>JAHBOF010000202.1:0-154209 GCA_020736565.1 Coprinopsis sp. MPI-PUGE-AT-0042 | reverse complement strand
TTCTCTCCAACTTTCCATGTCCGAGTCAGTGCTCTTAAACCCGCAGCCGCAGTATTAACAGCGACTCTTGGCAGGTTAGTACTACTAGCACCCACACTCCAGCGCTTGTACTTAAGCCTCCAGGTGGCCTGGTGCACTCAGTATTGTGCATCCCTGTACAAAAACCCAGATACACGCATCAGAGGTAAGCCCCAAACCCATGTTTGTGTTGGAGACAGTCGCTGAGCAGATTTGCATGCAGACAGTGATGAGCGAGTCCATCAGCATGCTCACCTCAGGCTCGAGCCGTGCAGCACCTCATTGTGCAAGATGCGGAATGCCCACAAGGGCACACAACAACATACTTTGCCTTCAGAAGCAGCTGGAGCAGTTGTCTGAGATGCCTGGATTCGCTCAGTTCTTCGTGGCACTATTCCCCTCCGTTTTCGCTGGCCCCCCAGGTACAATACCCCCTGCTAGTGCTCAGCCGCAACAGGCTTCACCGCTCGGCTCTACCTCTCAGGAGGGAGGGACCTTATCTGGCAGCATTGCGGATACGTTTCCTAAGAGGGAAGTAGAGGCTGAGGCCAACTTCAATCCTGGCGAAGACATTGACAACAACAGCGAGGAGGAATGCCTCGATCCACCGTTTCGCAAGCCTCTAGTAGTAGAGCCTAGGCCTCTCACTGCGCTTACCAAGATGCGTGGTGAGTGCTTTTTTGGACGTCTATTCAAGTTCATCCTGCTCTGCCTCAAGACCGTGTTCCTCGTGTCGCTCTCCTTCATTACTGTGCAGACTCTGATTACTGTATTGGTGAACTACAAGATATGTACCATTGTTCCAGGCACTGGCATCCTCTGTGAGTTCTCTCCATGTCTCAACCGAATGCTGAACCTAATATGTATTGCTCCTAGGTGGTATCATCCCGCCTATTGCCTATAATACCATTGAGTAAGGGGGCACGCCATGGTCCGCTGATTGGGACTCTACACATGTAGTTGTTAGTATACGACTCCCATGTGTTCGAGCTTACGCCAATATGCAATTAATTCAGTCAGCTCGACGCACTAGCAAAGCTTGGCAGAAGCCTCGATGATTCGTTACCAGCTGGCGACTCTCTGTCTGTCTCGAGGCCCGACTGTATCATCGCCAATAATCGAGCGTGCAGTACTATCAGTGACTTGAAGAATGCCAATGTTGACGGATTGCCTATTGGTGAAATAAGCTCAGAGCCAGGCCGCCCTTCTACCGTAGATGCGCAATGCTGTCTACAAGCCCAGCTCCTTCGAGTCTTCCTCGACGTATGACCTGATCATTGGCCGAATTCATGCCAATTTCTATTGCCAACGCGATATCAATAGTCAATATTCTCCCATCCTTGTACAAGCCTATCCACACGCCCAACTCTTTCAGCCCTTGTTCAATGCATGAACAGACCCTTCTCATTCTCCGTGTTCAAGACAATATTCGCTCTATCTGCCGCCTACGTGACGTTGATAGGCAACATTTTGATATTCTTGCACACTCCTGTCTACACGCCCAACTCTTTCAGGCCTTGTTTAATGCATGAGCAGGCCTTGTCATTCTCCGCATTCATGGCGATATTCGTCCCATCTATTGGCAACGTGATGCCGACAGACAATGTATTTACAAGTGTATACGATACAAATGACATCATAGCACAAGTAGGTCTTGTTTCACCTTGCGCAGCCAGTAATCTGATGATTGTCCGACCTTTATCATCTGTGGCCAAGGTGCTTACGCTGTTGCATCCCCTTTCCATCTTGTGGCATCTTGCCAAACGGTGCCAATGAATGATATTCTCAGAGATTTTGATGTCGATCAGATCCTTCTCGTCTGGTCAAAACACGGACCCGTCAAATTTCCTGATGCTCTCGCATGGACTAGCTATGCACACCGTCGACTCATGGATAGTACTGACTGGAATTCACCCTTCAAAGCAACCAAATATATCCGTCAAAATCATATGGACAGACCGATACTAGAATTCTACCGCCTACCTTGTCATAGTCGTCTGTGGTCTACCACTGTACCTGGGCAGAGGTAGTGCAAATGGGAGAAGATCTCGGATTATAACAAGGAGGAGACTTAGATCCAACCCTTTGTTTGGCTATACATATTGCGAGTCTTTACATAGTAAGACGAGTTTTTTTTTTCCCGCAGCCGACTTTCTGCCAAGAACACCTCCGATCTCCATTTGTCTTGACCGACATGATGTATGATGCGTGATGCATTAGGTTTCGCCGACCAGCGCCTCAATGGTGACGTCAGAGCGCCTTCACTTTCGGACAATCCCTCCACACACATCCTACATTGGCCGTTCTTCTGCTATATAGACTCTATTTTATCTCGGAGATCTTTGTTCGCGCACATCCAACATATGTCAAGGTGACATGTCCCCAATCCAGCCCCTGTTGGGGACTCAGATGGTGTCCTCGCATTAGACGTTGGGACCAGGCTGGGCCATTGATTGACTTGTTTATGGAAGTAGCAATTTGTACTTCAGCAGTTGAGTGGAACAGAGACTCTTGGGTGGCAGGGTGGAAGATGATATGGCGTTCATTTTGATTTTTCACACGCGAGCGAGAATCTTGACCTGGCTCTGCTGGTGATGCTCATCAGTTGCCCTATCGCAAAGGGGTATGGGAGGGTATGGAAAGTTATGGAATATAACAGTACTTTACTTGGCAAGGTCGTGGGATGAGGAGATGGCGAATGGTACAGGTTATGGCGGGTTTCATGAGACAGGCATGTAACTTTAACATCTCCAATTTGATACTATAGCGTTCCAGGAGCATGGAAAGAGTGGCTGATTTGAAGTAACAAAAACGAAGGGACAAAGACCAGATGGTCAGAATATGTCAGTCTTGCTCGTCCCACTAGCACTCAGAGGGTCTAAGGGGGAAAATCAGCCTCCTGAAAAGTCACCATGACTCCCGAGGAGATGGTGGTGAGTACATTCACTGGAATTATTACTGTTTAACTACCTACTTTCTCTCAACCATGCAATGTGCGTGTTGTACTCCGTCAAGAGTATTATCACATTCTGTCCATTGTATCAGTCTTATTTTACCATTTTGCCATCTGTGTACCAGTCACTGGCCTGCCTATAGAATTACTGTCCTTGAAGATATTAGAATACAATGCACATGTCATGTACATACGGTTCCACTCTATCTCCCTTGTATTATCTTTGCTCTTGTCCAACGAACAATAGCCGGTCTATATTTAGAACAATGGACTCTCACTACTACATTGTACTATATCGTTCTATTGTTCTCCCTTGTTACTTATTGTTCTCTTATTTATGGACAACTCTATTGTACTCTTAAGCTATTGTACTTACACGTATATAAGTAGCTACTGCAAGTGACTAGTTCCTTATCGAACTATCTCCCACTTGCAGGTAAGTCTCAGAGCATGTCTTTTCTTTTATTCTCTCTAATCTTATCGAACTATCTCCCACTTGCAGTGTGATCTACTTGAGGTTTTAATAGGTTATGAGCCCTAGGGCACAGTGCTAAAGACTAGTCATCAACGCACAGCTACCACTCAACCTTTCCTCTCTAAACGTTCGGTCAAGCCTACCCTTGGTAGCATCGTCTTTTGACATCACTGTCCATCGACACGGTACAGAGCACCCAGCTTGTCTCACAACTACACTTGTGGTTGCTTGAACAGCTATTCTATCTCTTCACCTCTTCACACGGACGGCTTCGTCCCCCTTCTCGTTTATCTCACACGTCCTTCGCACGGCATTCGCCACATTGGGAGTACTCTCCCTTTAGAACACTGAACGTATCCGGACTGGTCCTGATCCTTACTGGGAAAAGGTTATCGCAAGAGGTTGAAAACACTAGGTTCAAAAAAACCACATAGGAGAGAGCAGACCACAAACAACATTGCATCTTGAGTGAGAGAGTTGGAGAATGGTGCAACAACCCGGGGTCTTATATATATAACTACAGAAATGTATAAGCCACTACATACTTCACGTTCGCTTGCCCGCGTGCACATTGCTTTACCTTACCATTTTGCTTTTGAACCCTTTTTACTACCTATGCTCATACTATGTTGACGACCATCGTCAACCCTCTTTCTCCTGCAACCGTCACTCGATGGAAGCAGAACGTGATCAACCATGCACTCACTATCAATGCTTGCGACATCCTGTCCAGCAAAGAAAGGGTGCCAGATCGCGATTCGTCTGACAAAGACGAGAGAAAGGCATGGGACAGTTATCAGAAAAGGCAGACGGCCCTCGCAGGCTTCATCCGCCAGAATCTTGACAGTGCTCAAACTGACTCGATTCTCCGAGACATTGAGGACGACTCTGACCTAAAGGCACAGTACGATGCCCTTCTAAAGTACTACCAACCCCAGACCCGCTCAGTCCCGCACTGCAGCCTTCCAAGAACTCCTCACTGCTCGCAAGACAGATGACGAGTCCTACAGCGATTTTGGTTTGCGCATCATTGCCCTCGGCCAGCAGATCAAGACAGGCTCCCCACTCTCCACAAATACACCAAGGAGACTACATACGCCAACAATGTCACAGCAGGAACTGCCTCTGGCAGCCCTTCCACTGGACAAATGTCGATCATGCTCACACCATCTGAGTTCAAGGAATTCTACCTCCGTCTACGACATTATCCATGACATCATGTCTGCTGTCGCCATTATGGGTCTTCCTCATGGTGAAGACTCCAAATACCTTTGCAACACGCTCACCCACCTCGACACTGTCAAGGGTCCTGACCAGATCCTCGATCATCTCCGCACTGCTGATGTTTCTCGCAAGAACGACGAACTTGCTGAAGAAGCTGCCAACGCTGCCTCTGGCCCTTCAAAGAAGAAGAAGAAGTCTCCTAACAGGAGGAAGAAATCTTCCAAAGCTCTCGCCTCATTGTCTTCAACTCCACTTGAGAAGAAGAAGTACAGGTTCACCTGCAAGGAGCATGGTGACAACAACTCGCACGATGATGACCATTGCATTGCGCAGTTGAGAGAGAAGAGCAAGAAGAGGAGCAAGGCCAATGTCGCACAGGAGGATTCGGACTCTGACGACGAACTGGATGCCAACCAACAGGCCTTGATGGCTGGAGTTGCACACATCGCAAGTAAACCCCAACTTCGTACTCGAAACATGACTGCTGACAACTTGTGGAATACAGACTCGGGTGCTACCTCACATATGACCCCACACCTCAACTGGATGCACAACATGAAGAAATGCAAGATACCCATCACACTTGCAAACGATCATGTAGTTTATGCGCGGGGTCGAGGCAATGTCGCATTTAAACCTTTGGGCAACCGAGAGTCTGTCATCTTCGATAATGTACTATATGTCCCATTGCTCCGAAACAATCTATTTTCCATTCTCTACGCTGTCAAAAGGAACAGAGCCCGAGTTGTGATAGAAGGTGATTCACTCGACTTCTCAAAAAACGGGAAAGAACTCTTCACTGCCAGCATCATAGGCACTACAGGCACACTTGACGGCATCACATTGGAGAATAACGAGCAGGCATTCGTTGTTGCAGCAGACAAGTCTATTTGGCACAAGCGACTAGGGCACATTGGGAAAGACTGTGTCGACAGGCTTCTTTCACAGAACCTTGCAGACGGCATTGTGGTCAAACCAGGGACGGAAGTCAACGACTTCTGCGAAGCATGCATAGCAGGAAAGCAGCATCGCCTGCCATTCCCAAAGGTATCCCAGAACCGCTCCACCGAGCTTCTTGAACGGGCACACAGTGACCTCCACGGTCCTCTTCCTCGAACCATTGATGGCTATCTCTATTGGATCACATTCACAGACGAGAGCAGCCGGATAAAGGGGGTGTACAACCTTAAGAAGAAGAGTGAGGCCTTTGCAAGATTCAAGGAATGGGTTGCTGAAGTGGAGTTGGCAACAGGCAAAAAGCTCAAGGAATTTATGGAGGACAAAGGAGGTGAATTCATGTCAAAGGAATGGGACAAATGGATGAAGGCACGAGGTATCAAACGACGCCACACAGTCAAAGGTACTCCTCAACAGAACGGCATCGCAGAACGACTCAACCGCACTCTAGCTGAGGGGGTGGTCGCCATGCTCAATCACGCAGGACTGCCAGTTAGTTGGTGGAAAACCGCTGTCCTCTACTACGCCAAAATCCTAAACGTTACCCCAACATCGTCTATCGCTGAGAAAACGTCTCACGAAGTCTGGAATGGACGGAAACCCGATCTCTCTATGTTCAGAGTATACGGGTGCAGAGCATGGGTAAACATTGCATGGAAAGATTGCAAAAACCTTGACTCCCATACATGACCCTGCATCTTCATTGGGTTCGCAAAGGGATATAAGGGATGGCTATGCTATGACCCAGTAAGCCACAAGGAGATTATCTCTCGCAATGTTATCTTTGACGAATGCTCTTTCCCTGGTCTATCAACCAAGAACAAAAAGGTTGATGTTCCACCTGCCAAGTTTTCTGACCTCTGGTTTCACAAAGACGATAGCAATGACAACGACGAACATCAGTCTCCCAGTGACCAACATCCTCCTGCCACTCCTCCTGCCCCCCAACTCATCAGATTCAGACGACGACAGCTCAGATGACGATGACGAACACCCAGAGCATAACATCCCTAAGACACCACCTCCACAGCCAAGAGATCCTACAGATATAAAGGCTCCCAAGAAAGGCAAGGATCAATGGTTTACTCCTTCGGAAGGTGCATCTCCAACACCAAAGGCAAAAAGTGTCCCAGCGCCTAAAGACAAGACACCTGTACCTGCCCAACAACGGGCACCTACTCCGCCACCAACAGCGACTCCTACTCCTGCACCACTGCAGAAGAAGATGGCAGCTCCCAGGCAACCAAAACCTGCAGCGCCAAAATCCAACCCAAACAAGCCTTTTGCGCCTGCCCAAGGTGATCGTCCCATCCGATCCAAGAAGGTCTCGGACTACTCTCAAACTGCAGGAGGCAAACATCGAACAATGGAACCTGTGGCAAGACGAGGGGAAAGCAGCAGGCAAATAATACTGGCTGAGGAAGACGCAACTACAACAGTCATTGGAACATCTGGAATTCATTCTATACCAGATCGAGGGGGTGCACAAAATATCACTCCGGCATTTTCACGCATCCCAACTCCAATATCCTCATGAGCACCATCACGAGCACCAGCCCCAAGCCCTGCAACTACACCTGCTTCACGACCAGGCAGCTATGGCATTATGGACATTCGATCACCCTCAAATCCCAATCCAACCATCTTTGCCCATCTCCCTGCCAACTCAGGAGATCTCAACTACTCGCCCACATCAGAAAATCGATATGCACCACTCACTGCAAACGATATGCCAGACGACGACGAAGAACCCACTCTTCAGTCAGCGCTCCTTGCCACACCAGTCATGGAATCTGTGTTTCAAATCTATGGAATAGCAGACGACCAAATTCCTGTACCAATGGGATATGAAATGGCATTTGAAATTGCAAGCGAGAAAGCTTTTGGGGCTGCAACGAGACCAGGAGATGCTCCACGCAACTTCAGGGAAGCCCTATCAAGGCCAGATGCTGAACAATGGAGAGCTGCAGCCCAAGCCGAGATCAATGCCCTTACTGAGAATGGCACATGGGAACTGGTGAACCTCCCTGACGGACGCAAGCCCATTGGCTCCCGATGGGTCTTCCTGATCAAATGAGACGCAGACGGCAAAATCGAGCACTACAAAGCACGATTGGTTGGACAAGGATACGGTCAATCCCATGGCATTGACTATGACGAAGTCTTTGCCCCTACTACGCGACTTGCATCGATCTGTACTATACTGGCACATGCAGCCATAAACGGCGATAACATCAAGTCCATAGACATTTCCAATGCTTACCTCAATGGCAAGATCGAGGACGAATACAAAGTCTACATGAAGCAACCTGAAGGATTTGAGGTACCTCATCCTGATGGAGGACAATGGGTTTGCAAGCTGAAGAAGGGACTATACGGGCTAAAGCAAAGCAGACGCCTTTGGTACCAAAAGCTAGCTGACGAACTCGAACACATTGGCTTCACACAACTTCTCTCCGATCCAAGCATCTATGTATGGGCAAAAGACGGCATCCGCATCACACTCCTGTTTTTGTCGATGACATTACCATTACGTCCAAGTCAAGGAAAAAGATTGCAGGAGTCAAAGCATTGCTGGCGAAAGTCTTCAAGCTTAAGGATCTTGGCCCAACCACATATCTCCTTGGCATAAAAGTCGAGTACAACCGAGCTGAAAAAGTGCTCTGCCTCTCCCAAACACAATACATTGTCGACATGCTTGCTTGCTTCTGCCTTTCAGACTGTAAACCAGTCACTACGCCAATGGAACCTGGAGTCATCCTAAACAGGAGTCTATCCCCAGTTACCAGTGCTGAGAAGGAGGAGATGCGCAATGTTCCCTACATGAACGCAGTTGGTGCCCTAATGTACCTTGCAATTGGCACTCGCCCCGACATTGCATACTCAGTGTCCAAACTTGCCCAGTTCAACTCCTGCCCAGGGATCGCACATTGGAAAGCCGTCAAACACTTGTTCCACTACCTTCAAGGAATGAAGGACCTAAAACTCACCTACAGAACCTCTTCTGAACACGTCCTTACATCTGAACTGTTCCAAATGTACAGCGACGCAGACTATGGAGGATGCCTTGACACTCGCAAGTCCACCAGCAGCTTTGTGATGAAGATGGGCACTGGAGCAATCAGTTGGTCTTCCAAGAAGCAAGCCACCATTGCGAACTCATCAACCGAAGCTGAATACATCTCTGCATCGTCTGCAGGACGCGAAGTCATCTGGATGCGTAGTCTACTAGGAGAACTTGGGCTGAAATTGGACAAACCTTCACCTCTCATGGTCGACAACCAATCGGCACTCAAAGTCCTTAAGAATCCCGAGCACCATAGCAAGATGAAGCATATCGACATCAAAATGCACTGGATCAGACAAGAAATTCGTCGCTGCAACATCGAAGTCCACTTCCTTCCTACAGGCAATATGGTTGCGGACATCCTCACCAAACCTCTTCCTCGACTCGCAGTCGAACATCACCGTTTGGCTCTCGGACTCATGTAGTCCATGGACATTGCATTGAGGGGGTGTATTAGAATACAATGCGCATGTCATGTACATACGGTTCCACTCTATCTCCCTTGTATTCTCTTTGCTCTTGTTCAACGAACAATAGCTGGTCTATATTTAGAACAATGGACTCTCACTACTACATTGTACTATATCGTTCTATTGTTCTCCCTTGTTACTTATTGTTCTCTTATTTATGGACAACTCTATTGTACTCTTAAGCTATTGTACTTACACGTATATAAGTAGCTACTGCAAGTGACTAGTTCCTTATCGAACTATCTCCCACTTGCAGTGTGATCTACTTGAGGTTTTAATATTGATGGTGTGGGACGAGGAAATGAAGAGTTCAGTACACATTGCTTGACCTTGGTGTGAGAGCCCCTTGGCAGACTGACAGTGAAACCAGCCATTGCTCGCACACGCCTACTCAAAAAGGCCATTGGAGACCAGAAAAAGGCAACCAAAAGCTACCATGTGCTAGTTAATGAAATGGTTACCTGTGTAAGTGTGCTTCAGTCAAATGAAAAGAAGGACTCTGCTGATGTTTTTATAGTGCGAATTGCTCTCCTCACGCACCTGTACAGCACCCTGACTCAAAGACTCCTTTCATTCATTTCTCTTTGCTGAACCTGAGGCGCGAAGCAAGCACTGATCTCAAGGAGATCCATGCAGTGGTGGCAAAGACAATGAGCAGCCTTGTTCGTGCTGACCGTGTTAGTAAAGTTGACATTCTGCAAAGCCAGGCCATAATGGAGGAGCAGGCTGCCAAAGCCTTGGATCGCGCGGCGAAGGCAGAGGACGAAGTGGACCGTTTGAAAAAGCTTCTTAGTACTTTCACCGTTTCACCGTTGTAAAAATAAAAATAAAACCCTATCTTCCTACTCTATTAAAGTAGCCATCCCAATCTACTCGCTTCGAAGTCCACAACTCTATTCCCGCATCTGGTTGCTACTTGGTTGCTACTTGAACTTTTGCTAAACAGCAAGGGACAGGTGGGTAGCCTATGACAGACTGGATTAGGCCAAAATGGAAGCCTGCATGGCCAAATGGTAGTGTTACTCAAGGGTAAGGGACCATAAGGTCTCAGGTTCGACTCATAGCTGAGCTCAGATATTATTTCCTCTATTTTTTCTCAACCTGTGCGCAGTCGCGATGCCTCCGTTCAGGTTTCTTTTTGACTCGATAAAACGGCGCTCAGTGGCCTATAATTTATAATAAAATTGTGAAAATCCACACGTTTAATGAACCAATCGAACAAGCCCTCTTAGGGAGCAAACGGAACTGTGTACGAGTAAAAGTAAGAAGAACCGACTCATGGTAGAGCTCTAGCCATAGATCTTAAGACAAACCCAGTCCTTATCTCCCTGATTCCGACCACACCATCCACCGACCTCAGCACTTATATGGGCCGCCCTTGTGTTTACCACACAGATGAAGAGCGTCGCATGGCAAATGCACTTAAGAGCAAAAGATATTATCAGCGGTGTGCCAATTATTTCGCATGCTGCTGGCGCTGTCTCGCTCACAGGTTATGTTCACTCACAGTTGCTCAGAAATAAGAAGTCAATTACACAGAAGCAGCGTAGAAAGTACAAGGGGAGGCAAGGGGCTAAAAGGTTTGCACAGAGGTTGTATCATTTATGCAGAGCATTCATACTTTGGTAGCGGCGATGTAGAACCAGGGTGCCAGGGGTACTTTTCGCTTCCTTGGGCATGCTCACACTGGAGACTAACAACATAGCTTAGTGTTGGGTCAGGCATGGCAAAGACCAAGATCTCTGCTTTGGTGGCTGAGGCCAGCGCCGCTTCATCCAAGCTAAAGGGAATTTTTGGGGAGAAGACCATGCATCAAGTAGTTTTGGAACTCCAGGATGAGGTTCGACGCTGTGGAAAGCACTTGGCAAAGCTTCAGGAGCCTCAGGAGCATGTCAAAGCAACGATGGCTGCCGTAAACACCGTCCAGCAGGAGATCTCAGTGGCTCATAACAACATTTATGAGGCATCTGGAATTCAGAAGGAATGGAGGTCAGTTAAGCTCCTTGATGATGGTGTTTGTGGTGTTCAGAGAGACCTGGAGGGGGCTATGGCAGACATTATTGAGAGCATCTATGCAGTGGAAGATGGTGTCTAGATATTATTTACAAGCGCCCATCTAATGCTGTAGTTTGCTTGCCCTTTTCAGAATTCCTAGGAGCGATGAGAGCCTGAGACGAACCGTGGGGCGGCAGCATGGCTGGAACTCGGGCATTATTCCCAAAAAGGCGCCCAGATTTGAGATCTTGCGCAAAGTCTATAAAGCCCAAACATGGAGAAATCAACCAACGCTTGTTGCCTCTGAGATACTTGGTGATGCCTCTTGCACCCCCGATTCAACTTTGTGTGTTGCTGATGCCAAACTTTGTAGACCAATGTCTTGCATTGCCCAACACCCTACCTCCCCCCCCCCCCCCCCCCCCCCCCACTGTCGACGACATCAACTGTGCATTGTCATTTCGAGATCTCCTCAGGAGACCTCTGGCCTCGGATCTGACAGAGCTTGCAGTTAGCTGGATCGACAAGACATGGCATACGGAGGTGGTTGCAGGGGAGACTCGTTACTTTGTCTGAGACATTGCAACTCGGAAGCCAGGTACGTCACACATATCTTGCGGAACCTCTTTCCCCTGACTTGCTGCTGTAGACCGCAATTCATACGAAACTTCGGAGGACGTCATCCATCACTCATTCCACCAAAAACTTCGCATTGTTGGCGACAAATTCAAGGATTTCGATGAAGAGATCCTTGGCGCCACAGCGGCTATCATCGACCCTCGGGGGGACCCATACCACTACCTGGACCCTGTACTGCGACTAGTAAAGGCGTACTATGATCATGGCATTCCTGTGCATAGCCCAGCCTCATGGGACTCCAAAGGGTGTATTACGAGCTTCTCATACTTGGATAGCCCGCTCAATTCGGAAGGTGCACAGGATGCAGAGGAGCTATGCAGCAGGGAACTGCTTTACTCTGCTCTTGGACTCCGAGGTTCTCTGTCACCGGAAATTCCATAGATATTTCAATAGCTTTTGAATGCATCAAGTGTTGATTTTGCTTTGCGTGCAGCGTGCCTGCGTCCAACTTACGCTTCCGAGCAACATGGCCTTGAGTCCCAAAGGAGCGAGTTCTAAATTTAGCAGCGCAAGGTCCCGATTTGGATGCGATCGCGAACCATAGTGTTAATCGAATGCGGTGGTCGCGTCGACTGCCAGTGCACTCCCTCTCTCCAGCTTTGGTAGCAAAGCAGACGCCTCCCCACACACTGCGCATTTGTCTTGAGGCCTGTAGTGCAGCAGTTGTCTGCATTTGGCCTCGGTGATCGTCCAGACGTTTCGGGGGTCTATTCTCAGCAGCGCTGCCTCGCTGTCTGTGTTGCTCGGTATATCTAGCCGAGCCGCATGCTTCTGTCTGTCTGAGTGCACTGCCAGCTCCCTGGGATGACCTTGTGCACCTCGCTGCTATGCATCGCATCTCGTGCTTTTGGTGTGGTGTTTCATGTGGTACCACACCATCCTGCGGCGCGCCTCGTTGCTCCTTTGAGCCCCTGCCGTGTGCTGTGCCTCGTGCTGCCTGCGGCTAAGTGCTCTGGTGCATCCTGCACCCTTCCCTTCCTTGGTCTCTCTGCTTAACCACAGATGCCAGTCTCCCCCATCTCTGTTCTCACAGCAGCAGTGCCAAATGTCTTGATTCGCTTTGCACGGCCGAACCCACTCCGCACAAACAGGTGTACAAAGGTGTTTTGATTCGTTCGCTTCGCACATGGAGCCTTGACAAAATGACAACACATGGACGCTGAGGTACGTCATGTGCGCTAGAAATCCCTGAATATGTACTGAATCCGACTCTGTGCACCTGAACAGCTCCCCTGCATGTTCAACTCCCACTACAACATCCGCGACTCTATCGTGGAATACGAGGTTGATCTTTGTAACAAACTCCACGAGGAGACGCCCGAGCTGTGGTTGTTCCTTGAAGACCTCGCATGCAGCGTTTCTGAATGCGAAGTGAACGTACCTGGGAGCACCTCTGATGACTTTGCTGAGGCCACCGAGGACTCAGGCTCAGCAGACATAGCCAGCGACGTTGAGGGCAGTGCTCTCAACAATGCAGCAGAGGGGGGCAGTCAGTGCTGGAGGAGATCTTGCCAGGGCCAAAGCTCACCTGAAAGGAGCTACAAGGACAGTGAGGCCGAGGTCGTCTCTTGGGAAGCTCACACAGGGGTCAAAGCCAGTTTTGGGAAACAAGGTGATTAATGCACCAAGCGTAAAGTGGAGGTCAGTTGCACACATATGTTCATCCATGCCGACATTTGCTAATCGTGTTTAGGCTTGCTGCTGCTTTGGAAGCTCAAAGCTCCTCCTCTTCAAACATCGGCAGTGCCCTGGATCTCCAAGATCAGCTACAAGAGCAGCAGATTGGCTGCAAAAAAAAGTGACCACGCAAGCACAAGAAGGCAAAGAAGCCCTCAGGAACATCCAAGTCAGACGCTATGCTACCACCTCAGCAAGAGGCTCTCTCCACCAACACACCCATGGCTCTGCCATTTCCCTCTCCATCCCCCCCCCTAGCTTGCCCCTGCCAGGCCCCTACAACGCCGACTGCTGATAGGGTACCTACAGTTAGGGCCCCAGACGCAAGGTCTGACAACGGCACCATAGCTCAGTGGTTAGAGCACCATGGCCTAAGTGGAAGGTCGCAGGTTCAAATCCTGCTGGAGCCACCCTTTTATGCACATTTCGAGTCTAGCCTCTCAACTGGGGTATCACTGCGTTGCCGACGTCAAAGCCAAGCACACTCACAGGGGGGGGGAAAAGGCTGAAAGAGGCAAAGATGTACACGGACGACCCTCGTGGACAAAGGTTGTTCCGTCTGCGGCTGCGTGTTCTCCAGCGGGGAGAGCTCCACCGTTCGGATACGTTCAGCATGCTCCACCATGCCTCATACTCATTGACTGGCTGGTCAGGCCGCAGGTACAACCCGGCTTGTCGTGCAGAGGTTAGAAAGGCTGTGGCGGATCCTGGCAGCGACATGTGGAGCAAATACCTACCGGAGTTTCTCCAGCTCCCTTATGCTAAGTGAGTTTCTTTCGCTTGGTTGTCCCACATTAGATGCTTATGTTGGGTCAAGAGACTCTGCATTTCCTCTGATCCTGCTCGATTGCGAGGATCGGATGGCAGTAGTATGAACCGTGCCCTGTCCATATCTAAATTCCAACGAGAGGGACGAACTTGCTGCAGCGTTTCACAAGCTGTCAGCACTTCAGTCACCCATGGGTAGACCCTAGTTAGGCGTGTAATTGGGCCTCTCTCCAGAGGCTTCCCAGGGTCTACCCAATTGGATATACCATGGCTGGAAATACCATGGGTCTCTCCACCTTCTATACCCAATCTCCAATTGGACATACCAAGAATGTCTCTCCATCTCCATTGGATATACCCAGGAGGGACCCCTGGTACCTGGTCCACCCATCTTGGAGAGACATCATTGGGTCTCTCCAAGGCCTTTATTTAGCAGCAATGCCAACATAATCTAAAAATAGAACATATTAGAAATAGCCTTATGTAAACATTACCAAATTAGGTAATTTCTGAGTTTCCTAATTAGGTAAATTACTTTTGGCCTTTTATAGATTTATGCTATGATGATGTCATTGATTAGTGACATCATCAGGTACTAATTAATGATGTCATCATCAGGCACTAATTAGTGACGTCATCAGGTACTAATTAATAGTGTCACCTAGGTACACTCATTAATGACATCACTCATTAAGATAAGAGATAAGATATTACCAGGCACACTAAATTACATCACTTATTAATAGAATGAGGTCATTAATTAGCACTAATTAGTGACATCATTGATCAACACTAATTAGTGATTAATTGGTGAGCACTTAATTAATGATCTCATTAATCACTAATTAAGATAAGGTAGACCAAATTGTGTTCAGCTTATATCTCCTGCATCTGAGGTCCGATTGAGATGATCTAACCAGTTTTAGAAAGGTCTCATTGAGCTCTTGCCAGCTGCAGTTGCTGATTAGGTAATACCATTTGATGTACAATGTTATTCCCTGATTTCGGAGTTTGCACTACCAATATACAATGCAGTCAGATCAGCAGTAATCCAATGATATATACTCATTTCAACACTTCCAATATCCCTTTGGACTCACTTTTAGTTGATTTACATAGCAGTTTGGCTTACTGATGACAAGCATTCAGACTTATCATAGACATCAAATACGATGGTTTTTATTGAATGATGTGTTGAATTTACTCGTTGTTTGGCGTTACCTGGGGCTGTAAGCTATACCAAATTGAAGCCCTAAACGAGCCCTTTCCAAAACATCTTGAATCTCGCCAAATGGATAAGAACTGGGATACTTATTGAAGGAGTACTGGAATGTGCAGACTTTGAACAGAGCGTAAACTGAAATCTTTGCTTACACATCGTCATTTTCCAGTACTCCTTCAATAAGTATCCCAGTTCTTATCCATTTGGCGAGATTCAAGATGTTTTGGAAAGGGCTCGTTTAGGGCTTCAATTTGGTATAGCTTACAGCCCCAGGTAACGCCAAACAACGAGTAAATTCAACACATCATTCAATAAAAACCATCGTATTTGATGTCTATGATAAGTCTGAATGCTTGTCATCAGTAAGCCAAACTGCTATGTAAATCAACTAAAAGTGAGTCCAAAGGGATATTGGAAGTGTTGAAATGAGTATATATCATTGGATTACTGCTGATCTGACTGCATTGTATATTGGTAGTGCAAACTCCGAAATCAGGGAATAACATTGTACATCAAATGGTATTACCTAATCAGCAACTGCAGCTGGCAAGAGCTCAATGAGACCTTTCTAAAACTGGTTAGATCATCTCAATCGGACCTCAGATGCAGGAGATATAAGCTGAACACAATTTGGTCTACCTTATCTTAATTAGTGATTAATGAGATCATTAATTAAGTGCTCACCAATTAATCACTAATTAGTGTTGATCAATGATGTCACTAATTAGTGCTAATTAATGACCTCATTCTATTAATAAGTGATGTAATTTAGTGTGCCTGGTAATATCTTATCTCTTATCTTAATGAGTGATGTCATTAATGAGTGTACCTAGGTGACACTATTAATTAGTACCTGATGACGTCACTAATTAGTGCCTGATGATGACATCATTAATTAGTACCTGATGATGTCACTAATCAATGACATCATCATAGCATAAATCTATAAAAGGCCAAAAGTAATTTACCTAATTAGGAAACTCAGAAATTACCTAATTTGGTAATGTTTACATAAGGCTATTTCTAATATGTTCTATTTTTAGATTATGTTGGCATTGCTGCTAAATAAAGGCCTTGGAGAGACCCAATGATGTCTCTCCAAGATGGGTGGACCAGGTACCAGGGGTCCCTCCTGGGTATATCCAATGGAGATGGAGAGACATTCTTGGTATGTCCAATTGGAGATTGGGTATAGAAGGTGGAGAGACCCATGGTATTTCCAGCCATGGTATATCCAATTGGGTAGACCCTGGGAAGCCTCTGGAGAGAGGCCCAATTACACGCCTAACTAGGGTCTACCCATGGGTGACTGAAGTGCTGTCAGCCAACTCTTAGGAGCCCGGCGGCTCGGTTCAAGTGTTCCCTTGAGGAAAGAGGGGACCACTTTGGTGGAATTATGGGAGAGCATCGTGAGTGCGGTGAGGTGAGCTTGTTAACTCTGCTGCACTCTCTACTTCTTACCTCTGTTTGAGGTACCCAAGATCACCAAGTGGCACAAGGACCACCAACCTGAGTGCAGAGAGCTGTTCCAGCTGGCTGTGTTTCAGAAATTCATGTGAGTGAGGCTCCACACTGCCCGAATCACCTGCTGATGGAAAATATACTCCTTTTAGAGGGTGGTTGTCATCCTGTGTAGAGCTTTACTTCCCAAAGGTTGCCAACCAATACAAGGCCTGTATCGCGTGGAATGAGAAGAGGCACAAGATCAAGGCCCGATTTGGGCTCTTCTTTCAACTCTGCATAAACAGGTATTTCCCTGGGCAAAAGAGAGTCCACTGCAAGCCTCATTCAGACTCGAAGAATATTATTGGAGTCTGCATTGTGGTTGCATACATTTTGCCAGGTACATCTCAGCGTCTTTTCCTTCTTTCTTGTTCAAGGCTAATTGAATCTGAAACAGGGTACAATTTTGACCATACAAAATACTCCTGGCTTGTGATCTGGGAGTTGGGAGTTATCATTGAGCTTCCCCCATGGGCTTACTATACCCATCCTGTCTCTTCTTCCATTTCAATGTGGACATCGATCATGAGGCACACCATTCTCAATATGGACTTTTCTGACATCTTCTTTTAGAAATCCGGGTTATCCAGACTACTGGATGGATCCAGCCCACCCAGGAAAATAGTATTGATATTACCAACATGGAAGATTGGTCATCGGGCAGAGGGAGCATGGTCCTGTTTAACCAGGCATCTATGTTTCAGTCCTCCGAAACGGACTCTGACTCATTGAAGGCGGCTGAGAAGGAAGGGAAGACGATAACAGTAGAATATACCCCCTTGGCAAACCATCTCTACAGCACCAAAACAGCAACTTAGCTGTCTCTCACTTGTTGGCTCTATCCTCTGTACTCTGTAACCACCTCTCTCAATTCACTCCACCATGCCTACCAAGAGGACATCTGAGTCAAAGCCCAAGGCTGAGGGAGCAAACAGTTCTGATAAGATGGGTAGGGCGCTGATGATTTCTGCCTTGATGCCGTAGTGGCTAACATACTTTCCAGCCACCCTTTTGAATGAATATGAGAAGGCACTGGATGACATTGAAAGCTACACTCACTGCCGGCAAGAATCAATCTTCGTGACCCGAAGATGTGTGTGAAGACTTTATTGAAGATGTAACGTGTTCACAAAAGATATTCATTACATCAATATATACTATATTCACAACTTGAAGATGCTGAGAAGATGTAAGATATTGTTAGGATATTCACAATGTCCAGATGATGGATATTCATCAAATATTGACACGGTGAATATATGGCGAAGATGTTACATTTTCGTAGACTATTGATTTGCCCTAGATGTATTGTAAAATCTTTCATTTTGGTCACACATCTTCACATCGTGACAATCTAACATCTCCATCAAGTGAAGATGATTGCTTTGGCGCGGCGCGATGGATGTTCACCCGGTCAAAATGTTAGATTGTCACGATGTGAAGATGTGTGACCAAAATGAAAGATTTTACAATACATCTAGGGCAAATCAATAGTCTACGAAAATGTAACATCTTCGCCATATATTCACCGTGTCAATATTTGATGAATATCCATCATCTGGACATTGTGAATATCCTAACAATATCTTACATCTTCTCAGCATCTTCAAGTTGTGAATATAGTATATATTGATGTAATGAATATCTTTTGTGAACACGTTACATCTTCAATAAAGTCTTCACACACATCTTCGCGTCGCGAAGATTGATTCTTCCCGGCAGTGACTAGGCGTATTGAGGAGGCAGAAGGTGCAGGAAAGGTGGAGGGTGAGAGCTCCTTGAGTTTTTGGGTGCTTGTGAAAAACTAATTTACGATGGTTCTAGGAGCCAACATCGCTGCTCTGAAGAAGTGTATCACCAGCCTTGCTCAAAAGCGGAGCAATGCAAAAGGGGCCAACACTCGAAGAAAGAAGGCTCTCCTCGCGCTCGTTGTCACTGCCAATGACCTGGATGCTGAAGCTGCCTCTTGGAAGGCCATGCAGGAGAGCGCAGAAGCCAGGGCCAAAGCTTCTCTTAAGCGCCTGCTGACTCCTACTCCTGAGACCGCATCTCCAGGAAAACGCATCTGCCCTCAAGGACGCGAGTTTCAGAGTGGTCCTCCTCCCCCAGCATCTCCACTCAACCCCCTTCCTCCTTCACCCAAATGTTTGGCCCCCACCTCTCCTCCTCCTTCCCCCAAATGTTTGGCCCCTGGGCTACCTCCCACGTCTCCAGCCGCCACCTCTGAAAACTCTCCTGACTTGGAGGGCCTAGTGGACAGCGGAATCAACTTCGAAGCTGGAGAAGAGAACCACAGGAACCTAGCTGGTTCTTCTGCAAGCAAAGGTGGTGCTGACCTGGAACCAGAAGATACAAAGGTCGACACCACACCTCGAGATTCCAAGGCTGGTGCTGAACCTGAAGACTCCAAGGTCGTCGTAGAAGATATGAAGGTCGATGCCAAACCCAAGGATTCCAAGGCCGGTGTCGAGCCCGAAGGTGTAGAAGCTAAAAAAAGCCAAGGGGACATTAGGAGAAAAGAAGGCTGGAAAACCTGCAAGAGTAAGTCTTGTTTCATAGATACTGGCCTCTCGAGCTTACCATTAACCGATGCAGAAATACAGAAGGCCAAGGTCTCAGCAACCAAAGGTAGCGATGACAAGCCTGTTGAGGTTCAGGCGGCAGCCAGTCAAGAGGCTGAAAAGGTTTCCTATAAGAAGCAAGTTGGTAAGCACCGACCCCCACCTCTGTCCAGCTCTTTTTCTGACTCCACAAGCAGCGTCCAGCGAGGCGGAGCTGGCTAATTTTATCAGTGGCGGCTCCCTTATCAGCAACAACACCCGATCCCATGCTCAGAAGCACCAGTCCTTCTGCCCAGGACTTGCTACTGTTAGCCGACTCCTCCTCCTACAGGGTTTCATCCTGAAGAACTACCTCACCCAGTGCCACTTCCACACCCTCACTGAACATGGCCCAAATGGTAAAAATGACTTCAATCGTGACCCAGGGTTGAAGCACGAAGTTTCGGGAGTCCCTTATCCCACTTCGAAAGCTGTTCTGGCCAAACAAGAGGTTCAAGAACACCTAGGCCACAGGCAGCCCCGCACGGTTGGCGTTATCGCAAAGGACGTGACTGCGCCGCCTCTCAAGAATGTGAACAAGGCTGGTGGCCACACTCGAGGAGCTCTACTCATTCTACCATTTTGAGGACGGCCGCTACATCCTTCACTGCAGCTGCGACCTTGAAGAGGTCCTCCTCGACTTCTTCCTTTGGAAAACTTCCCCACTCCTCACCTCCCACTCCAAAGGACACCAAGAAGAGTATGGTAGCCCTCTCAGTCCCCACCAGCACCTCTACCAGTTTGTCAACTTGCAGACACTACATTTTTGCTTGGACAACCACCTTCTCTATGATACCAGAGGCCACATCTGAACCATCGTGAACCGACAAAGGAGTCTCCACGCAGCGATACAGGAAGAGGTGGATGTTATGACTGCTTTTTACCCCTATTCTTCCTTCCTTGCACCTTCCCCTTGACTCCCCCTTGACTTCCCTCACCACACAATATCTATGCATCTGCTGTGCACATGCACCATTGGGACACCCATCTATTATATGTTCCCCACAGATCCCACTCATTGTCCAGTTGCTATTCACTGTTCCCAACTGACGATTACTTATTCCATTATGATTGTGCATATGTTATGCATAGTTGGTATCCATCTTCTACTACTTCTATCATTCTTATCTTTGTTGTACATCTACTAGATATGCTGCGGAGTATTTCCTATTTTGATACAATGCTTAGATAGCTCGTCCCTCTAGTAGTATATAAGGCTGCAGATGTACTTGCTTATACCTTAGGTTGTTATTCTATCGGATTATCCCTGTCTATCCTCTATTGCTAGGCTTGCTTCAGTCGTCAAGAGCACTCTTCTTAGAGGTACTCTTGACGACTGCCTTATGTTTCCACCTGATCTAGAAGAGGTCCGACTCGGATATTACAGTCCTCATGTCTACCCTTTGGGGCTCGCGACCTGAGCTGTAACAGTGGATGCGGAGAATTTGGCCACAAAGAAGGCAGAGGGTTCGAAGGTGTCGGAAAAGAAGGAGAAGAGAGTGTGGAAGTATGATGATGTTCCCGACAGCTCTAAGAGCATCGCAGGGAGCTGTGAGGGAACCCCCGAGGCCTGAGGATAGGTGATTCTTCCGTTTTCTCTACATAGTCTGTATCTTGTTTTGTGCTTAATTTAACTGCGTTGTTTTCTGTCCGTTGCATCTATTTTGGTCAAGAAAGGTGAATCAGGCTCTGGTGATCGTGTCAACACCTTCTTACACCAACCACCATCTTCCTGCCCAGTGCTGAGCTTAGCGCCCTGCAGCAGCTCCGCCCCCTCTCCTCCATCCTTCTGCTGAGGGATGATACTGCCTTCCCTCCCTCCATTCCAGGGTCAGACTCGACACTGGACCACCTCCCCCTGCTGTCCAATTCAACACTCCACCCAACAACTAAAACCGTCGAGTGTCAAATCCAACAGTCCACCCAACCACCACCAGCCATCGACTGTTGAATTCAATGCTTGACTCTACCTTCTCCCCTTCCATCACCTCCCATACAGTTCCAAATCTGGCACCTACGTCTGCTGTTAAATCTGACATTCCACCCAACCGCCACATTCTCGGATTCAACACTCAATCCATTGAGTGTCAGCTTTGGCGCTTGGTGTTAGAATACAATACTTACATCGTTGTTTCTATGGTTACGATCAGCACAAGGGACACTACTTTCAAAACATTTACTTGTTGCATCGTTCACTTCTCTCTTTCTTATTGTTCACTCTCTTCTATTTACCCTGCACAGATACGCTATCGTTCTTCCCTATATAGACATTCCTTTGTGTAGATATGTATATAGGTAGCTAGTGTGAGTGGGGTGTTCTCTATCGAACTATTCCCACTCACAGTGTGCGTTCTGTTGAGGGTTTAATAGGTTATGAGCCCTGTTGCTTCGCATTAGAGACACTCCTCAACACAAAAGCTACCCTCCCTCACAGACATTCGGTCACGTACCCTAGGTACATCTGCACTCTGGTCCTCTGCTTCTCAGAAAGCACGTCCCAGCTGCACCCTGGTCTGCCCCAGTCTATCTGGTCGAGCGACTTCTATCTACTCCTATCCCCACTTTGTTTTCTGGCTATTCCCAGTCAATGTCATATCTCCTGTTGGTTTTGGGTTTCACTCAAATCAACTCTTCCCTTCACTGTCTCTCTCCTGTCCCTGTCACTGTTGCATTCGATTCTCGAAGCATCATGCCTGACGATTCTTCCACAACCAAAATCTGTGCTCTTTTGTCTGACACTGTTGCACAGTGGAAGACTATGGTCGAGAACGAAGCATTGCGCCTTTGTGCCGTCCATATCCTCTCTGGTGAGGAGGAGGAACCAGACAAAAGTGAAGACCGTAAGGATTGGAAGGATTATTGGGATAAACACTCCACACTCGCATATGCTATCGTCAGCTCTCTTGACACGGCCCAATCTGACTCTATCATCTCAGATGTCGACTGAACCAATCCAGCCGCCACCTTCACAGCTCTCATCGAGCACTACATTCCCAAGACAGCTCAATCTCGCGCTTCGTCTATCCAAGAGCTTCTCTCCATCCGCAAGATGGATACAGAGAGCTTTGCTTCTTATGGTGCCCGCATCATAGCTGCCGGAGCCCAAATCCGTGACCGTTTGGACGCTCTCCCACTCTACATCCCAGAGCGTACATGCCAAACATCCATTGACCTATCCTCCCTCCCTGCTCCAGAGTCAGATGAGGAGGAGGAAGAACCAGCAGCTGCTGAGGGGGATACTACTACTCCAGCCACTGCTGCCCCAGCCCCTCTTACCACTGTCGAGATCGTCACCAGACGCTCTGTGTTCAAGAAAGGCTATGGTGTGCCAGAGCTCATCATGGACCTGATGCAAGCCATTGTCATCCTCGGCCTTCCTCACAATGAGCAGGGCAACTTCCTTCGCAACACCTTCACGCATCTCAACAGCATCAAATCTGCCAACGATGTCCTCGACCACCTTCGCAAAGCCGACCTCTCCAACAAGGTTGAGGGTCTAGCTGACGAAGCTGCCCTTGCTGCCACCAAGAGCGGGAAAAAGGCTAAGCCTCGCAAGCCTACCACTTCCTCGTCCCATTCACCTGCTACATCATCTATTTCCAAACTGTCCCTCAAATGTCCCTATCACACCAACCTCTCCAACCACGACACCAAGGACTGCGACGTCCTGAAGAAGGCTAAGGAAGTGATGTCAGCCAACATGGCTGAGGACACAGCTGAAGAGGAAGCTCAGATGGCCTCCACCGCACACATCGTTAGTCCCCCTCGTAGACATCCAAAGGGTACCACTGCTAACTCTCAGTGGAATGCAGACTCAGGCACTACCTCGCATATGACGCCTCACAAGCATTGGATGCGCAACATGCGACCCTGCTTGGTACCTGTGAGGCTGGCGGATAACTCAACGGTCTGGGCAAAGGCCAAGGGAGATGTTGTGTTCAAACCATCTAGGAACTGCGAGCTCGTTGTCTTTTCTGATGTACTATATGTCCCTCGTCTGAAAAATAATTTATTCTCCATCCTTACTGCTGTGAAGAAGCGCAAGATGCATGTTGTCATTGAGAACGACTCCCTGGAATTTTCGAAAGACAGCAACTC
Organism: Coprinopsis sp. MPI-PUGE-AT-0042; assembly: GCA_020736565.1. Classification (NCBI taxonomy): domain Eukaryota; kingdom Fungi; phylum Basidiomycota; class Agaricomycetes; order Agaricales; family Psathyrellaceae; genus Coprinopsis; species Coprinopsis sp. MPI-PUGE-AT-0042. The sequence continues at coordinate 130,543 of JAHBOF010000202.1, read as the reverse complement.
TCTCTTCACTGCTACTATCCATGGGACGACTGGCCTATTGGATGGAAGCACATTGGAGAATGATGAAGTAGCCTATTCAGCTGCCGTCGACAAGGGCATTTTACATGATCGTCTTGGACACATCGGAATCGATCGGCTCAATACACTGCTCAAGAAGGATTTGGCAGAGGGGGGGCTCGTCAACAAAGGGACAGAGGTCAAGGACATGTGTGAAGCATGCATTGCGGGGAAGCAACACCAACGACCTTTCCCAAAAGTCTCAGAACATCGGTGCACAGAGGTACTTGGTCGGATCCACAGTGACTTGCATGGTCCACTCCCGCGCACGTCGAGAGGGTATAGATACTGGATCACATTCAGCGATGACCACTGCTGCTACAAGCGCACCTACTTGCTCAAAAACAAGAGTGAGGCATTTGACAAGTTCAAGACCTACATTGTTCCAGCAGAGAACTGTCGTGAATAGCTGGTCACTCTATCCACTGCGCCAAAAGGGCAGTATGTCCAGCTTGGCTGGACACCTTGACCGAGGTATATATGCACATCAATGCCAGTTCATGACAAGAACTACTTGGGAGTAAAAGTGAAGGAGCTTCGGGACGATAAGGGAGGAGAGTACATCTCAAACGAGTTTGATCAATGGTGTGAGGCACGAGGAATCTCTCGACAACATACAGTCCATGGTACACCACAGCAAAATGGTGTCTCCGAACATCTAAATCGCACCCTGGCCGAGGGGGGTGATAGCAATGCTCAACCACACTGGACTACCCGTCACTTTCTGGTCCACTGCTGTCCTCTACTACACCGAAATCCTGAATGTCACCCCTATGTCTGCACTGTCGGAAACCACCTCATATGAAGTGTGGCACAAACACAAGCCAGACTTGTCCATGTTCAGAGTCTATGGATGTCGCGCATGGGTCAATGTACCAAAGTCCGACCGCAAAAACCTTTACTCCCATTCCATCCCTTGCATCTTCCTTGGATTTGCGCAAGGATTCAAAGGCTGGCTGTGCTATGATACAGCCACCAAGAAAACCCACATCTCTCGAGACGTGATCTTTGACAAGACTTCTTTCCTTGGTCTCTCAACCAAAGGCAAGAGCACTGAAACTCCTCCAGTCAATGAGGTGAACTTTGGTCGCATGAGGACGACGAGTCTGAGACTCTCTCCACACCTAGCGTTGACACCATTCCACAACCACCTGTTGGCCCAGCACCCAACGCACCTCATTTTGACAACGACGAGTCAGACTCCGATGATGATCATGATCTCCCGGGGAATCCTCCCAACGCCCCTGCTGCCCCCAGAACTCCTATTCGTGCACCTCCCAGAGGTCCAGCGACAAAGGATCTGGCTGATGAGTGCAAGCGTGCATGGTCGAGGCCTCAGAGTGATCCATCTCCCACATCAAGAGCAGAGCATGACTCTCCTGACCCTACACTGAAAGATTTTGGATGGAGCCCACTGGAAGGTGAATTTCCGCGTCTACCTGCTCCTGCTCCTGCACCAGCACATATCACTTCTCCTCAAACACTCCACCCAAAGCCACGTCTAGCAGCACCAGCTGCCAAGCCCAATGAACCCTACCTTGTAGCCCAAGGAGGACGACCAACATGTTCAGGGGGTGTTTTGGACTACACTAAAATTGCTGGAAAAGGACGAAGGGGAACACAACCAGTTGCTCGCAGACAGGCTGAAGCACAACGGGATGAGGAACTTGAACCCAGAACGGATGTGGCAGGACCCAGAACGGATGTGGCAGGACCCAGCACTTCAAATCCAGTACCAGCCCGAGGGGGTGCCCAAAATCACGATTTCTTTGGTCTCCCACTTGCTACCCAAACTGGCGGCATGGGAGTCATGAATCTCCAACTCCGCCCCACACTCACGAATCCAAATCCTCCACCACCTCCTAGTCAACCCACTCCAATCAATGCTGCTTCACTCTCAGACGATGATGATGACGATGATGAAGAAGCTGACTTGGCTACTGCCTTCAAAGCTAGTCGAGTCATGGAATCCGTCTTCAATGTCTATGGCATCTCAGACGACTTCATCCCAATGTCAGCTGGATGGGAGATTGCAATGGAAGCTGCTTGTGAAAATGCATTCGGTACAGCTACACACCCAAATGATGCACCACAGAACTAGAAGGAGGCCATGGCTCAGGATGATAAGGACAAATGGTTGGCAGCTGCTTAGACAGAGATCGACTCCCTGATTGAGAATGGTACTTGGGAACTCGTCCAACTCCCCAAGGATCAAAAGGCAATTGGCTCTTGTTGGGTATTCCCCATCAAATGCGATGTGGATGGAAGAGTTGAACGATACAAGGTTCACTTGGTTGGTCAAGGCTTTGGACAGTCTCATGGCATTGACTATGATGAAGTATTTGCCCCAACTACCAGGCTTACGTCTATCTGTACTGTCCTTGCACAAGCAGCAATGAACGGAGAACACATCGAGTCAATCGACATTTCCAATGCCTACCTTAATGGCACCATCAAGGATGAATATGAGGTCTATATGAGGCAACCAGAGGGATTCGAAGTCCGTAACACTGACAGTGCCCAGTGGGTACGCAAGCTCAAGAAGGGTCTCTATGGACTCAAACAGAGTGGCCGACTGTGGTACCAGAAGTTGGCAAAGGAACTCGAGAACATTGGCTTTGAGCAGCTTTTCTCTGATCCCAGCATCTACTACTGGGTGAAGGACGGTGTTCGTGTCACACTCCCAGTTTTTGTCGACGACATCACTATCACATCCAAAGACAAGTCCAAGATTGAATGGGTCAAGGAAGCGCTGTCAAAGGTCTTCAAGCTGAAGGATTTAGGACCTACTGCATACCTTCTAGGAATCAAGGTGGAGTACGACCAGGCAAACAAAACTCTGCATCTATCCCAAACCCAGTACATCAACGACATGCTTGCTCGTTTCTGACTTTCTGACTGCAAACCTGTAACCACCCCTATGGAACCAGGGCTCGCACTGAAGAAAAGCATGTCATCCACAACTGAAGACGAGAAGGAGGAGATGAGCAAAATCCCCTACTTGAATGCAGTTGGAGCCCTGATGTATCTGGCCATTGGTACTCACCCAGACATCGCCTACTCAGTCGCAAAATTGGCACAGTTCAACTCCAACCCTGGGCCTGCACATTGGAAAGCTGTCAAGCACCTCTTCCGTTACCTCCAGGGAACCAAGGACCTCAAGCTCACATTCACGTGGAACGAAGGCACTCCATCAGATGAACTCTTCCGCACCTATAGTGATGCAGACCATGGTGGATGCCTCGACACACGCAGGTCTATTAGTGGTTTTGTGATGAAGATGGGCACTGGTGCAGTCAGCTGGTCATCCAAGAAGCAAGCTACAATTGCCAACTCCTCGACTGAGGCTGAATACATCTCAGCATCGTCTGCAGGCTTTGAGATCAAATGGATGTGTTCGCTTTTGGGAGAGCTCGGATTCAACGTCAAGATGCCCTTGCCACTCATGGTGGACAGTCAATCAGCACTGCGTGTCCTCAAGAATCCTGAAAATCACAGCAGGATGAAGCACATCGAGATCAAGATTCATTGGATCAGGAAGGAAGTTCGTGACAGAACCATCATCGAAGTCCACTTCCTCCCTACTGCAGACATGGTTGCAGATATTCTCACCAAACCCCTTCCTCGGATTGCTGTTGAGCGTCACTGTTTATCTCTTGGTCTCTTTTAGAATCACAACGGTCTTTGCATTGAGGGGGTGTGTTAGAATACCATACTTACATCGTTGTTTCTATGGTTACGATCAGTACAAGGGACACTACTTTCAAAACATTTACTTGTTGCATCGTTCACTTCTCTCTTTCTTATTGTTCACTCTCTTCTATTTACCCTGCACAGATACGCAATCGTTCTTCCCTATATAGACATTCCTTTGTGTAGATATGTATATAGGTAGCTAGTGTGAGTGGGGTGTTCTCTATCGAACTATTCCCACTCATAGTGTGCGTTCTGTTGAGGGTTTAATACTTGGCTGCACCTCCCAATCTATGGCCTCGTACCCAGTGTCAACGCCGACGCTCAACCTGACGACCGCACTCCATCTAGTGTTGAATTAGACACTCGAACACCTCCATCTACTGTCGAAATTGACGCTCCGACTGACCAGTGCAACTTGCTGAGTGTCGATTTCGACACTCAGTGGTACCTTGCCATCCGCGGCCTCCCATCCAGTGCCTACTTCGACACTCGACCTGACCACCGCATTCCATCGAGTGTCAAATTCAACGCCAGACTCAACCCCAGCAATCCACCAAGTGTTGGTTTTGACATTCAGCCTACCACCCCAACTACGACCTCCCATCCAGTGTCGGCTTCGACACTCGACAGGACCACTGCACTCCGTCAAGTGTTGGATTTGACGCTGTACCCCGTCATCTGCCGTCAAAACCGACACTCAACCTGGTCACCATGGGCCATCAAGTGTCGAATTTGACATTCGACCGTACCTACCCATCATGATCTCCCATCCAGTGTCGGATTCAACAACCTGCCACCTCTGCCTACTATTGAATCTGACACTCCACCCGACCAGTGCAGTTTGTTGAGTGTCGATCTTGACACTCAATGGCACCTCACCAGCCACGACCTCCCATCTAGTATCAACCTCGACACTTGACCAGATGACCACAACCTCGTCGATTGTTGGATTCAACGCTGGATTCCGCCACCTGCTGTCGAAATCGACACTCAATCTGGTCCCGCAAGCAATTGAGTGTCGATTTTGACGCTCGACCATGCCTCCCCATGCATCACCTCGCATTCAGTGTTGAATTCAACGCTCGACTACCTACACCTACTGTCGAATTCAACGCTCCGACCGGCTATTGCAACTTGCTGAGTGTCGATTTCGGCACTCAGCAGTACCTTGCCATTTGTGGTCTCCCATCCAGTGCCAACCTCGACACTCAACCCGACCACTGCATCCCATCGAGCGTCAAGTTCGACACTGAAATCATCACTGCAGTCCACAGAGTGTCGGTTTTGACATTCGGCCATACCAACCACGACCTCCCATCCAGTGTCCATCTTGACATTTGACCCAGCAATCACCACCCTTCGAGCGTCAGATTCGGTGCTCGATCACCTGCATCTAGTGTCAAAATCGATGCTGCCCTTAACACTAGCAGGGCATCGGGTGTCGAATCCAACGCTTGAGTGTACCTCCTGCTGTCCCTTAGTGGTGTTTATTATCCTCATATCTCAGCAGAACTTCGGTGCTGATCTCAACACCAAACCCCTGTACAGCATTCTAGCATAGATGTTACAAACATGGCACCCTATCCAGGAGGCTAGATTACAGGCATATATTGTAGGATGTAGATCTGTAGCGCAATATAAATTTGAGTGTCAGGTAGCAGGCTCAACCCTATTTCAGTGTCGTGTTTACCTTGGTGGTTCCTAAACAGCATGTGCGAGCCCAACAGGTAGGGCCTGATGGGACAGGCAGGTTGGATGTGTTTGGCACAGCAGACTGATCAGCGGCTATCTGTTATCAAGAAGCTGCCGTCCCTCGAGATCGAAGCTTTGCAAGATTGGGCCTTGGAGCTTGGAGTGTCGCTCACCCTTGTGTTGGGCCCTTGACTCGCATGGTAGCCAATGTGCCTTAAGCAATTCAAGTGCTTCTCTTCCCCTTCCTGCTCTTTATCGGACCTTGGAATAACGTCTCTGGGCCCTCCTTCACCACCCACGTTCGATTTTTTGTATTGTTGCCAATGTCACCGATTTCCGAAACGGACAACTGGTTCAAGGAACCTGATAGGCTTTATGCAGTGGTAGGCTCTCCCCCAACGTCTCCTTACCCATCATCCGAGTTACTCCTAGAGGAAGAAGGCCCTGATCTGTGAACCCGGCCAATAAAACCCCAGCAAAAGTCAATCCTCGAGCACCACCAACCTGGACGGCGAACTCATCCGCAGCGCGCTCAAGGAGAGCATTATCACGAACTTGGGAGATACAGTAATGTGGATGTGTCGCTTCCCCTCTCGCTGGTACCCTCCTCGACCTTCCTTCTTTCTCTTGTTTTTCTTCCCTCTGCCGTTATGCACAACGCCCTATGGTCGAACCTCGAAGCCGCCCTCACATCCCACGAAAAACGCCAGATAAGACAGAGATTGCCCGATCCATCTCATCTCATTTCATCTGCCGCCTCGCCACCAAAGATCATCGACTTTACATCAAACAACTACCTCTCCCTCTCACCTCACCTCTGCCAAACATTCCTCCAAGCGCCCTCCTCACCTGGCCTCCTCGGCTCAGGCACCTCCCGTCTCCTCATCAACACACCCACCCACGCAGACTTCGAAGCACGCCTGGAGACATTCTTCAACGCCCCTCAAGTACTCTTGTTTAATTCGGGGTTCGACGCGAACGTCAGGCTCTTTTCAGCTGTACTGCAAAAGGGAGACGCGATCGTGTATGATGAGTATATACATGCAAGTGTGCATGATGGGATGAGGGCGTCTCGTGTTGAGGAGGCATGTCATATGCCACAACACCCCCTGACCCCTAACCGCTGAACTCTGGACCATTTCCGGACCGACCGATGCAGGTTGCACTTCATCCGAACCCCATCTGTCCCACCGTTGCTCGATACCATCCCCCTGCCTCCGCCGCCGAGCAACCGAGCTCCGGCTCGCTTCGGCGCGTTTCCCACCCATATCCCGAGTACCTGAACATTCCCGCGCCTCGGGCCCGGACCCGAAACCTTCGGTCATCCGGGAAACCTTCGGTATTGACTTCGGTCCCGACATACATCCGTTCCGCTTCCTGATCCGCAGCGATCCCCTCGTTCCTTCCGCTCCTGATCCCTTCCTGTCGATCGCTCCGGACTCCGAGACTCTTAGACCTCTGTATTAGCTGTAGGATTATCCGGACTCGTTCCAGTATATAAGGTTTTGTATCCTATGCTTGTACAATAGTCGAAAAGTCAACTAGAACACACCTAGCTTGTCTCCGACGTTTTCCTGTCTGTCCGCTTCGCCGGTCTCCGGTTTCCCGCGGTGTAGCACGCTCCGGCCCGGAGCTGTGCTCATCCCTTCGGGATTCCCTTCGCTCCTCTCCTCCGCCTAAGACCTGGTCGCTCCCCGACACAAGTAGGACCCCTGGGGACTAGGAAGGGCACAGCATGTTGGGAAGCATTGCTGAGGCCAAGGTCCTGTTCGTTCCTTTTTCCATTTGAGATCCTGATACATTCCGGGCACTCCGCTTTCCCGCGCCCGGGTGTCCCTGGTTCTAACAAGGCATTGCAGTTGCCATATGCGCATAACTGCTTGTCTTCTCTACGAGATGCCTTGTCAAATCTCAAGTCCTGGAGAGAATTCGAGTGAGGGAGATCAAGCGTGTTTGTCTATGTCGAATCGCTGCACAGTATGGATGGCACTTTCGCACCTCTCCTCGAGATCACCAGGTGCTCCCACTCGGAAAACGCGTACCTTGTAACCGACGAGGTGCACACATCGCACTTCTGGGATTGGAGAATAAGTTCCTCGCAAGGCTTGTGACATTTGGGAAGGCGTTGGCTGCAACCGGTGGGCACCTCTCCTCGAGATCACCAGGTGCTCCCACTCGGAAACGCGTACCTTGTAACTGATGAGGCGCACACATCGCACTTCTGGTATTGGAGAATAAGTTCCTTGCAAGGCTCGTGACATTTGGGAAGGCGTTGGCTGCGACCGGTGGTGCGTTCATCCATGATGTTCATTGCTACTGTCACATCCCCAATCTCCGGACCCTCTCGGCGCCAAGCCGAACCAGTCCGGACCCTCTGACATGTGCACCGAGACCCTACACCCATCCCTCTCGCACCCAGACGCAGCCGAACCTCGGCCGCGTCTCGGCCGAGTTCCTTACTCTCGTCGCCCTGGTTCAACAACCTTTCATCCGCTTTTGCTTCATTCGGACTCGGTACACTTCGGACTACTTTCCTATGGTTTCCTATGGTATCCCGCCTCCTTGCTTCTGTGTTTCCATTGGTTCCCTATGGGTGTCTGGCGGGCATCCCTCAGATGGCCACTGGATGACCTTCGGGACTCTGGATTCTATTTGTATTGCCCCAGACTCTCGTATATAAACTCAGTTATGCTCTCCTGTATTCGGTATTCGGATAATCGACTAGATTCTCCTACTCTAAACTCGCTTTCCTCTCAAACTCGGTCTATATCCGCTCTACTTGGTTACATCTGCAAAGGGACTCGTTGTGTCGCGTCAGACCAGTGCACACATGCTGAGCCTGCGTCCCCCTCAACTCCGGTCGCTCCGACCGCTGCTATATCTGACTCCGGAGCAGGCCCGGGCTCGGTATCTTACAGTATTATCCGAATTCTTTTGACGCGCACAACCCATGGCTGAGCAAGATCGTCAGGTCCTTCGAAATTGTCAACAGGATCAGAACTACATCGACGCCCAGCTTACCATTCGACCCTCTACTTATCAGCACGGTTTACCTCGGATTGATCCCGCAAATAATCCGTTCATCAGCTCCTATCCACTTCCTTCTGCTCCGGCGGGTGTTCAACCCTACAGTGCACGCCGCCCCATTCCGGGTTCATTTATTCCGACTCCATCAGCTCAATTTCCGGGTGCTTTTAACCCCTCCCCATATTATCCGACCATGTCCCATGCTCCTTCTTCTGAAGAAGTGGCAGCATACCTTATATTAAACCCTCAACAGAACATGCACTGTGAGTGGGAATAGTTCGATGGATATTAGCAGAGAAATAAGTAGAGCGATACATGACATACCTGTGAGTGGGAATAGTTCGATAGAGAACACCCCACTCACACTAGCTACCTATATACATATCTACACAAAGGAATGTCCATATAGGGAAGAACAATAGCATATCTGTGCAGGGTAAATAGAAGAGAGAGAACAATAAGAAAGAGAGAAGTGAACGATGCAACAAGTAAACATTTTGAAAGTAGTGTCCCTTGTACTAATCGTAACCGTAGAAACAACGATGTAAGTATTGTATTCTAACACCTTATGCCGGAGTACGATTACGACTCTGCTTTGGTGCAACTCAAAGCGAACCAGAAACGCGATGCTAAACTCCGGATTGATACTCAAGCAAAGCCTCAGGACTCGCAGCTTCCGGCAGCTCCACCTCAGGAAACAGGTGTTGAGCACTCAAAGCCCCAATCCAATAGTTCGGAACATTCAATTACTCCGGAGCCTCCAACAAGCCTACTGGGGGTGGCGGGGATCCCTCGGGTGGTCCCTCCGGCGGAGGCAGTGACCCCCCTCAGGACCCCAACCAGCCCGAAGGCGGCGAAGGACCAAATCAGCCAGATGCGGTGGAGGACCCGACCCCCCAGATGGTGGTGGTGGCGGTGGTGGCAGTCCGCCTCCACCCGAAGCCCCTCTTCACCTCGCACACCTCGCACACCTCGCGGGCCCTCGCCGGATAAGCCCATTGACAGAATGGACGCTCCAGAGCTCGCATACTGGATGGCTGCCTTCATGCAGCAAACCCAACATGACCACTCCCGGCTCCTTAACATCCTGGCCAACAAAGCCTCGGACTCAAAGGACCGGCCGAAGGTCCGGACTCCAGACCCCTTTGACGGTTCGGACCCCACCAAACTTGACGTCTATTTGAGCCAGTGTACTGCCTACATCGGGGTCGCGCTGGCAGAGCTTCGACGGGGAAACGGACAAGGTCATTTGGATGCAGTCCTAATCTTAAAGGATCTGCCCAGCAGCACTTTGCAGATCAACTCCAGGTGTCCCAGATGGCCGGGCTTCCAACTCCGGCCTGGTATAACCAATGTGCAGCACTTCATTGACGAGCTCACTGCGGTCTTTGGTTCCCCAGATCCGGTTGGTGACGCCATTGTGTCCCTGGAAGGACTTCGGCAGACGGAGAAGGTCCACCAATACAATTGGACTTTAAAACCGCTATGCTGCTCGGACCGGATGGGATCAGAACGCACTCGGGTACTGCTATTATGCCGGGCTTCAAGACCGGGTCAAGAACGAGCTGTCCCGTCGCTGCCGCATCTTCAATCTTCGCATCCTTCAGACTCCACGTGGCAATTGATTGCCGTTACTGGGAGCGCGAAAGCCAAGAAGAAGCGCGAGAAGGATCGGCGGACCGCACAGCCACAATCATCCGGACGCTCCGACTCGCACTCCTCTTCTTCCGTGCCCACATCAACCCTCCGGAGACAGGAAGGGCAAGTCGGCGTCGACCGCCCCTTTCACTCCGAAATCCACTGTCACAGTCACCGGCTACCACTCAGACCTCCTCATCAACTACAAATCGACCCCCCTCTGCCAAGCCTTGGGCCAAAACCTCGGTCCAGATGGCAAGTTTGCTCCCCGCCGTTTGGGATGAGCGATTCAAGAAGGGTCTTGTCTGGTTTGGCGGCCAGTCGGGGGTCACAATGCCAAGGACTGCCCTCGGGCTAAGTCCGGACCCAAGGGCCGAACAGCCTCGGCTGCTCTGGCCACCTCTACCTCTGCTACTCCCTCTTCGTCCGCACCTGCTGTATCCGGGTCCGGGTCGAAAAAAGAGTAAGCAGCTCCCTGGCCTCGCAAAACCTCCGGAGGGCTGCACCATTACTGATGGTTCACCTCAGGTCCGACTCAACGCCACAGCCCATCATCGATCCCAATGCCCTTTCCTTCAATCTCTGATATTCTGGACTTTCTGCACCTTGTTGCCAAGACCCTAATTGGACTTGGGGTCCACGGACTGTTTCCTCCGAGCAACTATTTGTATCTAACCATGCCATCCTGTCCTATGAAATCCCTCCTGTTCCGCTCCGACTTCTCGACGGCTCCATAAGTCACTGGATCCACTTCTGGCAGCCGACCTCCGAATCCGTTTCTGGTCCGGCAAACGAATTCTTTATCCACCGCTTACATCACCCATCTGGATGCTCCGTACCCACTGGTTTCTAGGACACAATTGGCTTCGCCGATACAATCCGTTGATTGACTTGCCAGCAAGGCACAATAACTTCGTTCGGATCAGTTGGAAAATCTTCCAGAATTGATGTCACTCGATGAAGGCTTCTAATCCCCGAGTCGAGACCCCACCTTTTTATCCAGCTCCGAAATCTCTCCGACATCTTCTATCCCTACTCTGGCTTCACCAACACCATCTGCCCTGGCTTTCAAATCCCATTTCCATTTCCTTCATTAATGCAGCCGCCTATCAGCCGTGCCTGCAGCTCCCTGTTCCTATCAATTCCAAATTTCTTCTACACGCTCCGGACTCCCCCTCAGTCTCGTGCGCATTGTGCCAAGAACTTCAGTTCCTGACCTCTCAACGGTCCCGGAGGAGTACCATGAATTTGCTGATGTCTTTTCCAAGGAGAAAGCCTATTTCCTTCCGCCTCACCGTCCTTACGACCTCAAGGATCAATCTCGAACCCGGACATACCTATTCCTCCGAGCCGAATCTATTCCCCTTTCACACTCCGAGATGCAGGCACTCAAGGAGTTCATCGACGAAAATCTCCGAGTCGTTTCATTCGTTCCTCTTCTCCCCACATGGCGCGCCGATCCTTTTCGTCAAGAAGAGGATGGCTCCCTTCGTCTCTGTGTCGACTTCCGTGGCCTCAATCGCATTTCCAAGAAGGACCGGTACCCTCTCCCTCTCATTTCCGATCTCCTCGATGCTCCGGGTGGTGCCCGGATATATTCGAAGATTGACCTCCGGCACGCGTACCATCTCGTCCGCATCGCCGATGGAGATGAATGGAAAACTACCCTTCCGAACCCGGTATGGTTCCTTCGAGTGGATGGTCATGCCCTTTGGACTGTCCAACTGCTCTGGCCGCTTTTTTTCAGTGCTTCATGAATGACATCTTCAGTGATATGCTCGACATCCAGGTGATTGTCTATCTCGACGACATCCTCATTTATTCCTCTGACCTGTAACAGCACTGGAAACATGTCAAGGAGGTTCTTCTCAGACGTCTCCGGAAGCATGGACTCTATGCCAAAACCGAGAGAAATGCGAATTCCATGTCGACTGCGTCGAATACCTCGGCTATATCCTTTCCCCGGAAGGCCTCACCATGGCTTCTGACAAGGTCAAAGTCATCCAGGACTGGCCCGAGCCTCGGAACGTCAAGGAAGTTCAATCATTCCTTGGCTTTGCCAACTTCTATCGTCGCTTCGTCTTCGGCTACTACTCGACATCACTGTCCCGCTCACCCGCCTCACTCAAAGGATGCTCCCTATGCGTTCACCGCTTCGGCTTGGTCTGCCTTCAAGCGGCTCAAGAGGCATTTACAACGGCTCCTGTCCTCACCCATTGGATTCTGGATCGACCTCTGATTGTTGAGACAGATGCCTCAGACTACGTGTTGGCGGCTATTCTCTCAATCCGGACGGACTCCGGCGACATCCATCCCATCGCCTTTCACTCCCCGCACCTTTCCGCCCCAGATCTCAACTACAATGTCCATGACAAGGAACTACTCACCATCTTCGAGGCATTCCGCGTCTGGAGACATTATCTGGAGGGCTCCGGAGAAACTATCGATGTTGTCACTGACCACAAGAACCTGGAGTATTTCGCAACCACCAAGGTCCTCACCCGGTGTCAAGCCTGGTGGTCGGAATACCTCTGCCAGTTCAATATGGCATCTGCTTCTGCCCTGGCAAGCTCGGAGCAAAGCCCAACACGTTGACTAGACAATGGGACGTCTACCCTAAACAGGGAGGTAGCGACTACGCCAAAAGTCAATCCCCACAACTTCCGCCCTATTTTCACCTTGGAACATCTCTCCACTCCGCTCCGGGCCACTTCCCTCATACACCCCGCTCTCCGTGCCACACTTCTTACAGACTCCGAAACACTTTTCACTGACATTTGCAACTCTTATTCCAAAGATCCCCCTCGCTTCCGAAACAACCTTCCAATTCCTTCCATCCGCGATGGTCTCTCACTCCAGACGGTCTCCTCCGGCTCAACGAGCGCATCTATGTTCCAGATGTTGATTTGCTTCGGCTCCGGGTCCTTCGACTGAAACATGACCACCCCACTTTCGGGTCACTTCGGTCAGAATAAGACTCTGGAACTTGTCCGACGCGATTTCACCCTGGCCGGAGCTACAGGTGTTTGTCAAGGACTACTGCAACTCTTGTACGGTTTTGCAAGCGATCTAAGACCCCCCGGCACAAGCCCTATGGCCTTCTCAAGCAGCTTCCAGTTCCACTTCGGCCTTGGGAATCCATCCTCCATGGACCTCATCGAACAACTCCCCACTCCAACGGCTTCACCGACATCCTTGTTATCATCGACCGGCTTTCCAAGCAAGCAATCTTCATCCCAATGCACAACACCCTCGATGCTCTGGAACTCGCTCGGCTATTCGTCCTTCATGTCTTTCTCAAAGCATGGCGTACCCAGACATGTCACCTCAGACCGGGGGCTCCGAGTTTGTCTCTTGTGTTCTTCCGGTCCCTTGGCAAAATCCTCGGCATGAAGCTTCATTTTACCTCCGGATATCATCCTGAAGGCGACAGACAGACGGAGCGAGCCAACCAGACACTCAAGCAATATCTCCGAGCCTACTGCTGCTATCAGCAGGACAACTGGCAGACCTACTCCCACTCGCCAAGTCGCATACAAACAACGCTCCGGCTGCTGCCACTGGTGTCTCCCCTTCTTCGCCAACAAGGGGTTATCATCCCAACCTCGATATCCATCTGGAGCGCGATGGTGCAAGCCTTGCTGCCTGGGACATCAGGAAACAGCCAATAATCTCTGAGGTGCACTGACACTTCTAAGAAGCCTTAATAATCTTTATTAGTCCCTGGGGGCATGCCAGGGATTGCCAGGGATTCAAGGCACAAAGAATCTTTGGCTTGCCCGCCTGGGCAACCTTATTTTTGATGCCAATTCCCAGGGACTGCCAGGGATTGCTGAGGAATCAGAGGCATCCTCAAGACATTAAAAAGCATCGTAAAGCACCTTGAGAGGTTTTCAACACCTTTAAAAGCGGCATAGGGTCCTCTAAAATTAACTTAGATTTAATGTAAAACATCACAAGGAGAGTTGAGACTGATATATATTTTTATGTCTACCAAAGTACATTTTCTACACCACATTACAGATACAGTAAAATGTAATCAAACAAAGTCCAGGACAGTGGGGAATAGGCAGAAAGGGGCAATGAAGGATCTGTAAATGCTGACAGTTAATAATTTAGTACGAATAAATAGAAATTAAATAAAACTTACAGGCAGAACGCACACCCAAATGTATTCCTCCAACATCTACAGACATAGGCACAACTAGCAGATATAAGAACAAAGGGAGTAGTTAGTAAAGGTTAAGCACATACAAGCCAACTAGACTTACCATTCTTAGAAGAACATATGGTGCTTGCAGGATGGGCAGGACAGCAGACAAACAGGGGAAGCAGAGCCGGGGGGAGATACAGAGATGGATGATGAACGTTTGAGACAAGTCAGAAGTGCCAGCAATGTAGCTTATTTTGTAATGTGACATGTCAAATTGATGCACCCGGGCCTCGGCAGTGACATGGTTCTCTGACGTGTCAACTTGTGACGTGTGTGTGGGAAGTCAGTGTCGGGTAGACACTGACTTCCCACGCTTCTGCCAGCAAATATATGTGCCAGGCGTTTGCATTCTCAAACACTCCAAGTCCTTCTTACTTGTCGTTCCTATTACTGTAGTACAACTGTAATACATCTCCTGTTATATATAAGTGTCTATAATATTATTTCTCCAACGACTTGTGACTGAAGTGCCAGCACATCAAATAAACACCCATATTGCAAGCCAACGCGTGGGCCGTTTTCGTCGCAAGTAGGTGCGTTGAAAAGGTATGAATTATGCTTCTCATTCGAGCTATTAAGCGCCCAGATTGAGCTCCGTTTGATCTTTCTGTGCTGCAAGAACACCTGGAACGCGAACCGGAATTCCGGCAAAACGCGCCCACCATTGGCTACATTAATTGGTGCATTGGAAAGGCACAGAGAATAGCTTTAAAATGACACGTGAACCGCTTAAACGCGAGGTCATTTGGGCCTAGAATGCGGTCAACATAAATGACCCCTCCTGGTTGTACCTGTCAATACTACAAAGCAGTGTTACTTTCTCATTACTAACCGCAACTGAACGTTCAATTATACAACATTGACTACACTCTCTAGAGTCCCTAATGACCTTTAGAAGCCTTGAAGACAACCAATTAAGCACTGGAAATTACAGGTCTATCTAGGGTATTGTAATAGTCCCTTCAAATCATGTCAAAGTGCCTTGTATTGCGCTGCTGTGCTCTGACAACTCCCACTGATCCCTATCAATCCCTGACAAGCGTTGGTAACACCCAGGCAATGTAAAAGCCCTGAGGGCAGCCAAGGGCACCATGGGGCCCCACAGAGAAAACCCACTGTTTCCTGATGGACCTTGCCATCGACTTGGAGGCCCTTCACCAGGAACTTTGGTCCTCCATTTCCAAAGCCCAGCAACGCTACCAAGGCCCGGCTAATCGCCACCGCTCCCCGCCTCTGGATTTTCAAGTCGGACACAAGGTCTACGTCAAGGCCAAGTACTTCAACACCACTTGGCCATCCAAGAAGCTTGCGGAAAAATTCCTCGGTCCAATTTGACATCATCGCTCAGCCCCAGAACCCATTCCTTCACTCCTCAAACTCCCCTCCAATTTCCGCTCCGTTCACCTGGTCTTCCACGTCTCCATGTTAGAGCCTCACCACAAGTCCAATATTCCGGATCGCGTCGTATCTCCTCCACCCTGGTGGAGATCGATGGCGAACTGGAGTTCGAGGTCCATGAGATCCTCAACTCGAAGCTCGACAGGCGCCGGAAGTGCAAGCTACTTTACTTTGTTAAGTGGCTCGGGTATGAAGGGACGGATCAGGAGCGCGAGTGGCTTCCTGCAACGGAGCTGGAACACACTCCGGAGCTTATTGCTGACTTCCACGCAAAATATCTGGACAAGCCTGGACCTCTCGAATCCCTGTAACTCGGACTATTTCCATTTTGACCGTATCCATCACCACTTCACTTCACTTTGCTTTGCTTCCCTTCACTATTCTTTGACCTCTCTCTTCTCATTTCCTCCTATTTTCATTTGTTGTCCTCAGGCCTCCGAGGGCTCGGCTTTAACAGGGAGGTACTGTCACATCCCCAATCTCCAGACCCTCTCAGCACCGAGCCGAACCAGTCCGGACCCTCTGACATGTGCACCGAGACCCTACACCCATCCCTCTCGCACCCAGATGCAGCCGAACCTCAGTCGCGTCTTGGCCGAGTTTCCTTACTCTCGTTGCCCTGGTTCAACAACCTTTCATCCGCTTTCACTTCATTCGGACTCGGTACACTTCGGACTACTTTCCTATGGTTTCCTATGGTATCCCGCCTCCTTGCTTCTGCGTTTCCATTGGTTCCCTATGGGTGTCTGGCGGGCATCCCTCGGATGGCCACTGGATGACCTTCGGGACTCTGGATTCTATTTGTATTGCCCCAGACTCTCGTATATAAACTCGGTTATGCTCTCCTGTATTCGGTATTCGGATAATCGACTAGATTCTCCTACTCTAAACTCGCTTTCCTCTCAAACTCGGTCTATATCCGCTCTACTTGGTTACATCTGCAAAGGGACTCGTTGTGTCACGTCAGACCAGCACACGCATGCTGAGCCTGCGTCCCCCTCAACTCCGGTCGCTCCGGCCGCTGCTCTATCCGACTCCGGAGCTGGCCCGGGCTCAGTATCTTACAGCTACAAAGAATTGACAGGATACAGCTGTGATATTGACCAACGGTCTGATACGCGATGACCCCCTTGACTATGCTCGTCCATTCATCTACAACCCCCTCCCTCAGCCTGTTGAGTGTCATCGCGGCGGACGCCTCACTTGCGATGCTCTCAGACGGGACTGCTACCTGTCTCTCGTCCATGTTGCTGGATATATCATCCTATTTTCACGTCTCCGGTCCTCCATCGCATCTCCTCAGCGAGGATACGGCCACACCTCCTCTCCCTACCCACACATACAACATCCCCGCCTCTCATAAAACACGCATCAGACCCTTCCCCCATTGTCCCACTCGTGGCCTCTCGCCCCCGTCCACTCTCCGCCTTCCTGCTCCCAAAGCACAGGATCAACACGCGTCCTATAACTTGGCCAACAGTACCAAAGGGGAAGGATAGAGTGAGGGTATGTTTGCATGCCGGCTATGCGAGGGAGGAGGTCGATTTGTTGGTTGGAGCGGTGGTTGAGTGGGCAGATGGAGAGGTCCGGAAAGAGGGAGAGGAGGTTCAGAGGATGGGCAACGTTGGTCCTCGGTTTGGAGGTAGTGCAGGGGCGAGAGAGGTAGGGGTTCTTGTCGCCAGCAAGTTGTAGTGGCTTGCATTAGACGAAAAGTCGTGGTGAGCTAGGCGTCCTGACGCTTTATGTTGTGTCGTTAGGTCTCAGCAGAAGCTGCATAGCGAAGAGTACATCTGTGTAGAGACAAAGGTCAGAATACAGTGACAATAATGATAATATAACTGTGTACCAGAATCTCGTCTTCACTTGTCGAGACGCCTAGCAACCCAGCCCACTCAGTCGCGCTTCTTAACCCCCCATCCCTCTTTGCTGAGTCTATGTGTTTGCCAAGTACCCATCCCCACCCAAACGAGGAACAGAAGGATCGTAAACGCCATCCCAAACTCCGCCACTTGCAAGTCTCCTTGTCAGTCTCTGACTGGGACCTAGATTTCGAGTCTCCGTTTGGGGTTGGGTGAATCCAAGACTAGGAGGTGGCGTGTCACAAGCTCCCATGGATTTTGTATCTTCTCCTCGACGATATTGTAGTCGCACAGAGAGAAGGCACGAGGGCCCTCAAATGACAGTGTCAGACCCCAAGCGGTTCTGCATACCGCATATAGATAAGAAGTGGAAACTCTCGAGACGTGGCATTGAAGGGTGCCAGTTGCGTGAGCAGTTCCACCGGCCCAATAGAGGGCGGTAATGCATTCACGGGTTTCTCCAACTCCCAGCTGTCCCTCCCTCGTAGACTTAGCATGGTATAATGTTCATTGTGCAACGCTAATTCGTGGATGTCGACGAAGAGGACTTCGAGTTGGATCGATATGATAGCTGATGACGAAACGGGAAGTGAGGATTTAGGCACTCAGTTGGTTTAATTTCATCTTAGAACTCCGACCAGGGAGGATCATTCATCGCGCTCCTGAAGTTCTCTCTCTCTCCCTCCCTCCCTCTCTAGCTATGCACACCGTAGACTCATGGATAGCACCGACTGGAATTTACCCTTCAAAGCAACCAAATCTCTGTCAAAATCATGTCGACAGGCTGATACTAGAATTCTACCACCTACCTTGTTATGGTCGTCTCTGGTCTACCCACTGGGCAGAGGTACTACAAATGGGAGAAGATCTCGCATGTTGGCAAGGAGGTGATTTATATTCAAACCTGTCGTTTGGCTGTATATAGGTCAAACTCGAAAATCACCGAGCATGACCCTCACTTTCAGGTCTTGTCGGGACTGCGCCGCAAGATGGCCAGGGCATCATTTTACCTCGACGCCCTTGCTGATATGAAGCATCTTGCCTTGGATAGACTACGGCGGATTCCAGGGCCTGTTCAACGTTCTCCTTCTCTTCATCTTGCCTTCCGAGTTGCTTGCTCTTCCCAATTCTATTATTCTATAGGATCATATCCAGACATGGGTGTCTACCAGTTCAAACACTACAGAGCACATACACGGACCAGTATTTGCGCTCAGATATGACAATTACTACGCTGGTCCTTGATTACCCATTGTGGCTGGTACAAATGATGGTCATGGTTCTCGGATTCAAGATTTGTAAGGATTTGACCAGGGGTGGATGTCGAGTAAGGGAAGCAGTGTGTGCTGATTGAGAAGCAGATCTACTTCCTCCATATCCCTAAAGGCATAATGAGAGGATACAGAAAAGGGTTCAACATAGATTGTAAGGATGGCCCAAACATACATAGATATTACATGCAGACATTTGGCAGACATCGAAACAGGGATATATTGTAGAATAGAGGGAATGCCTAGGTATCCAATAATGTAATGGAGAAACAACATAGAATCTGAGTTCAAAGGTGTATTGTACTGCGACTGGGCTACAGCAACGTTGGTGCATAACACTCCGTCCATCTATCACCAAACTTGGCATTTGAAAAGTTGAGGTAAGGAATGCTGGATGTAGGGAGAGCAAGGACATTGGAATCGTCAGGTAACCGGGCTGCTGGTGGAACAAACATGAGATGGGCTGAAGAATCGATGGGGGAAAGCAGCCAGCCAGTGTATTTTTTGTCTGAATCCATCTGGCAGACATAGCGAAGCCTATGCTTGAGTTCAGGTGAGATATTCCACACCTGGATGGACTGATCTTCTGAGCCAGAGGCGACATGTGTCCCATCTGGAGAATATGCCACTGCCAGGACCCAGCCAGTATGGCCCCTGAGGACCCTCACCTCTCCAGTAGAGAGATCCCACACCCGGACTGAAAGGTCATCGGAGGCCGAGACAACACATGTGCTATCAGGGGAGTATGCCACTGCTCTGACCCAGTCTGTGTGGCCCAAAAGGACATTTGCCTCTCCTGTAGACAAGTCCCAAACCCGGACTGAATTATCGCTTGATCCAGAGACAACATGGGTTCCATCAGGGGAATACACCACTGCGTTGACCTTGTCAGTGTGGCCGTTGAAGACCCTTGCCTCTTCTCCTGTGGACAGGTCCCAAACTCGGACTGACCCGCCGCTTGAGCCAGTGATGATACAGCCTCCATCAGGAGAGTAGGCCATGGCCATGACTTCACCAGCCTCAAGGTCCATGACCTGCTTGCCTTTAGACAGGTCCCAGACTCGGACTGATTCATTGCCTGAGCCAGAGGCCACACAGGTCCCATCAGGAGAGTAGGCTACTGCCTGGACACTTTGAGTATGGCCCTCAAAGACCTGCACCTCTCCAGTTGAGAGATCCCATACCCGAACAGAATTGTCATCAGAGCCAGAGGCAATATGGGATCCATCAGGGGAGTAAGATACCGATGCAACCTCATCAGTATGGCCCTTGAAGACCTTCACCTCATCTCCTGTAGAGAGATCCCATACCCGAAGTGAATTGTCGGCTCCTCCAGAGGCAACATGACGACCACAAGGAGAGTATGCCAGTGCCATCACATGGTCTGTATGGCCTGTGGGAACCCTCTCTTCTTCCCCCCGAGACAGATCCCATACTCGGACTGATCCGTCGACTGAGCCAGAAATAAGGTAGGTGCCATGAGAGGGGTAGGCCACTGCTGTAACAGTGTTGGTATGGCCATGGAGGACCCTTGCCTGCGTTCCTGTCGATATGTCCCATACCCGGATTGTTTCGTCCCATGAACCAGAAACAACATGGGTTCCATCAGGAGAGTATGTGACTGCACTGACCCAGTTGGTATGGCCTTTGAGAACCATCACCTCTTCTCCTGTAGACAAGTTCCATACTCGAACTGATGTGTCACTTGATCCAGACACGATATGGCTTCCATTAGGAGAGTATGCCACTGCCCTGACATAGCTGGTATGGCCCTTGAGAGCCATCACCTCCTCCCCACTGGAGACATCCCAAACTCGGGCTGAGTTATCATATGATCCAGAGACAATGTGGGTTCCAGCTGGAGAGTAAGCCACTGCTCTGACCCGGTTGCTATAGCCCTTGAGGACCCTCAGCTCCTCTGCCTTCGACAAGTCCCATACTCGGATTGAGTTGTCCTTTGAACCAGAGATGACATGGCCTCCATCAGGAGAGTAGGCAACTGCCTGGACACCGCCGGTATGGCCCTTGAGGACTCGCACCTCCTCTCCTGTGGACAAATCCCACACCCTGACTGAATTATCGTCTGAACCAGAGACGACATGGGTTCCATCAGGGGAGTAAGCCACTGACAAGACACTCTTGGTGTGGCCCTTGAGGACTCTCACCTCCTCTCCTGTAAGATCCCATATTCGCACCGTCATACCAGGTGATCCAACTGCAATGTGGTTACCATCCGGGGAGACAGCCAGCGCATTGAACCATCCAACCATGATGGATGCCACCAGCACCTTGCCCTCTCCTTGTGCACTGATGAAGCCAGGGATGCCCACAAATTTCTCCCTCCAGGTCTTTGCAATCACAGATTGTGGGAAAAAGGTGGCGAGGGATGACAGATACAGGTGGGGTGTGGACAATGCCGCCATACTTGAGCAGTGATACAAGGCAAAGGCTGCCGCATCTGCCAAGTTGCCAACTAGTTCTGCTTGGCCCTTGAATGGGGTTTAGCATTGTTAACATTGACCATCGTGTAAACAAGACAAACCTTAGTCTTCTGGGACCACAACTGAGCTTCACGAAGCATGTCCTGACATCGCCCACGCTGCCCCAAGAGGATCAATGTTTCCATCCAGAACAGGACATGGAGCTGAAGAAAGCCGTCCAACCGTTCGCCGAGATGATCTGAGACTTCGTGGGACGTGAGGACGAGGTGACTACTCCAGTTGCCACAGGCATATCTCAATGGCCTTGAGATGTTGGTCTCAATGCGAGCTGGCAATGCTGGGTCATCACGGTCCAGCTGGTATGAAGTCGGGATATCAGCAATGTTGAACTGGAGTTCCTTGCTCATGAGCACAAAGCATCCGTCTGCGAGACGGCGATGGTGATGCTCCTGGTCACAGAAGAATCTCCCTGAACGGCCTTTGTCAAAGAGGAAATCTGGAAATGATTTATGGAACCACATGACCTGGCCACCACGGAGGTAGAGAACGGCGTACAGCCGGTGGAGAACCCCGTTCGCAATGCCATCGTCGAGCAACGTGTCGCCATCGCCACCACCTGCGTTGAAAATATCGACAGCAACCGAGGCCGTGGTCCGTTCGATGGTGCAGAGGAAGGTATGGAGAATGGCGAGACAGTCCTGAAACGCTTCGGGATCGTCGCGCTCCCGTGGGTCTACGAGGGCTGTCTCGAGAATCTGTAGGTAGAGCTTGTCCAATGTGGCGGTTGCATTACGGGACGGTCGGCGGATGGGAGGGGTAACGGCAGGTGTAGGAAGAAGCCGTCCTAGTAGACTCCTCTGCTCACTCACATTCCGTCCCTGAACATACTCCACCACGGTAGCTGCATAAATGAACAAGCCGGCTGCGTCCAACACCAGCTGTTCGATCTGTTCTGTGGTGGCGCACTTGCTGAGGTTTTTGTTGAGGTAGACCCTGATGTCGGCACTGCTCTCTTCGAGTGGCACTCGTTCGAGACGGCAAACCTGCTTGTTGGAAAACGATTCAATTTGTCTGACCAGAGCTGGGTCTGACCGGCTGGTGACGAAAAACTTTAGGCCTGATAGATCTTCCTGGTCGACGACGTCAAACAACGTGCTCAAGAACTCTACTCCCCCTGTTCCCTCCAACTCGTCCAAAGCGTCGATTGGGATCACGTAGCAGGGTTCGTTCCCCTCTTGACGCCCTGGTGCAGACATTCTCCATGGCTCAACAAGGAGGCCCATGAGCTGGGATCTTGGTCCATGGTCAACAGTTTCGAATCTCCCTTGCGCTTGCAACGCATCTCGGAAAGGCTTTGATCTGAGTGCGAGGTGGTAGACGATCGTGCGGATGATGGCAGAGGCAGATCTCGTATCGGGGAACTGGCGTGAGCAGAAGAAACTTGCCCCTAGCATGACCCTACTGTTCCCATTGGAGACGAGCTTTTCGAATTGACAAGCAACAGTGTAGGAAATGGTCGTCTTGCCTGTGCCTGCTTGGCCAGAGAGCCAGTACACTCTTTCGCCGGTGGGAGATATGTCGATGGCCCATAGAGTGACGCCTTGCAGAATGTCAACTCGGGTACCAGGGGTGCAGCTACCGCGTCGTAGAGCCGTCTCGGTACTATCCCCGTAGTACATGTGGTCGGCCTTGACACAGACTTTGAGCCGTTTGCGAAGTTTCACCTGAGCGAATCGAGTATGAGCAATATCCAGAGGAGAAGCCAATAAGACATACCATGAACTCGTCGTGGTCTGATATCATAGTCACCGAACCTGAATACATTCGAATCAGCATTGTTCCTTCATACCTGCACCAGTGGCTTCTCACCAAAGTTTGGGCCGGTTGTTACATTCG
Source organism: Coprinopsis sp. MPI-PUGE-AT-0042 (assembly GCA_020736565.1). Classification (NCBI taxonomy): domain Eukaryota; kingdom Fungi; phylum Basidiomycota; class Agaricomycetes; order Agaricales; family Psathyrellaceae; genus Coprinopsis; species Coprinopsis sp. MPI-PUGE-AT-0042. The sequence goes on along the minus strand of JAHBOF010000202.1, from coordinate 107,355 downwards.
CTGCTGTACCGATGTTGTAAACGGGCCCGTAATTGACAACTTGGGGAATTCCATGGTCTGGACAGATGAGCGCGGAAATCAGTTTCAGCACTGCAGGAGGAGGGTGGATCTTTCTCACCAGAGCTGCCTTGCGCAGGGCCAGAGGTAGACAAGACGTTGTCTGCGGATCCGTCTCCTTCATGATAGGAGCTACGTTCTGGCAATAATGGCGAAGCTTCCTTTTGAATTTTATGCTCTGCATCCCTGGTAAGTGCTGCTCAGATTCGGGCCAAAAGAACATACCGCTTAGGACGAAGGGTGTCGCTTCTGGGGCCTGATTTGAGGTCAAGGGGGAGATCTCTGCATAGTCGTTAGCGAGATCAAACGAATAGACACGCAGGTGACCATACCTTGCGGAGGATTTAGAAGAATCGATTGCTCGCTTGGAGGTGCTGAAGCTTCATGCTCGCGAATCACGCCTCGATGCAAGGGTAGATTTCCAGACGGTATGGCCGCAGCGGTGTGAGGGCGTGTCGAACGAGGATCTGGAGAGTTGCTTCGAAGCTCATCGAACTGCCTCCCAAGCCATTGGATCCCTTGCTGAAAAGGTCTCTGGACAGAATCTCGCTTCCTTCGTCGATCTTGGGACATATGAAGGAAGGACGTGTACGTGTGAAGGAAGGGAGAGATGGTGGCCTTTGCCGTATATCGCGAACCAGCCTTCAGAAAGCCCTCGTGGGGAATGCGTGCCCTGGTGACATCCGTAGACCACTGTCGCAATCAACCATTCCTGGCCGATATGATAAGCTGTTTGGCAGTGATGGGTCAAAGAAGAATCAAATTGCTAAAGCACAGATGGGCGCGTCTGGCAAATATAAGCCTTAGACAGCCTGTGCCGTTCACAGTGCTTGCCTAACGGCGGCCATGCTTGTAGATGTAGGCTGTAGCTAAGCGCCTGATTCTCGAGGGCGATGGAGTGACAACATTGACATCCAAACATGCCGCGTGCGAGACGCGACGGCGATGGTTGCAACTAATACCCGTGGAGACTCTGAGGAAGATTGAGGGTCTGGAAGTTGATGAGAACGTACAACGCGTGCAATTGCCTCGCGTGTTTCGTGTCATTCTACAGGCTAAAGCGATTCCCGCCTGCAAGTGTCAGGAGGCCAGTACAGTACAGTCATGCTCCGTATGACAGTCTTCAGGAATCCATTCACATGAGAAGCATTGTGTTGTGATTAGCTACCCTTTCGCGCCTACTGAGGGGAGCAAAACCTCAAAGTCCCATTATTCGAAGGAGAGAGAGAGAGAGAGAGAGAGAGAGAGAAAAGAAACTTGACAGGGGCTAAAGTCGGCGCGCCAAACCTCGGCGTGCGGGGAACAGTATTCCAGGACCGCCCTCTACCTTCAGTTGATGTCAAAAAGGCTAGATTTGTTCACATCGGCAGGTTCAATGGTGCAGAGGATGGCTATTGGTAGTTCGTTGACATGCTTCCCGTGTCTACTCTAATCAAAATAGAAACATAAGGGGCTACAAAACCCCCTGAAGCCCGTCAAGCTCTGAAGGATGATGCTATGATGGATTAATCTACTGTAATTCTTCTGAGCTCACGAGTTCCTACTAGACCAAGAGGTAGATGCCAGATCCTAACTCTTCGCGATACGACTCGTACCCAAGTGTCCCCACTCCTCTTGGATGGGCGGAGCGGGAGGTCAGGGAGAGGGCTAGTTCCAGGTTTCGAAGTTTAGGAACAAGAGAGGTAGGAGGGGGCTTGTCGCTTGAAATACGTAGTGGTTCGCTTTTCACCAAAAGTCATTTGTGACTAAACGCACCCCGAGCCCTCAAGCACTCGGGTGTCGACATCATCTTTATCCTGAATAACAGGTCAGATTTCGGTCCACCGACAAGTATCCAAAAAACGTACCATAATGCTGCCTCAAAGAGGCGCATTTGTCCCGCCCCAGCCCATCCAGTCCGTTCAGTCGCCCTTCATACTCTCCTCATCCCGCTTCGCCAACCGTCTATGAGCTTTCCAAGCAACCAACCAAGACAGCAGAACCATAAACGCTGTCCCGGGTTTCACTACTTGCAAGTCTCCTTGTCGATCCCCGACCGGAACCTGAATTTCGAGTCCTTCAAGCTGTTGCGCGTTGGGTGAATCCAATGCTAGGAGGCGGCGTGTTACCAAGGCCCAAGGGTTTTGCATCCTCTCGTCGCTCTCGCGGGAGAAGAGACGTCGACCCTCGAACGACAACGTCAACCCCTCCCCGAGTGATCCTGCATATCGCGTAGGGATAGGCGATAGGACCTCTCGCGACGTGTCATTGGAAGGCGCCAGTCGGGTGAGCGGGTTCAACCGGTTCACCAGAGAGTGGTAGCACATGCACGAGTTTCTCCAACTCCCAACTCGCCTGACCTCGTAGACCCAACATGGTAAACGCCAATTCGTGGATACCGACGAAGAGGAGTGGGGGAAGGTTGTGGTAGAGGTACACAGGACGTTCTGAGGGGGGGGGGGGGGGGGGGGGGGGGGGGTGGGGGGGGGGAGCGCGGAGAGAGCGTGGAGAGGATGGTTGGGTGGGCACCGCATGAGGGGTTGAATGAAGATCGGATGGTAAGGGACACGGTGGTGGTGGCACACGACGAAAGAGGGATTTGGAAGCTCGATTGCCTTGAGCACCGATGGGAAGTCTGGCGCCGACGTGCCTGTTCCTTTCCCCCAAACCCCTTTTGCCTCCTCCCAGCAGACAAGCATTACGGCTGGAACTGGATCGCAAGGCTTCAGCCCTCCCGACCACCCAACGCTTTCTTCAGAGCCCCCAGGTGCGAGTGGCATGACGAAGGCCATGTACAACAAGGCCTCAAAGCGCTCCTTCGGCCGATGCGGCGGTTCGCAGTGTTCTGGTGGGGATAGACATTCGAATCGTCGGGAGGAGTTCCTGCAAAGGCTTCACCAATTTGACTAGAGATTAAAGCGCCATTAGCACCAGGGAACTCTTCAGGACGGCTAGCGAGCTCACGTTAAGTAATTGATCTTCCCCCTCTTCGCATTACGCCATGCTGGTTTATCAAGCAATTCCAGCACATATTCCGGCCCAATATCTCTCCTAAGCAGAATAGAGTGGCATCGAGTCAGTCTACGAGAAAACACTACAAAGATGGGGTGAGCACAAGGTATTCATAGCTGAAAACGGAGAGCAAAACTCACCTGGTGTCCTGCGATCCCTCGTCCTGGAAAGATCGGTAGCATCCGTGGTCATACGGCGCGAGTGTGACATTCGATGATTCAAGGTTGCACCAAAGTGAATCCGGACAAGCATGTTCGGAGAGCGGTTTTGTAGTGGGTTTCTTCGCTTTGCTGGACGACGAGGGCGACGGTGCTGAAATCGAGGAAGGCGTCGAGGAAGGCGCACCCGGACCTGCTTCTTTGGGCGACGTTTCTGGGACAGGGTGGGATGAAGTTGAGGCGGAATTGAACTCGACGCGTCCTGTGATGAGTAGGGTGCCTTTGAGCTGCCTCCGCCTTGATTGATGTCCCTAGATTTGCCTGTCTCCTTGGCAGATGGGTGCTATTAGCGGAATGCACCAGACTACGCTTGGGAGGATTTTGGCGATCGTTGCTGGCCCTCTGGGGACGAGGACAGAAGGCGACATGGTGCATGGAGGAGCGGCGGTCGTGGGGTGCTTTTACCTTGAGGAAGGTGAACAAGGGAAAGGAGGACGAAGGGATAGAAGCTTACCCAGAATTCAAGTAGCAGGGCCTTAGGAACGACCGTTTGGCAAGTTTGAGCGGATGGGATTTCTTCAACCTACGCGAATCTCGTTGAGCACCCGTACTAACTGTTGAATCAGATGATGGAAGCGTACTCACCGATCCTCAGCTTCCAATACGCCGCATCCGTGGCTAAAGGCTGTTGGTATTCCCTGACCATCGACATGCCTTTCACCGTTCTCCTTCATCCGTCGTTGGCTTGCTGGATGGGGCTTAGACCAGGGACCAGATAATGCCTGGCTGTCTTGTTCAAGATGCCTCAGGCTCGCTGCGTGGGTATATGCCACCGTCAAGCATCAGAGAGAGTTTCTGGGCGACGAGTAGAGTGAAAGAGAATGACCTGTGCCAACAATGTCAAATCTTTGGATCGGCCCGATCCTGCGTGGGAACAAGTTTGGCAGGGAACTCACTGTGACCAGCGAGGACTATTGAACTTGGTGAGAATCTCGCCAATTGAAATCTTACTTGGTTCTAAAAGTACGTCGAAGATACGTGCATTAGCACGACCAACGAACAATGTCTCACCTGCGATGATGGCTCTTCCTCAGCCGTCCTCATACCTCCCTCGTTCAAAGGAATCTTCGCAATCTTATCTATCTATGCTTTGGCAGTTGATACATTGATCCCTCTCAGACGACGTGTAGCCTTTATAACTGCCTGCATAGTATACCCTTGTGCGCAAGAGGAGCAAGGGTCATCTCCCAAAAAGGAATAGCAACTGTCATCACATTTTCGATAGCGCCTCACAAAGCTGTGTGCTCGTCAGGGTGAAGATTATTAATGTAGGAAACAATCCTGAAAGGCACGATGAGAAGGTAACTGAACAGTAGGTAAAAAGGAGGAGACAGTACTTTGGCTTATCGCAGGAGATAGCATCCACCTCGCATGGGAGCCATTGAAACTTGTTCGCTGTCGGTGGCCATGTGACGATAATGTCAGGTGATTTCTCCTTCTGCAGGCTGCTCAGGACGAGGAATGATGTTTCCGTCTCCCGAACGTTGGGCAAAGTCTGCGAGTGTCGTAACTGTTTCTCCAATTGCCAAAACCTTCGACCTCCCATAGAGAAGGGGGAATAGGCTTGGGTCAACAAGGTCAAGCACTCTCCCATTCGACCCAGGGTGCCAGTCCTTGTCGATGTCCGGCACATTCTCGAGAGGTTCGACTTTGTACACATCTTGACATGCCATTCCTTCTTGTTAGTGATTGCATTCATGAGTCGTCACATGCTGATTTCGCGGTGTGCCAACAAAGGAAGCCTGGGTGCTTTCACGTCAACGATTGCTCGACTGTGGAGATGAAATGCCTACATAGCACCGCCATCGCTCAGAACCTCCGCCGACAGGACAGAAGGGAGAAATGCTCCAACATGAAGAGGGTCGCTGTGGTCCGGGATGTAATCAAGGGGCTTGCCATATCCCTGAAGAATAGTATTAGCCTCGTCGAATCTAATCTTGATGATGGGAGTGGACAAAGAAGAGGGAGACGCTGAATTTCATCCTGCTGAAATAGCTGGGCAATGCGAGGCGTTTTCAAAATTTATACGGTGTGTAGACCGAAGCTCTCATTTATCTTGGCACTGCGCCACATTTGTCCATGTCCGACATTCCGCGGCGGCTGGTTGCACAGTGGTCGGCCCCGCTCGTTGTCGAGTGCGGACGCCCTTATCCAATATCCCTCTTCCTGTTGACTTGCTGGCGAATACCCAGAGATCCTGTGTTACTAAAACAAACATGAGTGAAGATGTGGAGGAACCCGGACATTCAGGGGTGACGTGCGGGAGAAGCAAGGGCAATGAATTGAAAGACCGTGCGGTGACAATATTGCGCAGCCCATTCACTGCGTGAATCAATACCTATCGATGTAAAGACATACTTGCATCACTTTGCAAAGTCGTCGGATAATAATCAGTCCATGGAGCTCTATTCGTGTTGATGGTGGAGGATTCAGCAAAATCCTTGTTTCTGCGGCGGGGGACCCAGTTAAGTAGCACACAGTTTCGAGATGCCCCGTCCAGCTTTGGTCCAGCATAAGCCCCGTATTTCTTGGGGATTCCGGCATACTATATTCTGGTGCTTGGCTAAAGCTGTGTCCCTTCTCCCGAGGCGCAGCTCGGTGACCGGGATTAGAGAGGAGATTTTACCTTTCACGCAAGGACGCCCAAAGACTACCTCGGAGTCTTGATCACGTTTAACACGCTTCGCTACAATACGCAACGGTAATGTAAAGTATATGGGGCCGGTAGATTGAATAGCAACTCGCAGCGAGTCGAGCTCGACCTCTCTTCGACTTTTTATTCGTTTCGCCCGTCATGAAGGTAACCACTCTGCCTGCTAACAGGCGCCAGTGAGAGTAAATCAGCTTAGGCGACGATGGAAATACCCTGAAAAGGATTCGAGGGAATCAGTTGCTCGCTGGAAGGTGCCAGAGCGTCATGTTCCCAAACCCCACTTCGCAGGAGTGTGTTCCCCGAAGGTACCATCGCAGTGGGTTGATGATGAAGGGAGCGAGTCGAATGAGGAGACGCTGGCCTACTTCGAAGCCCACCGAAATGTCTCCCTAGCCATTGTAGCCCTCGCCGAAAGGGTCTCTGTATGGCCGCTCCCTCCTTTTCTCTGGCCCGACCTTGTGGCAGCAGTTCGTTCGACATACGAAGCACAAGGGAGGAGGGGAAGGAAAGAGATGATAGTGATTGAACCAGCCGCCGAACAAACTCCATGGGACCTGGAGACATCCGTAGACCACTGTATTCAGCCGTTTCGCATTCCCGCCCATAGGGCCCACAGGATAAACGTGTTTGGTGATAGGCCAAAGATTAACTAAACCGAGCGGCACAGGGGTATCCGAAGAATACAAACCCGGGATGGGCTGTGCGGCTTTGTACAGATATCAACCCGATGGTGGTCACGCGTCCATACGAAGGCTTTGGCTACGCGCCTGACTCTTGATAGTGCACTGCGACGACAATGGAACAAGATTGTCATTCAAGTATGCCATGGGTAAGACAGTACAACAACACCTGTGGGGAGTTGCAAGACATTTTGGGGGATTCGTAGAGCTGAGGCGAACCATCGTTATCGATAAGATTGTCGGGAGGGTTCATCCTCGCCAACCCGAGCAGCCCGTTCCATCAACTGAATTCCGCCCTGAAAACGCAACAGGCCACGAATGACTTCGTTCATGTCCATGCTCCTCCAACGAGACGAAATCTATTGGAGAGCAGCAGCAGGCTGAGCCCCAGCCCATTCCCACCTAAAGTTATATTAGTCTCGCAGTAGCACAAGCCTGTGATTGAGTGGTTGGAGGCTCGGCCTCGAGTGAATGGATCTCATCCCACCGAAGGTAAGGGGATCGACATCCACGAGGTGCGAGAGGCTCCCTGAATCTAGAGGGGCAAAGAGCTCCTTGAGAACTCCGAGAGCCACCTCATCAAAGAGACAACTTGGCGAGCCGTTGATAACTACCACGCATGTTAGAACTCAATGCGGTTGCCTGAATGACCGTGACGTTTACCAGCCTGCCTCCTCCAGTGAATGGGGAAGGCGTCGATTGTTGCGTCAAAGCTGCAGCTTTGGTACATGTGAAATCTCACCATGAATGAATCGTTAAACCAGAGCTAGTTCGCCTACCAGTGTTGCCCCGACGGCACCATCAAGGCTGAATTTGTTTGAATTGCCCACAGTCCGAAGGGGCATATTGCCACCAGAAAACAAAGACGCCCAGGATGCGAGTGGCACGGAAATGTGTATGTTATTTCAGGGCCAAATCAGGTGGGTCACATCGCGAGGATTCAGGGAGCAAAGGGATGGGGAGGCGCTGCTGGACAGGAACACCAGGGCCAGCGAGTGAACAAGAGCCGGACGTGTCGCCTTCGAAAAAGGTCCAAAAAAGGCGACGAGCAAGTGAAACCACCACCGTTTAACCGGCGAGGAGGTTCTGGGCGAGATGGTCGGAGGAGAAAAACGCGACGCGTCTGGGTGAGGGTGTCGGCGACCGATCAAAGCACGGATCATTGGGGTGCTGCTCCGCGGACCGCTAGTACTCTCGAGCTCTCACTTAGTCTGCTCCGCTCAGCACCACTACATGAACCAAAGGGACAGCAATAAAGTATCAAAATATAACTTTTAATCCATTTGACTGGCTCAGTCTGTCATATTTCGAGATATCTGATTCATAGTCTCCGGGCCTGTCTTCAGGAAACATCTTGCGCGCCTAGTACATATGCATCAAGGTCTGACTCAGGCTGACATTTTACTGGGTGGTGTTTCTTTTGGAAGAAGTTCAATTCTGAACGTCTCTGAGCTTTCGATACCCTTGTTTATCCCTCTAGGCAGATTTTATTGTCAGACAGGAGCAGGTCGTGCCGGAACAATAGAATTCGAGTCGCGTTCGTGAACATTAGTACTGCGTAGAGTAGGATCGATATAGCTCAGCACACACTGCGTTTCAGCGAAGACACAAGATCAGAACTCGAAAGCAAGTGTCCACTGTCACGTTGGCGCACAGAAGGATGCCAATCCTTGGCTCGGCTTCCGACCGATGTGGCAGAAGCAATATATGCCCTTCTTCTATAAACCTTCCTTCCGGCTGTTTCTCGAAGGCCTGAAAGACCTCGAAACGCTGCCCTGAGACCTTTCCCCACATGAGTCCTATCTTCTCTACCGCTGCCAATGGTCCGAATCCCGAAGCGGACATCCTATCGGAGGAATATATTTTCGAATTTTGCGCCACCGCCTTACGGACAGATCTACATGTAGTCTTCCTTCTATCCCAACATAACCTATCTATTTACTTTCTATCATCCTTTTCTTATCTTTTCCCTGCCCCAGAGCGATGCACGACGCACTGCGATCAAAACTCGAATCCGCCCTCGCATCCCGCGAAAAACGTCAGATAAGACGGAGATTACCTGATCCATCTCATCACATCTCTTCCTCTTCCCCCTCTCCACCAAATATCATCGACTTTACATCCAACGACTACCTTTCTCTCTCCCTCTCCCCTCACCTACGCCAAAAATTTCTCTCAAACCTCTCCTCGTCACCGGACATCCTAGGCTCAGGCGGCTCCCGCCTCCTCATCAACACACCCACCCACGCAAACTTCGAGTCACGTTTAAAGACATTCTTCAACGCCCCTCAAGCGCTCCTGTTCAATTCGGGATTCGACGCGAACGTTGGGTTCTTTTCGGCTGTACCGCAAAAGGGGGATGCGATCGTGTATGATGAGTATATCCATGCGGCGAGTGTGCATGATGGGATGAGGGCTTCTCGGGTTGACAAATCGCTACGAATTTCATTTGCACATAGCTGCTTGTCTTCTCTACACGATGCCCTATTCTCGCTCAAGTCCCGGAGAGAATTCGAGCGAGGTAGATCAAGCATCTTTGTCTCTGTCGAATCGCTGTACAGCATGGACGGCACGTTTGCGCCTCTCCTCGAGATCACCCAGATGATAGAGGAGATGTTCCCACTGGGCAACGCGTACCTCGTAGTCGACGAGGCACATTCGACGGGGATATATGGACCAGAGGGAAGGGGACGCGTTGCGCTTCTGGGGCTGGAAGACAAGGTCCTCGCGAGGCTTGTGACGTTTGGAAAGGCGTTGGCTGCTACTGGTGGTACGTTTATTCATTCTTTATTGTCAAGCATACAAGGGAAATGACACGATGGTGCAGCTGTGGTACTAACAAACGAATTAATACGCGACTACCTCCTCAACTACGCCCGTCCACTCATCTACACCACCTCTCTCAGCTTGTCGAGCGTCATCGCGGCCGACGCATCACTGACAATGCTCTCAGATGGGACAGCTGCGCGTCTCTCGTCCAAACTCTTGGATCTATCATCCTCCTTCACCTCTTCGCTCCTCCATCGCATCTCCTCCGCGAGAATACCCCCACACCTCCTCTCCCTACCCACACATATAACATCACCGCCTCTCGCAAAACACACGTCGGATCCTTCCCCAATTATCCCACTCTTGACCTGTCGCCCGCGTCCACTCTCCACTTTCCTCCTCTCGAAGCACGGGATCAACGCGCGTCCTATAACTTGGCCAACCGTTCCAAACGGGAAGGATAGAGTACGGGTATGTTTACACGCCGGCAATACGAAGGGGGAGGTCGATCTGTTGGTTAGAGCTGTAGTGGAGTGGGCAGAGGGAGAGGTCCGGAAAGAGGGACAGGAGGTTCAGAGGATGGGTAACGTTGGTCCTCGATTTGGAGGAGGTGCAGGGACGAGAGAGGTAGGTGTTCTTGTTGCCAGCAAGTTGTAGCGGTGCATTAGACGAAAGGGTGTGGCTATCTAGGTGTCTTGACCCTTCACGTTGTGTCGTTAGGACTCTGCGGAAGCTAGATAGCGAAGAGTGCTTCTGTAGAGACAGTGGTCAGAATACAGTGATAATAGTGATGATAGAAACACGTACCAGAATCTCGTCTTCACCTGTCGAGACGCCTAGCAATCCAGCCCACTCAGTCGCGCTTCTTACTCTCCCCATCCCTCTTCGCCGACTGTCTACGTGGTTTCCAAGTACCCATCCTCACCCAAACGAGAAACAGAAGGATCGTAAACACCATCCCAAACTCCACCACTCGCAAGTCTCCTTATCGGTCTCCGACTGGAACTAGATTTCGAGTCTCTGTTTGGGGTTGGGTGAATCCAAGACTAGGAGTTGGTGTGTCACAAGCTCCCGTGGATTTTGTATCTTCTCCTCGACGATACCATAGTCGTGGCAAGGAGAGAAGGCACGAGGACTCTCAAATGAGAGCGTCAAATTCCTTGCTAGCGGTTCCGCATAGCGCACATGGATAGGCACCTGCACCTTTCGAGACGCGTCGTTGGAAGGTGTCAATCGCGTGAGCAGTTCCACCGGCCCATTAGAGAGCGGTAATGCATGCACAGGTTTCTCCAATAGGTCTTCTTGGGCCTACAGAAATCGCCGTGGCGGGACGTGCCAAGCTGTGCACGGCCGTGGCGTCGTTTTACCTCGACGCCTTTGCTGATATGAGGCATCTTGCCTTGGATGGACTACGGCCCCGGACTCTAGGGACCGTAAGACTTTCTCCTTCTCGTCATCTTGCCTTCCGAATCGCTCGCTCTTCCCAATCCTATAGGATCATATCCAGACACGGGTGTCTACCAGTTCAAACGCTACGGAGCGCGTACACGGACTAGTATTTGCGCTCAAATACGACAATTCCTACGCTGCTCGTTTTGGATTGCCCATCGTGGCTGGTAAGAATGATGGCCATTGGCCATGGTTTTCGGATTCGAGATTTGTAAGGATTCGACGGAGGGTAGATGTTGAGTAAGGGAATTGGTGTGTACCGATTGAGAAGCAGATCTATTTCTTCCATATCCCTAAGGGCATAATAAAAGGATACAGAAAAGGATTAAACATAGATTGTAAGGACGGCCTGAACATAGATAGATATTACATGCAGACATCGAAACAAAGATACATATAGAATAGAGGGAATGCCCAGGTATATAAGAATGTAAGGGAGAAACAATATAGAATCCGAGTTCAAAAGTGTATCGTACTGCGACTGGGCTACAGCGATGTTGGTGCATAACACTCTGTCCATCTATCACCAAACTTGGCATTTGAAAAGTCAAGGTAAGGAATAGCGGATGTAGGGAGAACAAGGGCATTGAAATCATCATGTAACTGGGCTGTAGGTGGAACAAACATGAGATGGGCTAAGGGATCGGTGGGGGAAAGCAGCCAGCCAGTGTATTTGTTGCCTGAATCCTTCTGGCGGATGTAGCGGAGCCTATGCTTGAGTTCAGGTGAGAGATTCCACACCAGGATGGACTGATCATATGAGCCAGAGGTGACATGTGTCCCATCTGGGGAATATGCCACTGCGCTGACAACGTTGGTATGGCCCCATAAGATCTTCACCTCACCAGTAGAGAGATCCCACACCTGGACTGAAAGGTCCCTGGAGGCAGAGACAACACACGTGCAATCAGGGGAGAAGGCAACTGCTCGGACCCAGCCTGTGTGGCCCAAAAGGATATTTGCCTCTCCAGTAGACAAGTCCCAAACTCGGACTGAATGATCATCTGAGCCTGAGACTACATGGGTTCCATCAGGGGAATATGCCACTGCATTGACCACATCAGTGTGGCCATTGAAGACCCTCACCTGCTGTCCTGTGGACAGGTCCCAAACTCGAACTGATCCGTCCTTCGAGCCAGTGACGATACAGCCTCCATCAGGAGAGTAGGCCACAGCCATGACTCTACCAGCCTTCAGGAACATGACCTGCTTGCCTTTGGACATGTCCCAGATTCGGACTGACCCATCATCAGAGCCAGAGACCACATGGGTCCCATCCAGAGAGTAGGCTACTGCCCGGACCCATGCAGTATGGCCCTTGAAGACCTGTGCCTCTCCAGTCAAAAGATTCCACACCTGAACAGAATGGTCTGCTGAGCCAGAGGCAATCTGGGTTCCATCAGGGGAGTAAGATACTGATCTGACTGTAGCAGTATGGCCCTTGAAGACCTTCACCTCGTTGCCTGTAGAGAGATCCCAGACCCGAATTGAGTTATCAGCTCCTCCAGAGGCAACATGACTTCCACAAGGAGAGTATGCCAGTGTCAACACAGCGTCTGTATGGCCTGTGGTGACCCTCTCTTCTTCCCTCCGAGACAGATCCCACACTTGGACTGACCCATCGACTGAGCCAGAAATAAGATAGGTGCCATGAGAGGGGTAGGCCACTGCTATGACATCGCTGGTATGGCCATTGAGGACCCTTGCCTGCTTTCCCGTCGATATGTCCCATACCCGGACTGTTTGGTCATCTGAACCAGAAATGACATGGGTTCCATTGGGGGAGTATGCAACTGCCCAGACCAGGTTGGTATGGCCATTGAGAACCTCCTGCTCGCCTGTAGACAAGTTCCATACTCGGACTGAATCGTCGCATGATCCAGACACAATATGGCTTCCATCAGGTGAGTATGCCACTGCCATGACCCAGTTGGTATGGCCCTTGAGAACCATCAACTCCTCTCCACTAGAGACATCCCAAACTCGGACTGAGTTATCATCTGATCCAGAGACAATGTGCGTCCCATCCGGAGAGTAGGCCACTGCTCTGACCCAATCGGTATGGCCCTTGAGGACCCTCAGCTCCTCTCCTGTTGACAAGTCCCATACTTGAATTGATTGGTCCTTTGAGCCAGAGATGATACAGCCTCCATCAGGGGAGTAGGCCACTGCCAGGACACCACTGGTATGGCCCTTGAGGACTTGCACCACCTCTCCTGTGGACAAATCCCACACCCGGACTGAATTATCATCTGAACCAGAGGTAACATGGCTTCCATGGGGAGAGTAAGCCACTGCCAAGACCCTCTTTGTGTGTCCCTTGAGGACTCTCACCTCCTCTCCTGTAAGATCCCATATTCGCACCGTCATATCAGGTGATCCAACTGCAATGCGGTTACCATCTGGGGAGACAGCCAGTGCATTGAACTGTCCAACCATGATGGATGCCACCAGCACCTCGCCCTCTCCTTGTGCACTGATGAAGCCAGGGATGCCCACAAATTTCTCCCTCCAGGTCTTTGCAATCACAGATTGCAGGGAAAAGGTGGCGAGGGATGACAGATAAAGGTGGGGTGTGGACAATGCTGCTATGCTTGAGCAGTGATACAAGGCAAAGGCTGCCACATCTGCCAAGTTGCTGACTAGCTCTGGTTGGTCCTTGAATGGAGTTTAGCATGGTTAACATGGGCCATTGCATTGACAAGACATACCTTGGTCTTCTGGGACCAATGCTGAGCATCACGGAGCATGTCCTGGCATTGCCCATGCTGCCCCAAGAGGATCAATGTTTCCATCCAGAACAGGACATGGAGCTGAAGAAAGCCGTCTAAGCGTTCGCCGAGACGATATGAGACCTTGGGGGATGTGAGGGCGAGGTGACTACTCCAGTTGCCGCAGGCATATCTCAATGGCCTCGAGATGTTGCTCTCGATGCGCACTGGCAATGCAGGGTCATCACAGTCCATCTGGTACGATGTCGGGATATCAGCAATGTTGAACCGTAGTTCCTTTCTCATGAGTGCAAAGCATCCGTTTGCGAGACGGCAATGGTGCTGTTCCTGGTCACAGAAGAACCTCCCTGAACGGCCTTTGTTGAAGAGGAAGTCCAGGAACGATTTATGGAACCACATGACCCGGCCACCATGGATGTACAAGACAGCGTGCAGTCGATGCAAAACCCCATTCGCCGTGCCTGCGTCAAGGAACATGTTGCCACCACTTGCATTGAGAATATCAACAGCAACCGAGATTGTGGTCCGTTCAATGGTGCAGAGGAAGGTATGGAGAATGGCAAGACAGTCCTGAAACACTTCGGGATCATCGCGCTCCCGTGGGTCCACGAGGGACGTCTCGAGAATCTGTAGGTAGAGCTTGTCCAATGTGGCAGTTGCATTCCGGGACGGTCGGCGAATGGGAGGGGGAATGGCGGGGGTAGGAAGAAGCCGCCCTAGTAGACCCCTTTGCTCCTCAAGGTCACGTCCCTGCACGTACTCTACCACGGTAGCTGCATGAATGAACAAGCCGGCTGCGTCCAAAACTAGCTGTTCGATCTGTTCTGTGGTGGCGCACCTGCTGAGGTTTTTGTTGAGGTAGACCCTGATGTCGGCGCTGCTCTCTTCGAGCGGCACCCGTTCAAGACGGCAAACCTGCTTGTTGGAAAACGATTCGATTTGCCTGACCAGAGCTGGGTCTGACCGGCTGGTGACGAAAAACTTTAGGCCTGATAGATCTTCCTGGTCGACGACGTCAAACAACGTGCTCAAGAACTCCACTCCCCCAGTCCCCTCCAGCTCGTCCAAAGCGTCGATCGGAATAATGTAGCATGGTTCGTTCTCGGCTTGACGCCCTGGTGCAGACGTTCTCCACGGCTCAACAAGGAGACCCATGAGCTGGGATCTCGGGCCATGGTCGACAGTTTCGAATCTCCCTTGTGCTTGCAAAGCAGTTCGGAAGGGCTTTGATCTGAGTGCGAGGTGGTAGACGATCGTGCGGATGATGGAAGATGCGGATCGCGTATCAGAGAACTGCCGTGAGCAGAAGAAACTTGCCCCTAGCATGACCCTACTGTTCCCATTGGAGACGAGCTTTTCGAATTGACAAGCGACGGTGTAGGAAATGGTCGTCTTGCCTGCGCCTGCTTGGCCAGAGAGCCAGTACACTCTTTCGCCAGTGGGAGATATGTCGATGGCCCATAGAGTGACGCCTTGCAGAATGTCAACTCGGGTACCAGGGGTGCAGCTACCGCGTCGTAGAGCCGTCTCGGTACTATCCCCGTAGTACATGTGGTCGGCCTTGACACAGACTTTGAGCCTTTTGCCAAGTTTCACCTGGCGAATGGAGGATGAGTAATATCTAGAGGACAAGGCAGTAAGGCATACCATGAACTCGTCGTGGTCCGATATCATAGTCACCGAACCTGAATACATTCAAATCAGCATTGTTGCTCCTTGCTTGAATTGGCTTCTCACCAAAGTTTGGGCCGGTTGTTACATTCGCTGCTGTACCGATGTTGTAAACAGGCGCGTAATGGTTAATTTGGGTGGATTCTTGGCCTGGAGACATGAGCTCTGACATCAGGTTCCGCAGCGAAAGAGGAGAGTGGATCTCTCTCACCAGAGCTGCTTTGCGCAGGGCCAGAGGCAGACAAGATGTTGTCTGCGGGTCCGCCTCCTTCATGATGGGAGCTATGTTCTGGTAATAATGGTGAAGGCTCCTTTTGAACGCCATGCTCTGCGTCCTCATCAGCGTTGCTCAGAGTCGAGCCAAAGGAACATACCGCTCGGAACGAAGGGTATCGCTTCTGGGGCCTGATTCGAGGTCGAGGGGGAGATCTCTGCATAGGCGTTAGCAAGATCGAACGAATAGTGACGCAGGCGACTATACCTTGCAGAGGATTCAGAAGAATCGATTGCTCGCTAGGAGGTGCCGAAGCGTCATGCTCGCGAATCACGCCCCGACGCAAGGGTAGATTTCCAGACGGTATGGCCGCAGCGGTCTGAGGGCGTGTCGAACGAGCATCTGGAGAGTTGCTTCGAAGCTCATCGAACTGTCTCCCAAGCCATTGGATCCCTTGCTGAAAAGGTCTCTGGACAGAATCTCGCTTCCTTCGTCGATCTTGGGACATACGAAGCAAGGACGCGTAGGGGTGAAGGAAGGGAGAGATGATCGCCTTCGCCGTATATCGCGAACCAGCCTTCAGAACAGCCTCGTGGGGAATGCGTGCCCTGGTGACATCCGTAGACCACTGTCGCAATCAACCATATAATAAGCTGTTTGGCAGTGATGGGTCAAAGAAGAATCAAATTGCTAAAGCACAGATGGGCGCGTCTGGCAAATATAAGCCTTAGACAGCCTGTGCCGTTCACAGTGCTTGCCTAACGGCGGCCATGCTTGTAGGTGTAGCGCCTGATTCTCGAGGGCGATGGAGTGACAACATTGACATCCAAACTTCATGCCGCGTGCGAGACGCGACAGCGATGGTTACAATACCTGTGGAGAGGCTGAGGAAGATTGAGGGTCTTAAAGTTGATGAGGACGTAAGTACAAGGCCTTGCAAATGCCTCCCGTGTTTCGTGTCATTCTACATGCTAAAGAGATTCCCGCCTGCAAGTGTCAGGAGGCCAGTACAGTACAGTCATGCTCCGTATGACAGTCTTCAGGACTCCATTCACATGAGAAGCATTGTGTTGTGATTAGCTATCCTTTCGCGCCTACTGAGGGGAGCAAAACCTCAAAGTCCCATTATTCGAAGGAGAGAGAGAGCGAGAGAGAAAAGAAACCTGACAGGGGCTAAAAGTCGGCGCGCCAAACTTCGGCGTGCGGGAACAGTATTCCAGGAGCGCCCTCCACCTTCAGTCGATGTCAAAAAGGCTAGGTTTGTTCATCAGCATGTTCAATGGTGCAGAGGATGGCTATTGGTAGTTCGTTGACATGCTTCCCGTGTCTACTCTAATCAAAATAGAAATATAAGGGGCTACAAAACCCCCTGAAGCTCGTCAAGCTCTGAAGGATGATACTATAATGTATTAATCTACTGTAATTCTCCTGAGCTCACGAGTTCCTACTAGACCAAGAGGTAGATGCCAGGTCCTAACTCTCCGCGACACGACTCGTACCCAAGTGTCCCCACTCCTCTTGGATGGGAGGAGCGGGAGGCAAGAGAGAGGGCTGGTTCCAGGCTTCGAAGTAGGGACGAGAGGTAGGAGGGGGCTTGTTGTTTGCAATATGTAGTGGTTCGCTTTACACCAAAAGCCATTTGCGACTAGGCACCCCGAGCCTTCAAGCATTCGGGTGTCGACGTCGTCTTTATCCTGGATGAGAGGTCAGACTTCAGTCAACCAACGAGTATTAACAAACCGTACCATAGTGTTGTCTCAACGAGGCGCATTTGTCCCGCTCCAGACCACCCAATGATCCAGCCCATCCAGTCCGTTCAGTCGCCCTTCTTACTCCCCTCATCCTGCTTCGCCAACCGTCTATGAGCTTTCCAAGCACCCAACTAGCACAGCAGAACCATAAACGCTGTCCCGGGTTCCACTACTTGCAAGTCTCCTTGTCGATCCCCGACCGGAACCTGGATTTCGAGGCCTTCAAGCTGTTGCGCATTGGGTGAATCAAATGCTAGGAGGCGGCGTGTTACCAAGGCCCAAGGGTTTTGCATCCTCTCGTCGCACTCGCAGGAGAAGAGACGTCGACCCTCGAACGACAACGTCAAGCTCTCCCCGAGTGATCCCGCATATCGCGTATGGATAGGCAATAGGACCTCTTGCCACGTGTCATTGGAAGGCGCCAGTCGGGTGAGTGGTTCAACCGGTTCACCAGAGAGTGGTAGCACATGCACGAGTATCTCCAACTCCCAACTCCCCTGACCTCGTACACCCAACATGGTAAACGCCAATTCATGGATGCCGACAAAGAGGAGTGGGGGAAGGTTGTAGTAAAGGTACACAGGACGTTCTGGGAGGGGAGAGCGCGCAGAGAGCGTGGAGAGGATGGTTGGGTGGGCACCGCATGAGGGGTTGAATGAAGATCGGATCGTAAGGGACACGGTGGTGGTGGTGGTGGTACATGACGAAAGAGGGATTTGGAAGGTCGATTGCCTTGAGCACCGATGGGAAGTCTGGCGCCGACGTGCCTGTTCCTTTCCCCCAAACCCCTTTTGCCTCGTCCCAGCAGGCAAGCATTACGCCTGGAACTGGATCGCCAGGCTTCAGCCCTCCTACAACCACCCAACGCTTTCTTCAGAGCCCCCAAATGCGAGTGGCATGACAAGGGCCATGTACAACAAGGCCTCTAAACGCTCCTTCGGCCGATGCGGCGGTTCGCAATGTTCTGTTAGGCATAGATGTTCGAGTCGTTGGGAGGAGTTCCTGCAAAGGCTTCACCAATTTGACTAGAGATTAAAGCGCCATTAGCACCAGGGAACTCTTCAGGACGGATAGCGAACTCACATTAAGTAATTGATCTCCCCCTCTTCGCATTACGCCATGCTGGTTTATCAAGCAGTTCCAGCACATATTCCGGCCCAATATCCCTCCTAAGCAGAATAGAGTGGCATCAAGTCGGTCTACAAGAGAACACTACAAAGATGGGGTGAGCACAAGGTATTCATAGCTGAAAACGGAGAGCAAAACTCACCTGGTGTCCTGCGATTCCTCGTCCTGGAAAGATCGGTAGCATCCGTGGTCATACGGCGCGAGTGTGACATTCGATGATTCATGGTTGCACCAAAGTGAGTCCGGACAAGCATGTTCGGAGAGCGGTTTTGTAGTGGGTTTCTTCGCTTTGCTGGACGACGAGGACGACGGTGCTGACATCGAGGAAGGCGTCGAGGAAGGCGCACCCGGACCTGCTTCTTTGGGCGACGTTTCTGGGACAGGGTGGGATGAAGTTGAGGCGGAATTGAACTCGACGCGTCCTGTGATGAGTAGGGTGCCTTTGAGCTGCCTCCGCCTTGATTGCTGTCCCCAGATTTGCCTGTCTCCTCGGCAGATGGGTGATATTAGCGGAATGCACCAAGCTACGCTTGGGAGGATCCTGGCGGTCGTTGCTGGCCCTCTGGGGACGAGAACAGAAGGTGGCGTGGCGCATGGAGGAGCGGCGGTCGTGGGTTGCTTTTACCTTGAGGAAGGTGAACAAGGGAACGGAGGACGAACGGATAGAAGCTTACCCAGAATTCAGGTAGCAGGGCCTTAGGCCTTAGGAACGACCGCTTGGCAAGTTTGAGCGGATGGGATTTCTTCAACCTACGCGAATCTCGTTGAGCCCCCCTACTACTAACTGTTGAATCAGATGATGGAAGCGTACTCATTGATCCTCAGCTTCCAATACGCCGCATCCGTCGCCAAAGGCTGTTGGTATTCCCTGACCATCGACATGCCTTTCACCCTTCTCCTTCATCCGTCGTTGGCTTGCTGGATGGGGCCTAGACCAGGAGCCAGATGATTCCTGGCTGCCTTGTTAAATATGCCTCAGGCTCGCTGCTTGGGTACATGACACCGTTAAGTATCAGAGAGAGTTTCTGGGTGATGAGTAGAGTGAAAGAGAAGAGAACGACCTGTGCCAACAAATTCCATGTCAAATCTTCTGATCCGCCCGATCAGGCCTCGTGAGCCCTGCGTGGGAACAATTTTGGCAGGGAACTCACTGTGACCAGCGAGGACTATTGAACTTGGTGAGAATCTCGCCAATTAAAATCTTACTTGGTTCTAAAAGTACGTCGAAGATACGTGCATTAACATGACCAACGAACAGTGTCTCACCTGCGATGATGGCCCTTCCTCAGCCGTCCTCATACCTCCCTCGTTCAAAGGAATCTTCGCAATCTTATCTATCCATGCATTGGCAGTTAATACATTGATCCCTCTCATGCGACATGTATCCTTTATAATTGCCTGCATAGTATACCCTTGTGCGCAAGTGGAGCCAGGGTCACCTCCCAAAAAGGAACAGCAACTGCCATCACATTTTCGATAGCGCCATGCAGAGCTGTGTGCTCGTCAGGGTGAAGGTTATTAATGTAGGAAACAACCCTGAAAGGCACGATGAGAAGGTAACTGAACAGTAGGTAAAAAGAAGGAGACAGTACTTCAATGGCTTATCGCAGGAGATAGTATCCACCTCGCATGGGAGCCATTGAAACTTGTTCGCTGTGGGTGGCTATGTGACGATATTAATGCCAGGACCTTTCTCCTTCTGCAGGCTGCTCAGGACGAGGAATGATGTTTCCGTCTCCCGAACGTTGGGCAAAGTCTGCGAGTGTCGTAACTGTTTCTCCAATTGCCAAAACCTTCGACCTCCCATAGAAAAGGGGAAATAGGCTTGGGTGAACAAGGTCAAACACTCTCTCATTCAACCCAGGGTGCCAGTCCTTGTCGATGTCCGGTACATTCTCGGGAGGTTGGACTTTGTACACACCTTGCCATGCCATTCCTTCTTGTCAGTGATTGCATTCATGAGTCGTAACATGCTGATTTTGCAGAGTGTCAACAAAGGAAGCCTGGGTGCTTTCACGTCAACGATTGCTCGACTG
This sequence comes from Coprinopsis sp. MPI-PUGE-AT-0042, assembly GCA_020736565.1. Classification (NCBI taxonomy): domain Eukaryota; kingdom Fungi; phylum Basidiomycota; class Agaricomycetes; order Agaricales; family Psathyrellaceae; genus Coprinopsis; species Coprinopsis sp. MPI-PUGE-AT-0042. The sequence goes on along the minus strand of JAHBOF010000202.1, from coordinate 87,006 downwards.
CGGAGATGAAATGCCTACACAGCGCCGCAATCGCTCAGATCCTCCGCCGACAGGGCGGAAGAGAGAAATGCTCCAACATGAAGAGGGTCGCTGTGGTCCGGGATGTAATCAAGGGGCTTGCCACATCCCGGAAGAATAGTACTAGCCTCGTCGAATCTCATCTTGATGACGGGAGTGGACAAAGAAGAGGGAGACGCTGAATTTCATCTTACTGAAAGAGCTGGACAATGCGAGGCGTTTCCAAATTTACACGGTGTGTAGACCGAAGCTCTCATTTATCTTGGCGCTGCGCCACATTTGTCCATATCCGACATTCCGCGGCGGCTCTCGCTCGGTGTCGAGTGCGAACGCCCTTATCCAATATCCCTCTTCCTGTTGACTTGCTGGCGAGTATCCAGAGATCCTGTCTTATTGAAACAAACACGAGTGAAGACGTGGAGGAACCCGGACATTCAGGGGTGACGTGCGGGAGAAGCAAGGGCAATGAATTGAAAGAGCGCGCGGTGACAATATTGCGCAGCCCATTCCCTGCGCGAATCAATACCTATCGATGTAAAGACATACTTGCATCACCTTGCCAAGTCGTCGGATAATAATCAGTCCATGGAGCTCTATTCGTGTCGATGGTGAAGGATTGAGCAAAATCCTTGTTTCTGCGGCGGGGGACCCAGTTAAGTAGCACACAGTTTCGAGATGCTCCGTCCAGCTGTGGTCCAGCATAAGCCCCGTATTTCTTGGGGATTCCGGCATACTATATCCTGATGCTTGGCTACAGCTGTTTCTCCTTCTCCCGAGGCGCAGCTCGGTGACCGGGATTAGAGAGGAGATTTTACCTTTCACGCAAGGACGCCCAAAGGCTAGCTCGGAGTCTTGACCACGTTTAACACGCTTCGCTACAATACGCAATGGTAGTATAAAGCATATGGGGCCGGTAGATTGAATACCAAGTCGCAGCCAGTCGAGCTCGACCTCTCTCCGACTTTTTATTCGTTTCGCCCGTCATGAAGGTAACCACTCTGGCTGCTCTCCTCGTTCCTACACTCGCCGTCAGAGTCGGCTTCGCCACTGCGTTTGCCAACTTTTCCCAATCGTGCTACTCGAACAACACTGGGATTGTGCTGGCGAATCCGGAGGGCTCGTCACCACACCTAATGCTGTACGCAGGCTGCTTCAGCAGGACCCAGGGTTTAACCTGGAGCTTGGTCGATCTGTGTCCCTGCCTAGGCTTTAAAAATAACACCCTTCAGGTGGTGGCGGGGTGCGTGTCTATAGTGAAATACTGCTTTTCAAGCTACCCTGCTTATATCTTGTTACCCCTCAGGAGTGGGCACCTTATTCTCGATGGGTGCAATGGGTGTAAACTCGTCGACACTAGTGATATGGACAACGACGCCGGAACTATCATGGAATGTGAATGCGCCGGAGAAGCGAAAACTATTGACCTTGGTGAGATTCCCAACAATTGAAAGCTACTCCATGCTGAACGTGCCAAAGACACGTTTGTTGGCCTCGACAACGAGGCACGCCTCACATGCTACGAGCCTTCCTCGGCCGTCCTCTTATCTCCCTCGTTCAAAGGAATCTTTGCGTTTTTATCTACCATCTATACGTTTGTAGCCTAACACCAGAGCTGTAGTTCAGCCTCTTTGTCCTTTCAATTACTGCCACCGGGAGCACCGCACGGCTGTCTAATCCTTCATCGACGTTGATATTGGCAAATTGGAACTTTGACGAGAGCGAATAGTCAGAAATTTAACTTAACTATTGAAAGTTGTGCACGAACACCAATATTCCTATGTTGCATGTGAGCGGTCCTTTTTTTGCAAGCACCCTCATCGCGCTCCTAAAATAAGAAGCAGGCTAAACCCTTATGGACCATGGCGACGGTTTCTACCCGATAGCCTTGTTGTGGTGTTGCTAACGGTTTCCGTGCTACCAATCCTACCATGTAATCTAAGATTTGTAATTTGAAAGATCAGGCCAAAGCCGAGAGAGGGAATATAACCGAGCACTATCATATTAGGCCGCTTCTACTGTACTTGACATAGCAAACGAAAGCCAGAGGGTACACCAAGTCTAAAATTATACATGGACAACAAAGCTACATACAAGGCCATTTCTTTCACGAGTTGGGTGCTATGTTACAAGCTGGCTGAGAGAGGCAACATGTAAAACATGCTGGTGAGCGATATCGATGTGCACGAGTGATGTCCTCAGATCCGCTTCCATCTACAAGGCACAGGCTGAGTTAGCATCATCTTCAACGGAGAATCAAGCAGTTACAGGACTGACCTGGAGAAGTTTATTCGCCTCCCACATCCTCGTCGGCAAATTCTCCAAAGCGACGTAGACGGCAGGTATACTCTGACACTGCAGTAGCTCAGCTTCGTTGCCTTTCAAAATCGCCATCGCGATTCTGAACAACACGTCCAATCCATCCACCAAGAACACATCCCATACCCGGAATAGCGTCTCGACCGGCAGGCAGTCTGTAAACAGACTGAGGAACCACGAGAAACAAATGGCACCGAGGTCGATGCCTAGCCCTTCGAGGTGTGTATGTAGCCGAGGAAGCTGCTGTTGGACGAAATGAACGAGGACCATCGGGCATGCACGCGAGGGTAGGAGGGAGGGTGAAAAGAAGTCTTCAGGGAGGAGTCGCTCGACGATGGCAGAAAGCATCCAAAAGGCTTGTTCTTCGTCGGCGTGGACCAGGAGAAGGGTGGAGGTGATGAGGTTCATGCCTTGGCAATAACCTACTGATGGATTGCGCCTGAGATCGCGAGTCAGCCGAGTCCGCAAAGGGGGTAAAAGGGTAGGACTCACCTGCTATACGCAATCAACACTCTCCTCAACTTCACCACACCCGCTCCGTCCCCTCCAAAGAACATGTTGAGCGGCATCGTCCTTCCCACGTCTTTATCAATCTCAACAAGGGCACTATTAGGCCCTTCAGGTTGCGACAACAGGTCCTGGAACAATCCTGGTTCCATCATCTCGAGCGCACCACTACACTCCATCCAGACCTTGGACCTATACACCAATGGGATGCCGTTCCGGATGAGCCTGTCGAATTCCCTCCGCTGGTCTCGATTCGAGTTGAGCCCTAGCTGAGCAAACCCAATGAGACCTTCTGTGTGCGAAAGCTCATCTTCCACATCGGCTGTTCCAAGACCGAGGATGGCGGCTGCCCCTGACGACAAGCCAGCACCGGAGCTCGCATTGGCACTGGCTTTAACAGCCTTTGCCTTACTTCGTTGTCGTACAAAGATATCCCATTCTTTCCGCAAGGCTTCCTGTCGTTTATCGTGGATGGTGGTGAGCTCGTCCAAAAGGAGACGAAGTGTCTTCGAACATGCATGGCGAGGGGTATTGGAGCCTACGGCGAGGATGGAGCTGGCCGCCGTTGGGGCGGGAGGTGACGCAGATGCAAAGGTGTTGGCCGTCCCTTTCCGACTTTTCGAAGACGCTCGTGACTTGATGGATCGTGTATCTGGCGCTGAAGAACTCGTAGCTTCACCGTTTTCCCCAACAGCTGCATCCGACTCCCCATTACACTCGCAGCTCCCTTTTACGATGTCTACACTCCGCTTCGACTCTACTTCCTCGTCCTCATCTTCATCAGGCCAAGTGTTATTTTCCTCTCTGTCCGCAATCTTGACTCCAGTGAGGCATGCGGGGGCGGTATTCTTGCACTCCTTTGCCCGCAGGAGAAGCAAAAAGTCGTACTGGGAGACGTCGTACATAAATCCAAACCGATCCGTGAGCGGTCTTGAGTCGCCTTGAGAGATGGTAAATCGAGAGGCAGAGTGAGGAAGAGGGATGGTGAAGCGGAAATCACGGGCAGTTAGAGGGGTATAGGTGCGGGACAGATACTGTGTTGGAGGCTTCTCCATCGCAGGGATGATGGACTCGAGAGGTACCGACGGCAGTTTGGATGGGCCATTTGCAGAGGCTGCGTTATTGGAAGCGGCTGATCTATTCTGAGTAGGATCCTGAGATTCCCTCGGCGCCATTTTCTCTGGAAGGGCGGGGGGCTTGCGTTGTTGGCCCATGAAGTTCCCGAAGAGAGGTGACGCAAACTGTTGAGGAAGGATCATCGACGTCACCCGCTTCTTCTTCTTTCCTTCCGTCTCCCTGGCCAGAGCGCGGTTCAAAGAGGATGTCGCATCAACACCAGTGATCGGTGTGAGAAGTGCAGCTGGACTGGGACGCTCGCTGTCGGGCACGGGTTCAGGAGCTCGCTCTCTCGGTCGAGCAGCGCGTTCAGACAACCCTTGATCCCGGGCGTTCTTGATCAGCTCAAGAGCTAGTTGTGCAATCAAGGTAGACGTGTCGCTCCCTCCATCTGCAAGAATGCTACCAGGATCTGCAGTCATGACGCGCATCGCATTCGTAATAGCCCGAAGGGACGACCCTTGAGGTGGTGGATGGCCTTCTGCGACGGAGGGCGGTGTACTTGAATCGTCGTTGTAAGAGGTATCCGTTGACCGTGTAATGAGGGGGGCTGCTAAGGATGGATAGAAGCCTGGCTGCAGGGGTGAAGATACTGCGGAGGTCTGTGACACCGACAATGCTGTCGTTTGTGTCGAATGGATGGAAGACGTGTCCGAAATGACGCGTGCTGGCTCTCCGGTTTCGTCTTCTCGCTGGGTTGCATTGGCGATGGATGGGATACCAGGGTTGAGAATCGAGATTCCGAGCGTTCCGAAAACGCTTTTCGCCGTTTTTCGCCGTTGAGGAGGCTTTACTGTGGGATGGCCAGGCATCGGATCGGATTGCGAAGAGGAGGGCGTTGATATACTGTTCCCTGCGTCTGACGTAGTACGGCTGCGGCCCTTGCCTTTGCCCCACCATGTGCCCATCCATTCGCCAAATGCAGGACGGTCAGAACGAGACTTTCTGCTTGCAAGGGATCCTGTTATACTGGATCTGTCGTCCGGCTGGGGTGATTCAGATGCCTCCTCGAGGGTCGGTGGCAGGATGCTGCTCTCAGGGAGGCTCTTGGACAGAGGAACGTCTTCAGTCATAGCCTCTCCGAGGGATTCAGAAAGACTCTGTAGCACAGTAAGAGTCAGACAGATTAGAGACCGAGGTCAAAGATCCTCACCATAACGCTTTGTTTTCTTTGAACATGATGCTCTGTTTCGTCGTCGTCTGTAAAGATGGATTGAATAACGCGCCTCGCGACATCCTGATCGCGAGGCCCTAGCTCCTGCAGCAGATCATCTGCTCTTCTCCGTCTGGCTTCCTCCTTCTCCTTGACGAGCCGACGCGTTTCCTCCAGCTCGACGCGAGCCCTACAAAGGGCATGATAGGCCGACGATAGAGTACGGATAGTCGTGTGGTACGGGTTTTCACCGTCCGGAGAAGCAATATCAGTCTTGAACGCAGAAGTCATTGCCGCCTGTAGTGCTTCGTCTGAGTACTCGTGCCATTTCGTCGCCGTTACTTGGTCGACCAATCCATGGCCAACGTCCTCTGGGTTAAATTCCGATGTAGTGTCATAGTCTGTGGCCTGGCTTACACTCAGGGTGATCTGTGGTGCCGTGAATATATCCTGGACGCCAGCATTTGGCGTGAACAAGGCCTTTGCAGACTGATTAGACGCCGGTGGCGTTGGGGAATCCCAGGTCGGCATTGACAGGGATGTCTTCTTTGCTGGCTTGCCATAACCCCTTACGCTTCCATCCCAGTTATTCTGAGGACTAGGATCCTTCTCGAGCTGCGCTTTGAGTGTGAAATAGTTGGAGGATGCCCGGGATTCGGTATTGGGGGCGCCTTGCCCTCCTCGACTTCGCCGACCTTTGGTTGCCGTTGACAATGGCTCATCCGGCGAGAGCGGGTGCGAGTGTACAGGCGTCTTCTGGTGCGTGCTACTCGATGCCATGGCTTATCGCGCCAACAACATAGTCGAGCGACGACGAAACGAATTCCTCGCCTGTCGATGACGTTGGTGGGACCTCTGGCACGAGGCCTTGATAATTAGATCTGCATAGAACATCAGATTTTCGAGCCCGTATGTCAGCGACAGTCCTAACAGCTTACAAGTTGTCTATTGAGTTCGCCCTGGCTGTCGTCGTGGCCGATGTCGAAGTTACGGTCGTCGCTGTCGACCATGACAATGTCAAAGCCACCAATCAGAATATTCGAGAAGTTGCCAATATCTTATGTAATACTTTTGATCCAGTTGGTTGTGACGCAGCATCATTCCGTTCCGATTTGACCTTGACACACGACGTAGACGGCAATGGGATGGTTTTCGAGCTCAAAGCCTGCTGAAGAAGAGGGGACCACCACCCGACAGAACCGAAAACAGTGCTGGGATGCCCGTGACGCGTATTTCTCCTGCTTGGACCGACAAAGGATTGTGAAAGCTGGCGAAGAAGGCGCGGCTTGCGCAGCGGAGAACAAAGCCTATGCAGAGAACTGTGCTCACAGCTGGGTAAGTAACGGATGATTCAAGGCAACAAGTTTGCTAAGAACATTCACCCCAGATCGAATACTTTAACCAAAGGAGGGTAATTGCAGACGCGCAGAAGGAACGATTGGCCCGCGGTGCTGCTCAGGCAGAAGAATGGAACGCAAAGAACGGGAAGAGCTAACCGTAGCTTAGTCGTAAGTTTCTCTCTGCACTCCTCTCTCTGCGTACTTGAACATGTCTACCAGATATGCCATCAGCTCTAACTTGAATATAACAATTCACCACATCGAAACGACCACTGGGCTCGCTCTGGGAGGCCGGCTACAGACAGAACGGCCCGGCCATAGCGCGCAATGAGCTTTTCCTTTCGGTGGTCTATTAATGCCAATGTACGTACTAGGGTTAACCTGGAAGCTGTTCGCATCATCTTGTTCTGGTGCTCCAGGTTTCTGGTGTTGAGGCACCAGCATCTGAACTGGTCATCAAATCAAAGTATCGTTCTTGATTCGAACAGCAGGCTGCAAAGGTCTGGATGCTGCTCTATGAATAAGTGCATCTAGCACTGCTTCCCGGCACTCTAGGCAGTGAGTCTTCACAATCTATGTATCAGTCGTCGGATGATAACCGTGAACCGTTTGGTTGCATCAGGCCCAGAATTCGCGGGCGCTTATTTATAAATGCATGTTCAGCTTCCCTGATTATCTCGGACCATCTCCTCTGCCGAGGCTTTGGCAGACCATCTTCCCCCTTTCGATTTTTTGACGCAGCAACGTGCGTCCAAGCGTCCTTGCTCTCGGTGCCTGGCTTTCCAAGAGCGTTGACGCCTGTCTGCCGTGGATGATCCTTGATACGGGTAAAGTAATGCTGCCTATCCCATCGGGCATCTCTCCACTGTGGTAAAAGCCGGCATCCAAAGGGATCCCGTCTGTTTCAAGGTTAAAAGATGGCTAATTTACCGGCGTTACTTACGAACCTTCACGACTTCGAATTCACTTTCGCTCTCGCAAAAGCCCCGGTGGTGATGCAGACCCACCAAATCGTATCAGTCTCTCCCGTTACACTTTTTGCCATGTGGTGGGTGAACTTCGATCTTTATCACTTCTTTTCCGAGTCAGTTGACCCCTTTTTAACGCCCAGGCAATTCAAATCCCGGTTAGAAGCTCGCCGTTGCCATTGCGATCCAGCCATTGACTGACTTATCAAACTTAACGGTGTTCATTCGGAAAGAGGGACACTGCGATGCCCACCGCAGGCTACCGCAGGTCTCTCTGCGGGATTATGGGTTGATCAATGATATTGGGCCTTTTTGCGGATTGAATTCCAGAACGTGACATTCTGTGGTGACATTAGGCAGGGTAAAGGTCATGGGACGCCGACATACGAGGGACAAGGTAAGCAAGAGTAAGTCACTATCAAGTTTCACTGCATATTCACTTTCTTGTCGCCTTGGAACAGGTGTCGGCCTAGTCACCCCAATGAATCTTATTCAGTCCTGTTCCTGTGGATAACGCTTGCACCATCCGTTCTCACATCGAGCGAGGAGCATGATAACGTTGTTCAGAAGCTCGCTTTGGGCGCTGTTTAGACAAATAGAGCGGCTATCTTTGAACATGCACCCGAAGAAATAGGACTTCTTTTCTTCTTCAGGAGATGGCGTCCACCACTCGCTGGCCAAGCTGGGTTTGACATCATTTCCAGTGTTGCTTGAGTGTCAAGTTAACTTTAATTACTCACTGCAGCCGCGGTTCGATAGGCTTCGATCGGTTGCGGCTTTGCTGCAAACTGCTCATTTGGTGGCGTCGGGTGACCAAGTGGAACAGGAAATGTTCATAGCGAGCACCTCATCGCGCTTGTTCGTCTCCGCCACTGCCTGAATAGAACGCAATAGAAACCCTCTCTCCCATCGACGATTCAAGGAGACAAGGGCCACGATGGTCGCTATCGACCTTTTTACCATAGATGCTAGGTTGAGGCGACTTCTCCTGAATTGTCTTGTTCCGGAAGATACGCAGAGATGCTAAACATGAATGGTCTCACATCTCCGCCCTCAAAGCGCATTTGAAAAATTGTACGATGGTGAGTGCTTCTGAACAAGGAAGCGAGATAAGGCTGATAATCGAAAGGAATGTCTAGCTATCTATGGCATAAGCTATGCACGCCTGGGCATTCGTTGACATCTTGGTCATGGAATCTGTCCGAAGATGCCAATAAACCTTGTTGTGACGGCCTGCAGGACGCCTGCCCCTTGGCTACCCCTGTGCCCCTCTCGGCTTCCGGGACCTATTCCTGGCCAGGCTGTCGACCCAGCCAAGTGCCCTTGATCACACGGAACAAGATCTCAGACTATTGAAAGTGTTCTGTAATAGACGACGTCACCGCCACGAAAGTGATATGATCTCTTTTCCTCATCTAGCCCTACCCATTCATACATAAGTTCTGCGGAACCATGCATGTCCTTTCTTTCTCGAGCGCCCCCGCTTAACCGCGCCAAACCTATCCCAAAGCCAAAGCATTCCAACATGGCCCCCGAGACTACCTCTTCCCCTTCGATGAATGGGTTAAAAGGTTACTCTGACTTTTTTGCCTCTGGCCTTCGTACCGTCGGCAAGGAGCTCACCAATAGGCGCCCTCGTCAGAGGACTCGGCCCGCATCCTACTGTTCAACAATATCCACAACGACAACAGCGACTTCTGATTCTGAATACTCGGCTGCCTTGATCGTCTACCCTTGGCTCCCTTTTGAACATCAAGAACCCCAACCAAGACCAGCAGTATCCAGCAAACGCCGACCGGCATCCATGCTCATCTCTGGTACATCCTCCCCTCGAGCCCAATCTAAGGAAGGCAGGGCAAGGCGGACCTTCTCACATCTTTCGAACCGCCTATGGGATCATCTCTCCTTGTTTCCAGCCGTGCCAGATCCCCCCACCCCTACTACGCCTACGCAGAAGTCGAAAGAACGGAAATTCCCTTCGCTTACCGAATTCATGAGAAGCCCGTCTGAAAAGCCCGACACCCAGGATATTTGGATTGATAAGGACGATTCCTACCCTAGTACGCCTGTGTCAAACATCTTGTGAGTCATCTAGCACCCCGGCTCCCTCTTCATGTTTCTAATCATTTCCATTGTGCAGGCCTAAACATCGCAGGATGTCCACATTCGATCCTTTCGGCTCTCTACCCGAATCCAAATCTTTCTTTGTCGACTTTCCTGATACCCCCGTCTCCTCGAAAGCAACCGTCACAACCTCACCGGCAGCCTTCATTCCTATCAGTCTCTACTATAGCCAGCACTCCCCGTACCCCCACTCGGCCTATCGCCCAATCTCCAACTGGTTCAACATTCAGCTCGCACGATACCACTGTGACAGCCTCTTCAGCCAACTCCTTTGTGAAACTTTCACGTCAGGAACAACCCCGGACACATCGCCGGAAGCGGTCTGTGCAAACTGCCCTTCCTCCTTCTCATTCTCGCCCATCTTCCCTCCAATCACATCATCACTCGCAGGTTGCCGAACAAGGCGACTATTGCATACCAGAGGATGAGGAGCCCGTTCAAGGTCACTTCGGTGAGAAGAGGGACCCTGCAGCGTGTATCGACTGGCGTCAGTTCCACAGTGACCTTATGGAAGTTGAGGTCTAGAGGCGTTCTCTGACCTTTGCTGTCTGCCCCCTTCGTCATTCATCTCCTTCGCATATCATTATTCCCTTTCGGTTCTTTCACATGTACACGCACAGCTCCTAGTAGTTACCCACTTTCGATTTGGTCTATTCACTGCGCCTGCGTACGCGTACGGTGCCCATCGATCCATTGTTGTATTACTATATCACCCGTCCCTCGGGGACCTCCACAGACTTTCTTGTCCATCTTGTTTTTGCCATACCTGTAGATTATTGTATACGCCATAGCCTCTATACTTCACCAGTTCAAGCATACATGAAACATTGATATAATAATCTAGCGGAAATCATACAAAAGATGAGGCGCAGGCGAAGCATAGTCATGATAGGGTCGTCAAAGGAAAAGAAGCGTAAGTACAACACAGGAACAGAGGATTGAGGAGAAGAGAGACCAATACGTGAGTTGATAAACATAGTCCATTAGTGAGAGATGCAAGTCATGAATAGTTATGATGAGCGGAAAAGGGCATAAAGGCAAAAATAGGACGGAAAACAGAGATGAAAATGAAACATATAGTCATCGTCATTAGTTTGCTTGAGTCTGGTACTTCTTGATGAGGTCTCGAAGCCTGGCCTGTCCGAAAGCAAGATCGGGAGGGGGGCTCTTGGTGATAGGAACGGCCTGGGCTGGTGCCGCCACTGCAGGCTCTGGAGCACTTACCAGCGCCCCCATTTTGGCCAAAACAGGTGGGACCACGCGTCGATCTACCACAGCCTTCGCTCCGCTGCGACCGATATCAATCTGTCTCCTACCATTGACAAGGTCTGTAGCGACCCTAGGTGCTGAAGGAGCAGGCCTTGCCAAGGAAGCAGTGGATGACAAGACTGGCACAGCGTGGGAGGAGGATATCATGGCAGGAACCGAGGTCGATTTGATTATAGGCCTGGAGGATTGGGTCCTCTTCCTTGCCGCTCCTGCTGCGGAAGTTCCTGCAACAGCGCCTGATGCGGCTGAGAGTTTGAACGCACCGGCAGCGTCACTGCCTTTGTTTCCTGCAGACGAGGCCGGACGCTGATTGTTACTGCTGGGCGTCACATTGCCAGATGCTTTGGTTTTCAGATCCGCGCTGAACGGCACCTGTGTCGCCGTCGAAGGATGAGCATCTGTTGATTTGCTGCGCGAGGGTGGTGCAGGTCCTTTGCTGAGTTGAGCAAGGTTGATGGCCGAAGACAACTTCTTAGGCGCCTGTGGCTGCTTTGATAGACCATCGCCATCGACAGTGTTCGACCGGCCAGGTGCGGGCCTCGAACTTGAAGAAGCGCTCTGTGCTGCTGGAACATGGATAGAAGGGACGATAGGGCTCTTTGATCGACTCCTGGGGACCTCTGGCTTGGCCAGACCAGGAAGTGCAACCTTCCCAAGAAGCGGAGGTTTCGAAGGGGGAAACCATGGGCGAGGTTCGACTTAGGCCGCTCTTCGCAGGCGGATCTGGCTTGGGTCTGATGATGGGAGGATCACCCCCAGCGGCGCCATTATTGGTCATAGACGCCCATAGCGCTGCCACAGACGTAACCTTCCCACCTCTGCCGCCACGAGCCGAACGAACATCGTAGGAAACTTCGGGATCCTGCCTCTTCTTATCCGGCAAGGGAGGAAACTTGGGTTGCTGCGCGACAGATTTGACTCCCTTGATAGCTTCCGGCTTGGGTGGTGGTACCGGCGGCGGCGATGTTGTCTTCGTTCTCGAAAGAGGCGGAGGAACCCAATAATCCCTACCTCCTGACTTAGATGGAGAAACTGGGGTCGCTTCGGTCTTCGGAGGCATATTATTGAGCAGGACGTTTTCGCGCTTCGACGGAGGTGAAACTCTCCGATCTGTCCTGACTGATTGCGGTGTTGGTCTGAAGGGTATGCCAGCCGCAGTTTGAGGCGAGATGGCGATAGGACCGGGTGGCGATCGACTCGCCAGTTCAGCAGACCAGATGTCTGTCACCTTTCGGGACTCCTCGACCACCGTATTACGAGGCAGTGTTCCTCGCTTGAACGTATGCAGCGGAAGGAAACCTGAAGAGCGGGGGTTTGGTGCAGATGTACCCTTCTCGTCGCTGACGCTCTCCTTCTTGGGCGATGGTAGGGGCGTAGCCACTTTGGGAACCACCTTCGGCGGAGACTTGATGGTACTGGTATCCTTGTCATCCTTTAAAGCAAGCTCCTTTGGAGGACCCTCCAAGAGGACAGAGGCCGGTCTCCTCGCAGAACTTGGGCTGGGAGGAATGGTCTCCTCTTGCGGCGGCTCAGCAACCACTCCACCTAACCAAGCAGCAACACGGCCCTTGGCCTCTGTCTTGGCCTTCACCCTGTCTTCTTTAGTTCCTCTCTCCTTCTTCCTCCCACTGCTCCTCTTATCCCCTTTGCTCTTGCCGCTTCCAGCTGACAACTTCGTGGGGGTTGACCCAGCAGGCACAGAATCAGCCTCTTCCCGATGTCGAGGCTTCACACTGAGGAAGGCATCACCAAGATCGTCCAGGGCATCCCGTATTTCATTTCGACCCCGCTCGTCCCCTGAAACACTCCTCGAGGCCCCACGATGTGTCTTCGCCTCAACCTCCATATCAGTGTCGGCTCGGTCATCTTCGTCACCATTGTAGTCGTTGTCGTTGGTATCGTTCCTCCTGTCCCCATCCTCCGACTTGTGGTCATTGGCAAGGGTCAAGCTGGAGATGGCAGAATCGTTGAGAGCATCGTCACTTTTCGTCTTCACTGGTATGGCAATAGGCGTAGTAACGCCCATCATCTCCCTGACGTCAGCCTTGCTCCCATTCTGATTCTTGTGAGGGTTGAGCTCGTCGAACTTGCGTGTCCCGACCTCAGCAAGCAACCTCTTCTCCAACGCATCAAGACCGCTCTCGTTCTTCTGAGGCGATAGGAAGTCGTCGATTTTGCTTCGAGGGTACCGTTTAGGCAAGACAGCAACAAGAGCTGGGGTAGGCGGAGCCCTGGAGGATGGTGCAAGCACTGGAGTTGACATGAACGTCGAGTCCTCAAAGATTCGATCCAATGCCGGACGCGCAGGAGCTGCAATAGAAATCTTTCCACTCGGGACGGGAGGAGCAGGGAGCGTTTTGTTGATCTCTGCTTCACTCGATGCGTCAACTTTGGGTGGTGACGATTTGGATGGGGGTTGAAGTTCTTCGTCCTTGGGAATGTCTCCAGAGAGGTCTCTGAGCTGAGCGTTCACAACATCTGCCATCCTCTCCAAGACTTCCACGCGTTCGCTCTTCGGTCTCTCGTTGTAGAAAGAGTGCTTCGGGGTTAGCTGAGGGCGTGGAGAATGTACCATCGTATTGGCATAGACTTGCGGAGGAGATAGCGAGACATTTTCCATCCTGTCCAAAGGTATCGCGCCCGACGCGGTGGGAGGCTGTGGAAGCCGGCGATTTTCCGCAGAAGTTGGTGGTTGTAAAGGCGTTGATTGATCGAGGGGTGCGCCAACAGGGAATCGATGGGACTGAGGCGAAACCGAGCGGGTGCGCGATGACATGCGCAGATGACGGCTCACGCGAAGCGCTCTTTGACCTTTGCCTTCCTCCGTGTCCATCTCAATACTCGTGTCTGCAGCGGCAGAGGGAGAGCTTGGCATGGGCAGTCCTATCGCTGGTACGTTGTGCATCGCGGAAAGAGGGAGACCAGATGGAGGGAGCATAAAGGGATCAGGGATAGATACATTCCCTCCAGCGCTGGTTGGCCTTGCAATCTGTGGTCCGTAAAGACTAGGTGGCACCAATGCGGCTTGTGGTGCGGGCGACATCAGGTATTGGTGGGGATGAGCAGGGTACGCCATGTGAGGATGGATAGGCATTGGGGAGGCTGGAGGTGGCAGCCATATCTGGTTGTACTGGTGATCTAACATGAAATGAGGGATCGGTGGGGATAGTGGAGGTACTGGATACGCGTAGGCGTTAGGGTGGGAGGGCGGATGAGGAGTGTAGGGGCTGGCTACAGGTGCCGGCGGAGGGGGCCCAAATATGCCTGGAGGCACAGACCTTGGATGAACGATGAGAACGGGTATGGTGAGAACAAGATCTTTACTAAGGCAGAGTAAGTAGCTGAAAGCGTGATAGAACGACCCGACTTACTTGCCGAGTCCCATGGACATCTTGACTTCTACGGAACAGCGAATCTCGAAAAGAGACTCTGTGCTCCGTGGTGGGTCTATCTCGTCGCCATCAAGGACGCCTCCTCTAACCGACCTGGCTTGCCTTGGGACATCAAAAACCAGATGTGCCACCCCTTCCGCCCCTGGAGGGATGATGTATTCCGTCCCGCGAAATGGAACGTGGGTCAGAGTGTCTGAGAGCTCCATGGCATGCTTTCCGGTAGGGATAATACCTGGAAGAACCAAGGTTCGATTCAGAGACACCGAAAGGCCCGTATTCTGGGCAAGGAAAGGTCAGGACAATGACGCTGATGGAATTCGAAGAACAGACCTTCTTATTGGAGTGGTTTTTAACCTGCAGCTGAATGCAGGCGCTCTCTCCTGCAACGATTAGGGGGCCAACGAGATTCCCTTGCATCCAAAGCTTGCCATTTTCACCAATGGTGATGGCTTCTGGCTCCTTCACGCCAATGACTTCATGTGGGAAAGACGAAACGACATCAAGTGTCTGGGTGTCAATAACCAGTCGACGGTCTCCCTTCCAGACCACGCCAACACTGGCTCTCAGTTCGTACCGAACTCGAGCGACACCAGATCCAAATACGAGAGACGAAGGTGATGTTTCCGGAATTGGAATCCTGAACAAAAACGTCGAGAGGCCTCGACGAGCCTGGTAATAGCTGGGTGGCAACGAAGGAAAGCCAGGTTGAGGGTGGGCCTGTACGGCGTTCGATGGCGGTAGGCCTGGGCCTTGGAAGACCCGTTTGCTGTGTATGAATGTCGATGTTGCTGAATGATCACGAGAGTGCAGCTCTAGGGGTACTGATTAGCTCGCATTCGCGGTTGAGCACCACGGCCACGGACCTTGGATAGCAAAGAGTTCAACCAGTATTACCCCAACTCCAAGCCCTTTATCTGCTCTGCATTCCAACTCGAGCTTTCCTGCAACGTAATCTCCCGCGACGAAGACTGGATCGGCAAGGGTAAGCCCAACCTTGACCTTCGAATGATGTGGAGATGCGTTCATGGGCTCTGGCAGCGGCATCGGCTGATAGAGCGCCATCTTCGTGAGCGATATAAGACGAAAAGCTAAGGGTCGTAGATGCTGAAGAAGTCTTGACGCCCTTTATATTTCTCTGGCTGGTTCTGCTGCCCTCCTGCACAACAAGGCGTGATGGTGAAACAGAGGCTTCTTGTTGGGACCTGAATGCTGTTGTGGTTGACCATGCTGGTAGAATTATTCAGAGAGTATAGGAAGTCATTTCCAATGTCGTTATTCCGGTTATAATCGAGGAGGATATTCAGGAAGACTACAGAGAACTTGGGAAGAAGAACCCAAACGAGATTGATTTGCCTTGTACCGTGGGAGCGCTGTTGCTTGGGCGCCGATCCGAGTCGGCGTACGGCCACTTGGTTGCAAGGGAAAAGTTTGAATGAAGTCGGCAGGAAAAAGAAACCACTTGACAGGGCGAGATACATCTGCGAAGTACCAGAGCTACTGAAGAAGGCTAACCCTCCCAGCCCATAAATAGATAAACACGCCAAGTCCACAGATCTTCAATACGGAAAGAGTATCCGAATACAAGCTGTGTCCTTTAACTGAAGCGACTCGAACGAAGCCGAAATAGTGTACAATGTTCACTCAACTGTTCAGTAAGAAAGGTAAAATATCCAAAGTATTTGTTTAAAGCGTCAAGTCCGTCGATAAGGTGTCCAATTTCCAATGTCCAGACCAGTTCGTTAACCGATAACCGGTAACCAAAGTTTCGAGTTGTGCAATCAAGCAGAAGTAGCGCGAGGGATAACGGGGTCCACATAATCCCTGCCGTCGATGACAGGAGCACGAGCCTTTGGCAAGCTCCGCCTCAAGGGTGAGATGCCTACAGTTGAGATCGTTGTGCAGCCGCTAGAAGCAGGAGCGGGATGAGCTGCAGGAGTAGGGCTAACTCCCTGGAACCAAGTCGACGTTCCATAAACACCCATGGGCGTAGCAGGGTTACCCTGGCATTCCTCGTATACGCCAGCTGCATAGTTGGCTGGGATATTCTAATAATTGAGCACAGGTCAGAGGTTGTCGAGAGGAATGTAGAGAGCTAGAGGTCACTCACCCACCAGCAACCCATCAGATCGTAGATGTGGTTGCAAAGTTCCTTCGACCTGGGTCCAATGCAAGCTCGGATACAGAATTCGCTATCCGAGATGAATTCCGTCCATTCATGGTACTGCAGACCACTTCCGAATGTGTTTCCAAAGAGAAGGCCTCCGACTAGGAGACGTCTATTAGCGACTTTCTCCTCCTTTAGTAAACTTTAGGACTCACTAGGGTTACCCTTTCCATCCGCTCCTTTGTTGTCGAGCTCTCCTCCGCCATCCCCAGCAGGGATGTTTATCTTGGTAAAGTCGCCCACACCAGTAATCTGAACGTACTCAGGAGTCCTAACAAAATGCACGCCTTGTAGTGTGCCGTTTGGAATTGTCCTGGTACCCCTACCAGATTTGGTGCACCATGCAACGGCTTCACGCTCGTTGTCACCAACTGTGCCAAAGACGCGAGGAGCATATAGACAAAAGTCGGTTGCGGAGCTTCAAGACCGATGAGATGTAGAAAAAGCGATCGAAAGGAAAGGCTCACTTGATCCAGGCAGTCTGGCAATTACTCGACTGGCTGGAGGCCGTTCCACAAATGTTCGTTCCAAATTGGTCGTTTTGCGACTTGTCGGGCAGAGCGTTGGGGCGGTATCCAGTGCTCCAAACCTGGTTCGGATTCTTGTTCGAACATCCCCAAATCTGAATCTGTTACACATCTGCATCAGCTCAAGCTGTTGAGGAAGCCGATCAGCATAAGCTCACTCGGTTTCCGTCAGCCTGGTTGCCATCGGTAAGGTCTACGCATTTGCCTCGACCAGTCCAAGACAAGTTGTTGTCCCACTTGTTATAGTACCAGGACTGATTGATACTGCCCGTCGCAGTGCACGTCCAGATTTGGAGTTTGGTTCCATCCTGGTTCACTCCTTCCGTGACGTCCAAGCACTTATTACCAAACACCCTGACTCCCCCTCCTGTAAAGACCCATTTCTGATTGGCTTCACCTGTGCACGTTTGGATTACAACCTGAGCACCGTCGGTGTTACTCTGCGCTGCAAGGCATTTCGCTATTGATAGTCTGCATCAGTTACGAGCGCTCCTTCTATAGAGAAGGTTTGACGTACCGTTGTTGGGCTGTGGCTGAAGCAGAAGCTCTCCTTGGAATCTGCAAAAGCGATTAGACGTAACTCGGGAACATCAGGCACGCCACGATCACTCACTCGGGCGTCTGTGCGTGGACGGTGGAGATTCCTGCCAGAACAATGGCGATCGCTGAGATGGTTGCCAACATGGTTTTAATCGGTGCAGGATCCTTCCTGTCAAGAGGCTCTGTCGATCAAGTTCTTACAGTTCGTCCCCGGGGAGGACAAAATTAGAGGAAAGAAGGGGAGAACGCTGAAAGGAAGTTGATCAGTCCTGCTCCAGTCTTCGAGGAACAAGTTAAATAGGCAAGCGCACCTCGAGGATTTAGGCTCCGAGACCACAAGGTCGGAAACAAACGGTCTCAACCAGCCTCCCTGCCGTAACAGTCGGCACATATGACATGGCTGCCTCGTCCCAGTCGGGCGCCCAGCCCAGATCATAGTAGATCACACTCGAAGGGCAAGGGGAGAACGAGGTCACGAGGGCTGATCTCTATCACATTGTCGCACTTCTTCTCGCATACCGACAGGAGTCGAAAGTGATACAGAGGAAGAGCCAAGCCTTGAGGAACAGCTTCTCGCGAGTAATTTGCGAATACCAAGCATAGAAAGACTGCGAGCTACCTTCGAGACAAAGCGGGCAATGTTCACGCCAAAGTTTCAGACTAACGTCATCCGGTGCGTCGATGGCTTATGGACTTTCTGTGTGGAAGTGGATGATGGAGCCCAGGAGAGTCCAGGTCGCACGTATCATAGTCTGGCGCTTTTATAAGCGGGCTAATGGAGCCCTTGCGCCTCGATTATCCGTCCAGAACCAAAGCCGCACCTTCGATCTGAATTCTTGGCAGAACTTTGCAGGAGATAGAGCTGGGTAGCATATGAGCAGGCAGCCGATGGGACAGCTGGCCCAGTCTTAGTCTGTATTCGAAGGCTGATTTCTGAGAAGCTTTTGTGCGACTCGGAAGTAAGAGGTTGAACGTCGAGGTCCAGGTCGAAACTCTCCGACGATGCAGGCTTTGGGCAAGTATTTGTCCGGTCGGAAAACCCCGAAAGTCAGCAGGAGAGCAATGTTCACCTTTCAGCATTGAGGCTATCGTGCAATCGAGTGATGCCCAGACAAAGGCTTGTTTTTCGTACAAATACATTCTATAGTATAATACAATTCTTGTTTTCGCAGAGCGCCCCAGCAAAAAGGTATCATCAGTTCACCTATGGGTAACGAGGAAGAAGTAGGTCAGAAGGAGAGGGAACGGTCGGGGAGAAACAAAGAAGGCCTCTCCCAGGTAAAGCCTCCCCGTAGTGAGCGGTAGCTAAAGCAATAATCCCAAGGAGGAAACGAACAAAGAAGCAAAATATAGTACAGTATAAGTTAGTCAAGGATTTAAGATAAAAGCAAGGTGTGTGTGTAGGATAGTGTGGGCAGAGCCAAAGTGTACGATGTGCAATGGGTTGTGAAGTCCAGCAGCAGGGTAATGGTGGTGATAGTCAATGGGGGGATATGCGGGTATGTATCAAAGAGCAATGGAGAATAAGCAAAGCATTAGATAGAAGAAGCTCAGATGATCTGAGTATTTTTCTGTCTTGCGACATAAGTCCGTGATGCGATGTAACATAGCCCGGAGACTATCAAGGTGATCTGGAGGAACGTTAAGAACGATGGGCCAATTTCGTTGAGGAGGGATACTTACGCCGGAGAAAAGAATCGCTCGTATCCAATGAAACTCGCTTGTCAGAAGGGCGCCTGAAATTGGGGTAGCTGGTAGTAGCCATGAGCATATGCGTGATTCTATTCATGCATCTTCACATACCGAACAGGCCTAGGAAGCCTCCTATGCCAAAGAAAACGCCGAGACGTGTGCCAACTTCATTCCCATCCTTCGACAGTAGACCTAATCACCCCCTTCGTAAGCTACACCTCCGATGTTAGAGGAAATGAATCGTGGGCTTACCGATGGTTGCCGGTACCAGAGCAATACACGCCCCAGAGCAGAAGCCGAAGAATATCGCGAATAGGGCGACGCCCACAGCGTCTCGCACAGCTACGAGACAAACCACCGTGACACCAGTCGCAACGGTGAACAATGTCAAGAGGTTAAAGAGGCCCAATTTCGGCGCTAGTGCGTTGGGAATCATTCGGCCGGCAACACTGGCCGCGTTCAAAATGGAAAGCTAGCAAAGAAGTAGTTGAGCCCTCTGACCTTCCTTTGCCAGTACACATCGGAGCACACACTCACCGCATAGAATGCAAACTGCTTGTCTACCCCGTGTGTGATGGCGTTTAGTTGGAGATAAAAGACAGGGAAGAAAAGGCCCAGGAAGGAGAAGATGCCACTGCGGGGACGTCAGTAAAGGATCGATTGACTGGCCGAACAGGTAGAACTTACGCAATCAGAAGGAGGAGGTAGGGTGGTTCCTTCAGCCACTGAACCACTGGGAACTTTTGGACAGGTTTGGGTGGCAGCCTTGTACGCATCATAAGACATGCGGCGACGAGTAGCGCAACATTGATACAGGCGCTCATGCGGACCCCGTTGTGAAAGCCAATGGCGCTGTGGAACAGCTTGTTGAGCATGATTGGGTGAAGGATGGCACCTAGCAATCGGCAGTGAGTGGGGCGCACACAAGTGATCGGGCGGGAACCCTACCTAGGGCAGATCCAGAGGAAACAATGCCAATAGCTATCGCTCTCCGACGATGAAAATAGTGAGATACGATCCCAAGGCCTAGTGCCATAATGTGAGGCCCCGCACGATTGACGTAGGAAGAAGAAGAACCCACTCGGGATGTAGGTGATGCCACACGCAGCGCCGAGCGCGACTCCATTCGTTAGGAACACCTGTAATTGCTTAGCCTATCGAGGGAATCGCGATACTGGATAAAGTACCAACCTGGTAGTAGGCTCCAGGCTTTGAAAGCGAAAGCATAAATACTGCGTGGCGATGCATGAGTTAATTGTTTCTCCTAGCACAGAAGAGAGATGTCGCTCACATGCTATAGCGTGCAGGATGACACTAGAAACCATTAGGTACTTGCTGTTCCGCCCGTCTTCCGTCAACGGATGCTACGACTAGCGTTCAACCAGAGCGACTCACAAGTACCCTTTGTCAAAGAGACGGCCTGTGATGAGGCCCGCAGAGAAGTTCAGAAAGATTTGTGTCCCGCCTATCCATCTAATCGTTGAGTGTCAGCAGAGAGCCTTCTAAAGCATGATGTTTGAAGCGCGGGAGAAGAAGCACTGCCCAAGAACAGGTGTACGTTTAAGAGCACGTCATGATGATTCTAATGAAGAAGTGAACTCGACGTACCCAATGGCAGCTGGGGACGAATTTTGAAGGTATTCACGAACATAGAAGTCTTGATAGACCCCAAACGCGTTGATGTAGCTATTTTCATCGTTAATCAGGCGCTGACGGAAGATACTGCTCAAGCAGATGGAACACACCCAAATGTCGTGTATTGGACTAGGAATCTATGGGGGGGAAGGATCCTCAGATTGAATATCGAAGCAGAGAACCCTGAATACGTACGCGCCAGCCACAGTCATCCACGCTTGCATGCCGCCCTCTGGAAACTCTTTTGAAAGGGCCTCGGCTGATGCTGCAGTGGCAGCATCGTCCACTACCTTGACCTCCAGCACATGTCCGGCGCTCGTCGACAGTGTATCGTCGCTGGGGGCTTCGCTGTTGCGTTTGCATTTCATGGTGATGGATTTAGAGCGTTCCTGTCTATACCGAGCGGGAGGCGGGTGCAGAACCTATGAAGACTGTAGAAAAGGTGCCGTAAACTGGCTAGATCGCTCCGATGGGCTAACGAGGGGCGACGCTGAGGGTCGCAGGGAGGGATGAGGTGGGGGCGAAAGTGCTATCGGGATCTGTGGCAGGCTATAAGTTAGATATAAAGGATAGCGACGGGTCATTGTTGGCATCCGGCGTTCCCAAGCATTAGAAGGCATGGCCGAAGTCAAATCTAAGTTCGTTTGGAGAAAACGTGGATAGATCAATGTCCACTTCCGTCAATTCCTTTTGGCAGAACCCCGATCGCAGCCTTATCCCCATCAAGCGCCATTGACGCGAGACACCTGTGCAAGTGTCCAGAGGGTATTGCAAACCCTTTGGAAAGCACTCTGGAAGCCAGACCAGCGAAGGGTCGTGTCCATCGAAAAGACTTTGCTTGCCTTAGATGCATCCGTCAGGGTCTACACGGTCCGAAAGTGGCGCAAGGTAAGGTTGTGATTACCAGTGGTAGGGCATCGGGCAGAAATTCCTGCAACGAATAGGATTCGTCTACAGGAATTCACCCATAGACTAGCGGACTCGGATATTGCTGTCGCTCCCTTGCGGATATGATTACTAGAGAGGGACAGTACGTCTGTCCGACGTCGTACCATAAGAAGAAGAACCTGTAGAAGCCTTGTTTTGTAGTCAATGCGCATCCTGTTGTTCAATCCAGTTGAACTCTCACCTGATAGGTATACATGGCAAAGCAAGGCCACTCGGCCTGAGCATGAGCCAGTTTGACTCCCTCGCAGCTAGGGAGCTAAGGCCAAGCGTTCGCACACATACCAATCCAGGTATGGCGAGTGCTCGGAGGAAGGATGTAACATTTCATGCACTTAGCCGGTTCGATGGCCAGAAGCAACCGATCCGAAGCTAAAGAGGTATCTTCGACCCTAGCCCTGCAATCTGCTCTTACCTACTCTGCGAGGTCCCAGCAATAAGCTCGCTCTAGGAATTTCAAAGAAAAAGCCTATTCGCATTATCTGGCAAGGGGCTTGCCCACTCACCTCCCTCTTGCCATTTCCGACGATCTTTAGATCTGAGCAACAGTATAACAGAGCACCCGTGTATTGTCTTGACCACTGATATCTCTACTGTCGTTGATCTGGCCAGCACAATGTGTTGCCTGATAATATGCGGGGTAATGGATTCCCGTCATAGCGTCGGGCAGCATTTACCCCGCCTAAGCTTGGGGAAGTTTGTGCAAAGCCAAGCAAAGTGGTGTACCTCCCTCGAGCTCTGACGCGAACGAATGATCGCGAACGAGTGTTAGGCTTACCACAGGTAACGCAACACTGTGAGGCGAGTTCAACGTACACTTCAAGCAGGAGCATTACTATTACGCACCGGAAAAGTTGCTTCTGCCTCCTACGGCCGGCATCCAATCCAATCGGAGCCGCTTGGAGCACTCTCACAATATGTCGTGCCGTTGACATGGTCAAGCATGGCTGCAGGCAGAGAGATCGCCTCGGCTTGCTTCCATAGGCAATAATCACTGCAGAAGTGAGATGCACAGTATGGCTCTCCAAAATGCGATCGTACCGGATCCGACTTAGGCCCCGCGTAGGACCTGAAGTCCGAGACGGTCTGTTTCGAGGGCATTCCATTGAGCGAATGCTGAGTTTGTGGGTAGTATCTGAGCATTTGTCACTCCAATCTCCCCAAAATGCCGCGGCAAAGCGGTCTTTTTCTGCTTGAGCATTAGGCGCTCGCGTGATGATGATCGGGACGCACCATGGAGCTTCGCAGCAGAGGTGCTGAGGTTTCGTTCGCAAAAAGGCGAAAGGTTCAGGCACTAATCACATACGAGAGTTTTAAATCATACGCCGTATGCGTCCTGGGTCCCAGTAAACGCGGTTTCGCAGAAATGAGAACGCAATGTGGTCGTTGGAAGTCAAGATGTGTTTGGTCCGCAACCGGACTGTGTGTGCGTTGAAACTCCGCTTGCGCATCAAAGCGCTTTTGTGGACATGTCGGGTCCCCGAACACCAACAGAAGAACTCAAGAAGAGCTGGATTGATGTAAAACGTTCGGCGCATCCATGAACATATACCAGAAACTACGCATTTGCGTGTAAGACATGCAGTGGTGAAGTTCCGAAACATTGGCAAGTGATTCAGCCCGATAAAACGGAACGTCGATTGTGAATTTCGATACCACCCAACATATCCATAGTGCATGTGCTTCTGAAACTATCGCAAAGCATTCAGAGCACACCGTCACTACGAATCGCGCACTGCCCGAAGTCCCGCTTTACGAGACCATCAGGATGAGGAAGAATGTCCTTTGAGTGTTGTTAGTTGTCACCTCTTGCCGCCGTCTGTCAAGTCGCGACGCCACTCACATGTTCGAAGATCGCCGTCGGAATACCGAGCGTCACACAGGCGTTCGGCGAATCTACAATGGCAGCGACATGGCTCTCGATTGGAGCCGCAGATAGCAGGAGGTCTGCGGAGCGTTAGTCAGATTCTCTCGACAGTTCGGATATGAGGTCAACACATACAGGCCTGTTCCCGGGCTAATATCCAATAGACGAGAAGTTAAGGAACATCTATGGGGAAGAAGAGAATGGATCACGTACTGTAACCCAGCTGTAAAGAAAGAAAGGGTTACTTGACCGAAAGGAAGAAGACCTAGAAACGAACCTTATTGAGGTAGGCAATAGCATTCAAAGCTGCCTGTTTATACGCCACTGTGCTGTTAGAAAAAGCCGCAGTCAGTGGCTCAGCGTTCTCGCAAAGCTC
Source organism: Coprinopsis sp. MPI-PUGE-AT-0042 (assembly GCA_020736565.1). NCBI lineage: Eukaryota > Fungi > Basidiomycota > Agaricomycetes > Agaricales > Psathyrellaceae > Coprinopsis > Coprinopsis sp. MPI-PUGE-AT-0042. The sequence goes on along the minus strand of JAHBOF010000202.1, from coordinate 63,057 downwards.
TGAACACTTACGTGTCCATATTGTATTGCTTTCCGCCTCCGTCTAGAGGATATAAATCCAAGTAGCTTTGGAAAAGGGGGAAGGGCACTCACGGATGTCGACGCTAATGCCTTCGAAGACAAGCTTTTGCGAGTAGACAGGGTCCACAGGAGAGGGCTAGAATCTCTATGAGTGACGCAAGAGAAGTTCGACGACGGATTGGGCACCAAGAAGATCGGTTGCCTTAAGGCGAACTTCTCCACTCCTCCTTTAATGATACTCGTCTTGAGAGTGATGATACCGGCCATTTCGATGGCACCACAAAAGGACATCTACTGGTCATGAGCGCCTGATCAATAACCATCGACGCCGATCCCATACCTCCCCATCTCCCTGAGAGAAGTGCAGGTCTCCGACAGAGAGGTTGGCACCTTCAATGAAGACCGGGAAGTAGCAACGCGAACCTCGAGAAAGGTTCTTGATCTATCAAGGGGTTTATAAGCACGGCCAGAAGAGATCTCTAGAGCACTGACGTCGCAGTTGCCTCCATGCTCGCGGCCCGGAATCGTTCGGGCACCTTCCCCAGCGATTCTTGCATGAACCTCGGGCGGGAGATCTTGCCCAACGTACGCACCAGCAGTGTTAGGAGGGTATGCAATGGGAGGCACGCCAAGTCCAAACTCCGTGATAAGTCCCGTTTCCCATCTGTTCCATGTCTCCAACAGCTCTGCAGATGGCGCAGTCCCAATCAGACCTGGATGTGGAATGCCAGCGAATCGAACGCCAGGGACATGACGAGACGAGGCGTAAATGCCCTCGATGTCCCATACAGCCTTGGAAGCGTGGGTGTCGAACTCTTTGGCAAAGAGGCCGCCCCCATTAGTCTTCTCAAAAATGCCGGTGTAGCCCCAAGGCATGTTCTCAAATGGCTGGACTATCACAAAGGTTACTAAAGGAAGTGTATTTTTGTGCAATGCGTCCTACCTTCAAGGATATCGACAACCAGGCAATCTCCTGGCTCAGCGCCTTCGACGGAGATAGGACCAGAGAGATTGTGAGCCTTGGTGAGATCTACATCCCGGATATCGTTGGCATCTGTGGCGAGCTATGAGTAACCAGGAAATAATTCATCCAACCACTGTCATCCATTACTGACTGTCGTTGTTGCCAATCTGTCCTCCAGTCCAATCTAAGGTTGTGCAGAATGAACTTCAGCGAGGATGGGATAGACTGAAGCTTACCATGGCATTCGACTTTGAAGACGTCCCCTGGCCTCACGGTGGCAAAGGCAGGAATTTCGGGACTGTTTCATTGACCTGTGAGACAACAGGGCCCTGCAAACTAACGGAAGACACTTACTGCCATCGATTGTGCAATCCTTTCTGTTGCTCAGCGGGACTTTTCTTGCATTAGACAAAATCGTCGCACAAGAAGAGGACATATCCCACCTGAATGGGTCAACCTATGTCCCTTAGGTGAGATTCAACTTCGTGTCAATGCAGCATGCAGGAATCGTTCCTACCTTGACAACTGTGCGGTAAGAGCCAGTGTTCGTCCGGAGGTCGTTAGCCATGACAGGTCTCAGTGAAACCTTCGAGGCCTGAGCGCAAGATAACAGAATTCAATGCCCGAAGGCCCTGTACTGATAAGGGCCAAATCGTCACCTGCCATTGTGGTCGAAGCTTGACTGCCAAGAATAGAACCCGAACTTGAAGAGAGTGATTAGAATGCAATTTGCAGTATTTCTGGGGAAAGGTAAGTGTAGAAGCGGACTCACGACGCCGTGTTGCAGCATTTGGGGGAGAAATCAAAGATGCGAACCTATATCTAAGACGCCAGAGGTCCACTGCCCAAGTATCGTGGGCGATTGAGGGAAACACGGGTGGGAAGCCTCGCAACCGAAGTTTGACAAAGAGCTCCAAGCCCCTGTGCACGTCAAGGAGTCCTCCTCAGCATAAATAAAGGGGAAGAACAGGCCGCTTGCAAGCCATATCCAGCAATTCGTTGCCTTCGACAAGCCACCCCCAGACTATAACTATAGGTGCGTGGTGGGTGAGCTGATATAAGTTGAAGCGGAGTTCGAATTCCACTGGCATGCGAGGCCTTCCCAAGTTGTCCCCACTTTGCTGACAGCGAAATCTGCTTGGTATATATCCATGTGGTCTCTAAATACTCTGATTTGGATCATACTTTGCACGTTCGACAAGCCGGGCCTTCCTTTGCTCGTCAATCTGGTTTTTGCTACTGGGTAGGTTAGAACGGAAGGGAGATGGGTTCCATCTGAACATGAAGAGTCTGCAGAGCGGATCGAGCTCTCACGGCATGTGCATACCGAATTTCGATGCTTACAGAGGGTGCTCGAGATTGGGCACATGATTAGAAACGAGAACTAGGTTACCCTGATCTTCGCTTTTCATGGTCGCCTCCTTGTGAATGTGCCTTGAAACAAGTATGCAACCATTATCCAAAGCGCATCCGCATCTTCCTCTTGGCGATGTACCTTGACGTTTTGCTGATTCAGAACACTCGCTGGTAGGCATCAACATCTTGGATTTCCGTTGAGGCCATTGCTAACTTTCCAGGCTTTGTGATGCGAGCAGCAGCCCTCTGCTCAGAAATGACCACGCAGTCCTCAACCGCTGCGTATGACAAACCGAGGTAAAGAAGTACCCCCCTCGACCTCGTACCTTACACAAGCCTTGTTCGCTGGGATGGGATGGGATATAAAGACACAAAATTGTACGAACTGACCCTATAATACTCTCCAGCAAAGTCCTCACTCATCAATGATCATGAAAGTCTCTGCAGTCTCGACGCTTGTCTTTGCCACGCTCACCGCTGCCACCCCCCTCGCTAAGAGGCAGACATACACCGACTACTTCCCTCCTGTCACCCAAATCGCATGGTGTTCCAACCCATTATGCCACGGTGGCCTCTTCGATTTCCTGGCAATACTTTCCTGACCGCGACTCTCAACGTTACGGCAAGGGTGATGCCCTGCGCCATTGCTACAGCGGAGCGCTCACAATAATGACCACCGACCTCGGCTTGCCAGAGCTAAAACCACTTGAGATGCCCACAAAAACTATTCAGGGAACCCTGAAGACGAGAAGACGATGGACTTGCAGAACAATGCCATTGGCCGAGCAGTTGGAGTGAGCGCTGCAGGCGCCACCAAGGAGAAGAGCTATGATGTCGCTTTCGAAGTTTGTCTCCAAAGGACAAATAATAAACAGCTGGCCTTGGTTATTCCTTACTACTAAGTGGTCTCGATGTTGGCGGTGCAGGCTCACGTAGAAGGACACTGTATATACTGAAGACGCTGGAGCAATTTCCGAGGCATTTTTGGACTATGGATCCGGTGTACCAATTGCACGTAGGTATCTCACAACGCTTTATTCGCGCGATCCCCCTCAAGTCAGACCGAATTTGAGGAATCTGAGATCTGTTAAACTGAAAGCGGCGCTTTCGTTGCCTTTTCTGTCCAAGCACAGCACCGGGGTGGGGCTTTACCAGCATCGTGCCTTGTGCGGGCAGGTACCGCTCGACACTTCAGCTGGCTTGGCTTCGAAAGCTGCGTTCAGATGCACCTGGAAGTGATCAGTCTCAGTGGCCGCTGAGGTTTGTGTTCTCATTCATGATATATTGACAGATGCCAGGAACTTGCTACTACACTGGATGCTCGAGTTCCTTCCTTGACACTTGCTCGGGGTCCTCTAAATCCCGCGCTACCACCACCATTTGATTTTGAAAGCGATTTCAAGCTTTAGCGCTTCATTCTTACAGATGCCCAATAAGAGTCAGGAGAGCCAGTGTTATGACTCGCGGCTGTTGTTCTCGACGCGATCCTGTACCCTCTTACTCGCTTTGAGCGACAGTGGTCTTTCTCTCTGAAGCTTGAGCTACGCAAACGTGCCTTTCAGATGGCAGGCTGTAGGGATGATGCAGACTCCAACAAAGGATCTTTATCATAGTACCAATCTTGTCACATCAGAGGCCAAAGGACGGACGCTGAGGGAAATGCCAGACCAAAGTAAAGAAGATAATGTTCACATATTATAGTATCAGCCTTTAGACTCGGTACCTGAATGCGAAGGAGTATAAAGGCTACAAGCAGGAGCTCCCTACCACCATATCGCAATTCAGCGGAATCCCTCGGTTGCTCATCATGAAGCTCGCCCTCCTTACCTCTGCTATCATCCTTGCAACATCCGTGGCTGCTACTCCCGTCAAGCGCCAAACGTACACACCCTACTTCCCCCCTGTGACCGAGATGGCCTACTACTGCCTAAACCCCTTCAACATCGCAGCCTGCCTTGCCGCACACGGCCATGCCCAAGTGGCCTCAATGACAGCCTGGGACTACTTCCCCGACTCGCTTCACAATGGCAAAGGCGACGCGTTGCGCCACTGCTACTGGAATGCCCGCATGACCATCGACATTGGTATCACCAAAGCCAAGATCATCGCCGATAATCATGAGAATGGTGCCACAGAGAATCCTGCAAACGAGAAGGCGATGGATCTGGCAAACAATGAGACGGGCCGGTCCATTGGTGCTAGCGCCGCTGGAGCAACCAAGGAAGAGAAATATGATAACGCTCTTCAAGAGTGCTATACTAGGGCATCGGAGGGCAAGCTAGTTGTGATCACCGACGAGTAAGGTGCAGGGATTCGGACTGTTTCGGCGCAGGGATGATAGGCACAGCAGGGTAGATACAATGTGGATTTGTGAAGCTCGTAGAGCAATGGGCGATACACCTTCGTATAGCGACGGATATAGCAAATCTGACTCGGAGAATTGTGATAAGGAAAGGCCCCCTAGTCTACAATAAATTACAGAACCTCAAGCACCGAGGCTGGGAACAAACAATGTGCAGGCTGCAGCAAATGAGTTTCACTTCGGGAGACCGTCGGTCAGGTTCTGATACGTGCAGTTGATCGGAAAGTAGAAGTTGCACAAACCAGGTAGTCCGAACTAAGACGTGAGCATCTCAAGACAGCTGCTCAATTTCCGAAGTTCTACCTCCAACAGAGGTAGTCCTTTTCAGTGCGTCCTTGCTTCTGCCCTGCGAGCGATATACGCGAAGAGATTGTCAAAAATAGCACAGTTGCAGAATTTGAAGCCGAGCCTGTGGCGAAAACATCTCAGAGACCAAGTATAGTATACTGAGCATGATTCTGAGCTTCGTGGCACGTTCGAGTGTTCAGTGGGCTCTGAGAAGTCAAGGTACTAGGTTCAAGTGCCGACTGAAGCGACGTTGGTGAAAAGTATAAAGTAAGGGGGTGTCTCTCGATGAAGGACAGGCAGCAAGCAGTTTGTTCCTCACCTTTAATAGCAAGTTTCCTTCCCTCAGTTAGTATTCCCCCTCGGTCGAGCAGACTCACAACTCACCAGCGTCCTCTGTTAGATCACTTCACAATGCCAATCAAGAAAGAAGTCGGTAGCTCCAAGCCTGTTCCCGCCGCCAAGGTACGTGCAGTCTCTCTCGTCACCACTATATCGATACATAACACTGTTCGAAGGCCAAGCCCACCCCTGCCGCTGGTGGGCCTTCACCTGCGGTTGCCAAGGCTGTCCCTGCTGCCGGTGCTGGTAGCAAGGCATCCCCTGCCCCTGGAGGCGCTGTGAAGAGCAGTAAAGCAAAGGCTTCCAAGAAGTAGGATTATCCAAGGACTTTGATCTAGTAGCGATATCAATGACTCCCGGGCCCAGCTGTACTTGTAGTATTTGAGAGATGCGTGGTACGAATATTAGAGTCGCGGTGCGCGACGTCTTTCATGTTTCATGGGTTCGAAGTTATCAGTTTCGATAAGTAAGAGATTGGTATGATGCAATCCAAGCCAGCTATCTACTGCGATTTTATGCTAAAATGTTAGCTTTGGTCCTTCGTTTTCACTGGCACATGGGTGCAAGCTGGGCGACAACACAGGGGTCTCCGACTCGGTAGGATCACGGCGATTTCTTTCAAGCTCAGTGTGCCGAACTGCCGAAGTCTTTCTCTCGCTCACTTCATGGACGATGATCACACAGACCCTCTGCCTCTCCCCACAACCAGCCGCAACCGCGAGCCCCGTTCAGCATCGCTGAGGTCAGGCCGCTCATCCAGAGTCACGTCGCGCTCGAGCTCTGTGCACAACGACATGGACCAACTCTATCCACCCATGGGAGGCATCACGGGTGGAAGCCAAGCTTGGGGACCCAGTAGTATGACGGAAGCTGGCCCAAGTTCCGCAGGAGGAGAACGGCCACGGAAGAGGATGAGGAGAGCCAGCTCCGTGAACGATGACGAGCGTGACCAACATCGTCAACTCGTGGGGTCCAGCATGACAGGCTCGTCTGAGTCTGCAGCTGGTAACATCGACTACTGGGGGGCGACTTATTCTGATCCTTCCATGTATGAGCAGTATGAAATGCCACAAGCTTTCGATACCGGCCCTCGAGATGAGCCTTTGAACTGGGGGGCGATCTCTGACTATAGCACTTCACTCGACTTTGACCCGTTCAATAATTACCATTACATGAACGCCCCGCCTCCGCCGCCGCCATCTCAAGAAAGTAGTCATGCGCCACACAACCATATGCCCATGTCGCTTGAAGCCCAGGAACTACCATCACCAGAGTCCACCACAGTCTCAAGCCCAAGCTTGGCGCGGCTTTTACATTCCACGAACAGCACATCCCTGGGCAAAGGGAAGGGCAAAGCTGTGGGACAATGGACAATACGAAGGTAACTCAAAGGCACCTAGCATATCACAAGAAGCGTCAAGTTTAATCCCACCTTCGCAACCCTCGACTGCAACCTCTTCCCAATCCTTGCCAGACGCCTCGTCTGGTCTGGCTACGCCTTCATCGACACCATCCAAGATGTCAGCATCATCTCCCTCATCCAGCAAACCGAAAGAGCCAGCTACAGAACCACTTTCCGAATACACTTGCCCCATATGCTTCTGCGCTCCAACAAATGCCACACTCACACCATGCGGCCACATATGCTGTGGATCCTGTCTTTTCGCGGCTGTCAAGACGAGTCTGGCGAGGAATCGTGGAATGCCAGGTGACCTTCAATTCTTTATGTTTCGGATGGAGAACAGCTTGTGCTGACGCCGTCCTTTGCAGTACCAGCGCACCAGAGAGGGGGAGATGATGATCCCACTGTGGCTAGGTGCCCAGTATGCAGAGCTGGGATTCCGGGATGGGACGGCAAAGGTGGTGGAGTTATCGGTCTGAAGATCAGGGCAGTGTTTAGCTTGTGACCTGTGCTACCCTACATCTTATCCCAGCTCTCGCTCAACGGCCACAAGGGCCTATCAAATCGAAATCGTTGCCTTCCTCCTCTCTCTCTCTCTCTCTCTCTCTCTCTCCGGATCGCCTCTGGCCAAAAGTGAACCAATGAGAGCGACGTTGAGCGCTCCGTTGGGCACGCGCTATGCCGTGCTTCTTCTTCCAACATGCCCATGTTTTTGATCTTGACGTGAGCATCTCAGGGGCTCCGACTTCTTTTTTGCAGCGTGGCTGGCCATCTGACTGTCCAGAGTTATATATAAGCCAAGTCGCTGGCACGGTATGCTATCCTCACACCCTCCGTCTTTTTCCCAACTTCGCCTATCAGTATGTCTCTCGAAGTCGACAATACAGACTCCCACTATACCTACGCCTCTAGTTGGGCCATTGAGAGTGCCTCTCAGCAATACGGAGGCAGCTCGCATTGCGCCAGTACCGATGGCGCCTCAGTGACACTTCATTTCCGCGGTATGTGCTCCCTTCTATGCACTCCCAAATCCTGATGCTCACCTCTTCATTCGTCAGGAAAATATATTACGATTTACGCGACAATCCCCACCTCCACCAGCCCCACATTCTCAGAATACACTCGAATCGATTTTCAGCTCGACAATGGGTCTACTTTCACTCTCTCTCAACGTGCACTCCCTGGCCCCATCTATTCACACCCGATCTACGAGTCTTCGGGGCTTCCAGAGACGGACCATACGCTCAAATTGACATTTGTAGACCGACCTGATACCGCTCGGTTCTGTCTTGATAGGATTGGGATTTCGAGCGATATTGGGTCGGGGTATGTGCCTGAATTACTTGATCCGCCTGCACAACGGAGAGGGATGGGGTATGCGAAGAGAGAGATGGTTGAGGATCAACGTGAGTTTGCTATTCGTATCGAAGAAGCGAGTGATGCTAACAGTGCTGTAGTTGAGTTCACTGGACGAGCCGAATTTGTGGTAACGCCTTCCACTGACCTGAAGGCGTATACATATGAAGACATGCGGACCGCTGTACTTACTGGAGGAGCCTTTGGAGCACTCCTTGTGGCCCTCATCATGCTACTCGCAATCTGGGTAGTGCGGAGAAGACGTCGGGTGCAAGGAGAGCTGAAACTTTGAGTTCTTAATCCAGCCTTCGTCCCGAGAACGTAAACGGATCTTTGGGGATGATAGTACACATGTATTAATGAAGTTTAGGTAGACAATCTCGACTTCCGATTTGAACACAGTTCACAATCAAACTTTTCCCAACACGGCAGCAACAGCCATCGTAGGCGACGCTGAAGGTAGATCCTCTTCATGGCTCGCTCTGGAACTCGATGCTCGAATCGAAATGGTCCCCTGCGAAGACGGCACAGTCATCGTCCCTACCACACTCGTCGAGAAGCGACGAACACGGGCGTCAGTCCCAGATCGTTTCCGCCAGAACATATAGCCTTCCCAGAGGTCCTAGATACACCAAACCAAGGTCAGCTGAAGATCAGAAAGAAGACCGTGAAGTGCATCATACCATTTGCGTGCCAAAGATAATGGCGGTGGTAGATGGGACTGTGAGTGATATATTGCGTTGGTTAGTTGGATTATCGGTGGTGTATACGGTTAGAAGGGATGCGTACCAATGGCAATCATCACGTCGAAAATAACACCTCGGCGGTCTGTACACGCGAATATCAAGCCCGCACTGGATGAAACGATTCAGGAATTGGCAGATAAACACCCAGGAAGAACGAAAGATGCTTACACGGCAGCAGTGACTGCGACCGCTGTAAAGATAAAAATCCGGATGGCCATCGAAATGGATTGGCTGAATACGTCTTTGATAGCACGGTGTCGGTAGAGGAGGGAGGCGATGATGACTGGGTTCCACCAGAGCTATCAGCTGCTTGATTCTGGTATGAAGGGTGGATTATTGCTCACCCTCTAAGACGAGGATGCCTACGGCAAAGACTGCTGATGATATCGCTGCAAGTCGAGGTCTATTGGGGCTTTCATTAGGAGGACGCTTCGGGGTTGGGAGAAGAGATGGATGAAAGACGTACAGTGGTGAACGGGTGACAATACAGTATGTACCGTTGTCTGACAGGGCCACTACCGAGCGGTCACGTAGGATGAACTGCAACCCCAGATCAGTATGAGCGTTTCGGTTACAGGAAAGGATGAAAGACGCACAATGATAGCTCCTGTCAAAACGGCAGCCCAGAGGATCCAGGGACCTGCCAAGGCGATAGTCAGAGTCATTGGATAACGTTTCTTGACGCTTGTCGATAGAGCCGATACGATGTTCATCAGGAGCTATATTTAGGTGAGTTATGGGTTGCCTTTCAGACTTTGGAGTATTTACCAATGCAACGAGGGCTAATGACGCTGAAGGTGCTCTAAATCCAATATTAGTTTTACCCCATTGCTAGGACCATTTACAAGGAGACCCACAGAAAAGGCGCAGCATAAACCATCGCCGCCTGTGCGATGCACACCCCCTCTGGCGCCCCATCCCTCCCTTGTTGTCCAGGAGCAAAGGCCAGAAGGGAGTAGGACAGCGAGAACACAATAAACGAAAGACAGAAATTGAACCAGATCGGATGGCGTTTGACCGTCGAGGCAAAGAGGATAGCTGAAAAGACCATGAACGCAAATGCGAAACACCCAGTGAGTTGAAGTGTGATGAATACGCGGACTAGCGCGTTGGTTTCAGAGCTGGCTGTGTAGAGTCGATATGGCATTCTCAGCTTCAATGGGGTGAAATGAGAACGTACCTGAATCCATTGAAAGAGCACGAACGACTCGACGAACGAAGGAAAAAGACAGAAGAGAGAAATGACCGCAGGCCACTACCTGAGAGAACCAAGTACAGGGATAAAGCAGACCTGCGACGACAACGACAACGACAAACTGGGCCGTAGAGGATCCTGGTATTGGTCATACTAGGGATTGCATACCACTAGGCCTGGTCGCTCCAAGACCGGCCTGTCGACATGGTTTTGACAGATCTCCGGTTGCCTGCAAGGATGGATGAATATCAGTCCACGTCTTCTGTGGTGGTCCTTCTTCTTATCAGGCACAAGCTCTAATGAGATCTTTGATTGAGTCATGAATGGTAACGCGTGGCACAGACGAAAGAATGACGGTGTGCATGTGCATGGCTGGTTCAAGAGGACAAGCGCTTGATTCGTCCTCATTCGGAGCTTCAAAACTTGTGATCGGAGACTTAACCCGTCGAGCGTCTAATCCCTTCCGTCATCACAAACCACAACCACCATGTCAATCCAAGTCGACTCCTCTCTCAAACCCTCCTACGGTGCTCACCCAACAATCCTCTCCACGCTCTCCAACCCTTCACCGGAATGCCCGGTGTACCTATACTACAACCTCCCTCCGCTGCTCTTTGTCGACATTCACGAACTGGGGCTACGCAGTGACCACTACACCGTGCTAGGTCTGAGAGGGAGGGGGAGTCGGGAGTTGGAGAAACCTGTGCATGCTCTACCGCTCTCAGATGCGCCGGTAGAACTGCTCATGCGACTGGCACCTTCCAACGACACGTCGCGAGAGGTGCAGCTGCCTATCCATGTGCGGTATGCGGAACCGCTTGGGGAGGACCTGACGCTTCCGTTCGAGGGCCCTCGTGCCTTCTCTTCATGCGACTACTCCAACGACGAAGGGATGCAAGACCCTTGGGCTTTGGTAACGCGCCACCTAGACTGCGGTGCACCCAACAAACGACTCGAAATCCATGTCCCTGTCGGAGATCGACAAGGTGACTTGCAAGTGGTAGAATTTGGGACAGCGTTTACGATTCTTTTGTGTTTCGTGTGGGTCGCTTTGGGCGCTTGGAGGGCACATAGACGGTTGGCGAAGCGGGGTGAGGTGATCAAGAAGCGCGACTGAATGGGCTGGATCGCTGGGTGGTTGGGAGCGCGACACACGCGCCTCGCTAAGACAACATTATGGTGCTAGTTCTTCATCCTTATCGGTGGGCTGTATTCTGACCTCTAATTCACGATACAGATAACATTAGCACCCCACCCTTGAAGGCTCGGTTTGTTCGGTCACAAATGACTTTCGGTGTAAAGCAAATCACCACACTTACCTAGCAAGTAACACCTCTACCACTCTCATACTCGCACTTCGAAACCGGGAACCAGCCTTCTCCCTCCGTATCCCTCTTGACCTCCCCCTCCGCCCACCTAATAGCACAAGCCCTTTGCTATCCGATACGCACTGTCGGTGTTCGTTAACGGAAAGGGAAGAGTGGGGACTCTTGGGTACGAGTTGTGTCGCGGAGAATTAGGACCTGGTGGCGATTTCCAGTTCTTCGTCTATTTGAACCTTGTGAGCTCACAACAAGCACGTTGGATTGTCTCGTAGTCTCAACGCTCAGAGCTTGGCAAGCTTCAGAGTGCGGACCAGACCTATCATGGATCTTTTGGAAAGGTTTCTATTTGATTCAACCAATGGATAGACTGGGTGTATAATAGAGTACGTAGAGGGAGCATGTTAACGAAGTACAAATTGCCATCGTCTGCACCATTGAACCTGCTGATGTGAAGAAATCTGGCCTTTCGATGCCGGCTGAGGGTGTAAGGCGCTCCGGGAATGCTCCCGCACCATTGACGCGCCGACGTAGCCCCTATCACGCTTCTTTTCTTCTCTCATCGTCCTTCGAATAATTGGACTTCGAAAATTTGAGGTTTTGCTCTGCTTTGTGGACACAAAAATATACCCAAACACAACACAAGGTTTCTCATGTGAATGGAGCACTGAAGACTCCATACGGGCACGAATGTACTCTACTCGCCTCCTTTCGCTTGCGGGCGGGAACCACTATAACCTGTAGAATGGCATGCGACACAGGCGACATCTTGCCATCCCCGTACGTCCTTATTTCGACTCAGACCTACGAACCCACTCCAACCATCCTCAGGTATTGTCGGCGCGTCTCGCATGCGGCATCTTGGCCTCGTCGCCCTCGAGCGCGGAGCTACATCCTACGCCTGCAGGCATGGCCGCCGTTGGGCAAACACGAGCGACATAGGCCGTCTGAGGCTTGTGTTTGCCAGACACGCCCATCTGTACTTCAGCAGCTGGATTCGTCTTTGACTTATCGCCGCCCAAAAGCTTATCGCATTGGCCGGGAATGGTTGATTGTGATACGGATGTCACCAGGTCACGCATTCGCCACGAGGCTTCTCTGACGGCTGGTTCGCGACATACAGCGATAGCCATCGCCACTCTCTTCTTCCATCGTTGTGCTTCCTATGTCGAGCGAAACGTCGCAAGACCCAGATCGACGAAGGAAGCGAGAGGCTATCCAGAAACCTATACGGCAAGGCATCCAATGGGTAGGGAGGCAGTTCGACGAGCTTCGAAGCAGGTCTTCGTCTCCTCGTTTGACTCGCCCTCATACCCCTACGGCGATACCGTCCGGGAGTACTCCCTTGCGTCGGGACGTGGTTCGAGAGGACAATGGTCTGGCACCTCCCAGCGTGCATTTGATTCCCTCAAATCCTCCTCAGGGTATTTTCGCCTTCGCTTTCATTGTTTCGCTCTTAGTGACGTCTATGCAGAGATCCCCCCTTCGAGTGGCAGCCAGGCCCAATCAGTCATACCCTCTAGTCTCAACGGTATGTTTTTAGCTTGGATCTGAGCCACGCTGATTGAAGGATACAGTGCATGAAGCTCAAAAGGGTCGCTCGCCCTTACTACCGGAACATGGCTTCAATCACGAAGGAGATGCACTCACAGACAGTCTTTCGCCCTCGTCTAGCCCTCCCACAGCCCCTCGTCCCACTTGTCCTTCAATTCAGAGCAGTGCCGTATCATCGTCGAGTCGGACTCCCTCCCGTCAAGACGTATTTTGTGAGGCGGATGCTCCTAGTGAGCAGTTGATTCCCGTTCAAGGTATCTCCGCCTATACAATCGTTCCTTCTCCATTCCGCTGATGTCAATTCAGAGATCTCCCCTTCGAGACCGATCCATCCACCAGAAGTGACACCCGTCATTTTGAGAGGTATGTTCTTTTTTGACTCGAATCTGAGCAGCGCTGATTGATGGTCCCAGAGCATGAGATGCAAGATTATGCTTTGCCGTTAAAACCACAAGATAACTCCTATCGCGAAGGGGACGGACCCGCAGACAGCGTGTTGCCTTCCTCTGGTCCTGCTCAGGACAGCTTTGGTGAGAAGCCTCCACTCTCCCCCTGCACCGCAGAAAATGATGTCAGCGCTCATGTTTCTAGGCCAAGGATCTACCCAAGTTAACCATTATGGGCCCGTTTACAACATCGGTACAGCAGGCAATGTAACGACCGGCCCAAACTTTGGTGAGACGACAATTCAGACAAGACGTGACAACGCTGATTCGAATGTATTCAGGCTCGATGACTATGATATCGGACCACGACGAGTTCATGGTATGTCGTATTGCCTTTTCCTCTAGATATTGCTCATACCCCATTCGGTCAGGTGAAACTTCGTGACAGGCTCAAGGTTTGTGTCAAGGCCGACCACATGTACTATGCGGACAGTAGTGAGACGGCTCTACGTCGCTGCAGCTGCACCCCTGGCACCCGAGTGGATATTCTGCAAGGGGTCACTCTATGGGCCATCGACATGTCTCCCGGTGGCGAAAGAGTCTACTGGCTCTCAGGCCAAGCAGGCGCAGGCAAAACGACCATATCCTACACCGTCGCTTGTCAGTTCCAAAGCCTCGTCATCAATGGGAACAGTAGGGTCATGCTAGGGGCGAGTTTCTTTTGCTCACGCCAGTTCTCCGATACGAGATCCGCCTCTTCAATCATCCGCACGATCGTCTACCATCTTGCCATCCAATCAAGGCCTTTCCGGACTGCGTTGAAGGAGCACGGAAGGTTTGAGACAGTCGACCATGGCCCGAGATCCCAGCTCATGGGCCTCCTTGTCAAGCCGTGGAGAGAGTCTGCACCACGGCGTCGAGCAGAGAACGAACCCTGCTACGTGATCCCTATCGACGCTTTGGACGAGTTGGAGGGAACAGGGGGAGTGGTATTTTTGAGCACGTTACTCGATGTCGTCAATCAGAAAGATCTTTCCGGCGTCAAATTCTTCGTCACCAGTCGCTCTGAACCAGCCTTGGTGAAACGAATCGGATCCTTTAACAATAAGCAAGTGTGCCGCCTCGAACAGGTACCGCTCAAGGAGAGCAGCGCCGATATCAAGGTGTACCTCGATGAAAACCTCGCCGAGTGCGCCACCGCAGAACAGATCGAACAACTCGTATTGGACGCAGATGGGCTGTTCATCCATGCAGCTACCGTGGTGGAGTTCGTAAAGGGACGTGACATTAGGGAGCAAAAGAGCTTACTGGAACGGCTCCTTTCTACCCATTCCCCCTCCGCCCGTCGACCTACTCGTGGTGCCACTGCGACCCTGGACAGCCTCTACCTACAGATTTTGGAGACATCCCTTGTGGACCCACGAGAGGGCGACGACGACGAGCTGTTCCAGGGCTGTCTATCCATCCTCCACACCTTCATCTGCACCATCCAACGCACCTCGACCTCAGTCGCCATTGATATCCTGAATGCAAGTGGCTGCGACGGCAACATATTACTCGACGATGGCGTTGCTAATGGAGTTCTCCATCGGCTATATGCCGTCCTCTACGTCCACAGCAGCCAGGTCATGTGGTTCCACAAGTCATTTCCCGACTTCCTCTTCGACAAAGGCCGTTCGGGGAGATTCTTCTGCAGCCAGGAACAGCACCACCGTCGTCTCGCAGACGGATGCTTTGCGTTCATGAGCAAGGAACTGCGCTTCAATATCGCTGATATCCCGAGTTCTTACCAGCTCGACCGCGACGACCCGATGCTGCCAGTCCGCATCGATAACAATATCTCAATGCCACTGAGATACGCCTGTGGCAACTGGAGTAGTCACCTCATCCTCACATCCCACAAATCCTCAAATCATCTCGCCGAAAGCCTAGAGGCCTTTCTTCAGCTCCACGTCTTATTCTGGATGGAAACACTGATCCTCTTGGGGCAGCGTGGGCGATGCCAGGACATGCTCCGTGACGCTCAACGGTGGTCCCAGAAGACTAAGGTATGTCTTGTTTGCACAACGGTCAATGTTAAGCATGCTAAAATCCATTCAAGGACCGAGCAGAGCTAGTCAGCAGCTTAGTAGATGTGGCGGCATTTGCTTTATATCACTGCTCAAGCATAGCAGCATTTTCCACTCCCCACCTGTATCTGTCATCCCTTGCCACCTTCCCCCTGCGATCTGTGATTGTAAAGATCTGGAGGCAGAAATTCATTGGCATCCCTGGCTTCATCAGTGCACAAGGAGTGGGCGAGGCGCTGGTGGCATCCATTATGGTTGGGGAGTGCAATGCACTGGCTGCATCCCCAGATGGTAACCACATCGCGGTTGGATCATCTGATATGTCGGTGCGAGTATGGGACCTCTTTACAGGAGAGGAGGTGAGAGGCCTCAAGGGCCACATCAACACTGTCTTGGCAGTGGCTTACTCCCCCCATGGAACCCAGCTCGTCTCTGGTTCAGGCGATAATTCAGTCCGGGTGTGGGATTTGTCCACAGGAGAGGAGGTGCAAGTCCTCAAGGGCCATACCGGCGGTGTCCAGGTGGTTGCCTACTCTCCTGATGGAAGCCTTATCATCTCTGGCTCAAGGGACAAATCAATCCGAGTATGGGACTTGTCGAAGGGAGAGGAGCTGAAGGTCCTCAAGGGCCATACCGATTGGATCAGAGCAGTGGCCTACTCTCCGGATGGGACCCACATTGTCTCTGGATCATATGATACCTCAGTCCGAGTTTGGTCAATGTCTAGTGGGGAGGAGGTGATGGTTCTCAAGGGCCATACCAACTGGGTCACAGCAGTGGCCTACTCTCCTGATGGAAGCCATATTGTGTCTGGATCATGCGACAATTCAGTCCGAGTATGGAACTTGTCTACAGGCAAGCAGGAGGTTCTCAATGGCCATACCAAGCTGGTCTGGGCAGTTGCATACTCCCCCAATGGAACCCATGTCATTTCTGGTTCATGGGACAAAACAATCCGGGTATGGGACCTGTTGACGGGAAAGCAGGCAAGGGTCCTTGATGGCCATACCAACCGTGTTACAGCAGTGGCCTACTCCTCTCATGGGACCTACCTTATTTCTGGCTCAGTTGATGGCTCAGTCCGAGTGTGGGATCTGTCTTGGGGGGAAGAAGAGAGGCTCCCCGTGGGCCATACAGACAGTGTGACAACACTGGCATACTCTCCTTGCAGAAGTCACATTGCCTCTGGAGGAGCCGACGATTCAATTCGGGTATGGAACCTCTCTATGGGAGACGAGGTGAAGGTCTTCAAGGGCCATACTGCTACAGTCACATCAGTATCTTACTCCCCCGATGGAACCCACATTGCCTCTGGCTCAGCAGACCATTCTGTTCAGGTGTGGAATCTTTTGACTGGAGAGGCACAGGTCTTCAAGGGCCATACTGCATCGGTCCGGGCAGTAGCCTACTCTCTGGATGGGACCCATGTGGTTTCTGGTTCAGACGACGAATCAGTCCACATCTGGGACCTATCTAAAGGCAAGCAGGTCATGGTTCTCAAAGCTGGTAAAGTCATGGCTGTAGCCTACTCCCCTGATGGAGGCTGTATAGTCACTGGCTCAAGGGACAAATCAGTCCGAGTTTGGGACCTGTCTACAGGAGAGGAGGTGAGGGTCTTCAACGGCCACACTGATGAGGTCAATGCGGTGGTGTATTCCCCTGATGGAACCCATGTAGTCTCAGGCTCAGATGATCGTTCAGTCCGAGTATGGGACTTGTCTACTGGAGAGGCAAATATCCTTTTGGGCCACACAGGCTTGGTCTGGGCAGTGGCCTACTCCCCTGATAGCAATTGTGTTGTCTCTACCTCCAGTGACCTTTCAGTTCGGGTGTGGGATCTCTCCACTGGAGAGGTGAAGATCTTATGGGGCCATACCAACATTGTCAGGGCAGTGGCATATTCCCCAGATGGGACACATGTCGCCTCTGGCTCATACGATCAGTCCATCCGGGCATGGAATGTCTCACCTGAACTCAAGCATAGCCTCCGCTACATTCGCCAGAAGGATTCAAAGAATCATCACACTGGCTGGCTGCTTTCCCCCACCGATTCCTCAGCCCACCTCATGTTTGTTCCACCTGCAGCCCAGTTACCCAATGATTCCAATGTCCTCACTATCCCTGCATCTGCTGTTCCTCATCTTGACTTGTCAAATGCAAAGTTTGGTGATAGATGGACAGAGTGTTATACACCAATGTCGCTGTAGCCCAGTCACAGTACGATGCACCTTTGAACTCGGATTCTACATCCTTTCTCCCTTGCATTATTATATACCTCCGCGTCCCACTATTCTACATATATTCTTCTTTCAATCTCTGCATGTAAGTTTGGGCCGTCCTTACGATCTATGTTCAATCCTTTTATCTCTCCACTCATGTTGCACTTAGGAATATGGGGGAAATAGCTCGCTGCTCTACTCATTAAATGGTATGCACTGACCCCCTCGCTCGACATCCAACCCTCTGTCGAATCCTAACAAATCCTAAATCTGACAACCAGGTCCATTAGCACCAGACACGATGGACCATCCAAAAGAACCAGCCAAGTCATTGCCGTATCTGAACGCAAATACGAGTCCGTGAGTGCGCTCAGTAGTGTTTGATCTGGTAAGTAGACACTCGTGTCTAGATATGATCTTTCCACCGCCCGTCATTCGATGAGTATATAATCCTATAGGATCGGGAACAGCGAGCGACTCGGAAGGCAAGATGGCGAGAAGGAGAAAGTCATACGATCCCTGGAGTACGCCGTAGTCCATCCAAGGCAAGATACTTCATATCAGCAAGGGCTTCGAGGTAAAATGATGCCCTGGCGATCTCGCGGTGCAGTGCTGAAAAGACCTGAAGTGAGGGTTATGCCAGTGATTTTCGGGTTTGACGTATATGCAGCCAGCCGTAATGGTTGGATTTAGGTCTCCTCTATGCTGGAATCGGAGATCTTCTCCCACTTCGCCCTGTGGGGTAGACCTGCGACGACCCCGACCATGACAAAGTGGGTGGTAGAATTCCCGTATCCGCATGTCAATATGATTTTGACGGATATCTGGTTGCTTTGAAGGGTAAATTACACTCAGTGCCATCCACGAGGCGACGGTGTACATAGCTAGTCCATGCAAGAGAGAGAAGCAGGAGCGCGATGAACGATCCTCCCTAGTGAGCGCAATCCGACCAGCAAAGTGGCCGGTATTTGTCAGCCATCAGGGTCACGTTTCTCAGTGATGCGCGCCAAGTCGCGACAGCGGCGGCAGCGGGATGGCTCAAAGTAGTAGTAATGTTAGTCATACATGAAGATTCTCCAGTCGCGTCGCCATTGAGCTTGTCTCAGCTGTATTCCTACCAGCCATGCCCCCCGATAGAAAGTGCAACCGCTGCGACGTCGTCAAGCCTTTGATGGGCGCCTATTTTCGACCCAAACCTGGCGCCAACTTTAATCTCGAATGCCTCACTTGCGCCTCGACGCGATCCGAGCAGCGGAAGAAGAACCGCGTAGCGAAGAAGGCTGATAAAGAGAACGTAAATCCCAGTGACAGCCATGGGAATATGGCCTTGGCATTGGCCAACCAGAGCTTGGGAACCCGTGTTGATGAGGGCGGAGGAGAGGAACAATCTGAGAAGGACGACGAGGAGATAAATGATATCAATGAGGCCAGTGTCGTCTCTCTCAAAGTTCTCCTTGCTACCGTGGAGAAGGCAGGGGATGAGGAGGAGCTGGATCGAATTACGGCACACGTCAATCTGGGCGGCTGTAAAGGGACAAGCCCACGCGAGAAGGCCGACAAGGTTGCATCAGGGCTCTCAGAGGCATTGAAATACAACTTCAAGTGAGTTTTCTCTCTGCACACGTCAATTGAGGTCATTGCTAAAATATATTAGGTACCACAGTAAATATAAATCGCCTCGCTATCTCACGTCTACGGTGTTCCTAAAGGACCAGGTTGGTTTTCGTTTTTCGTTTTCTCGCGCGCGACAAATTGATCGATGTCGTCAGTTTCTCAAGACAGGGGCGCTTGCGGTGGAAGAGATTTCGAAGTCATGCAGCCTCCAGGGGCTTCTTAGGCCCATTAAATCAACTGTATAGCAGCTAATACATTGAATATAGGGCTGAGGAGCGTGTTTTAAAAGCCTTGGCGTGCTCAAACTTCAGACGCCTGAAAGGGGTTCAGAATCAGGGTAGGTGCGAGTCGTTAGGCCTTGTGCACGAGCACATACGCTCCTGAGGGCAATCCGCTTGGCTCGATGACTCGGAGGACGGGATGCGCTACTGAACATTCTATGAATAAGAGTCACTCCAGTTCTGATTCATTAGCACTCCAACTGCTTGATGGGGTGAAACCTGGGACACCTTGGCTTTGTTCGACGTCTCTAAGCCAGGATGTAAATTAATCAAGCTACAACATACTATACAGCAATCCATTTTCACGCCCACCGTGGTCCACAGGAAAATGAGGAGAACTCGGGCCAGACGAGCGTATTATATGTACATTGAAAGTAATGTTTCACCATTTGTAGAGCAACGTATCAGCCCCAGAGGCTCCTATAGCGCGCAAATCGAAGATGAAATAACCCCTGTGCACCGGAGGTCGCGTCGCGGCTAAGCGCCAATACTGACTCGGACGCGACCACCCATAAAGAAATCATACAAATCAAACTCGACGTATATTGCGCGAGCAGAGTCCAGGTTGTAATAAGAACCATTTAGGCGCAAAATTGCGTGGCTCGTCCTCAGGACCTTCTTCAGTCCCATTAGAGTTCCAAAGATCGCATTTCCTTGGCGTGTAGTCGTTGATCTCCCTTGTCCTTAATTACAGCACTATGTACACCGTTTCAATCCACATTTCCTGCTCTGCGCGTCACTGTACGATGTGATTTCTCTCTGATAGATGAAGGGCTCTCTGATAAGGCCTGAGCTTGAGGACTGCAGTTCGCATACCTGATGCGAGCCATCGGCAAACCACCCACCTCCCTTAACTCAGTTCATGAATTGAGTTCGACAAGCGTCACTTGTTGGACCTGAGGACGAAACTTGTGGCTCACCTGACCCTCGGTCACCACACCATCATTGTGAATGGAGAGACAGGATGCACCCTCAAGCCTTTGCCACATTCAGAGACTCAAATGCGGAATGAGTACTTGGGGTGTAGAGGTTCACCAGACAGAGACATGCAACATAGATTGAACATAGGGTTTTGGTGCTTCCCTGACTGGTTGCCAATTCAAGCCTTCCCGAACATTGAACGTTCGCAATACTTACGAGGCTACGCTACAGTTTGCACGAATTGCACCTTTGAAGACAAGAATACAATGGCAAGCCTAAGTATTTATCATTTCTTTTCATACTATACTTCTTGAGATTAGAAGGTAGAGAGGGATACGGCTCTCGTTTCATATAGGCGCATGTTGAGCCCATTAGTATCCAAATCCACCGCTCGCTTTTTCAGTTTCTAAAGGGACCACATTTTATTATAGTATGATTACTCAGTATATAGAATTTAGGTACCCGTCACCTCTCAGAGTTGGTTTCTTCCTGGCCGGCCGTATTGCGCGAAGTCGATGCACCAATAATTACCTCGGTTGCTGATATCCTTTGTCCAATGCATACAACCTCATCAGGCTCATCCATCGAGTGTTAATCTCGAAGGAAGATGCAGAACTGATTCTTGGAGAAAGTAATCCCATGTTCTCTGGGTCGATTTACTCTCGTTGATGTCGCAAGAAGTAGAGCTGCCCAAGGTTGGAGGCTGAAGCTCCAAGCCCACATATATAAAGATCCCTAAGCTCCCTGTAAGGCTTGAGCTACCCAAGTCTTCCCATCGTCCGTACCATCAATCCGTGGTAATTCAAACGGTTCCACATCGAGGCATTCTTGTAGAGGTCATGAGAGCGTCAAATGGATCCTATCCTTCTATCTTCTCTGTTTACTAGTAGTACACTCCATATCTGATCTTAGCCTCGTCGCACTAGCTATGCGCCCAGGACGCATAGACCTCCACACAGCGTTGGAAACTAAGTGGGCAGAAATAGTAAAAGGCTTCCCACGTTTACGGTTTTATGGGTTCTTAAAGCTCAGAGGATGGCCTTCCCTGAAGCGCCGCTTCCACTTGCACTTAGTATACCCACCACTCCGTTCGGAGTTTCTGCGTGAGCCAAGGCTTTCAAACGCGCTCCTCAGCCCTATATTCAATGTATTAGCTGATATACAGTTGATTTAATGGGCCTAAGAAGCCCCTGGAGGTACTGCATAACTTCGAAATCCCTTCCACCGCAAGCGCCCGTGTCTTGAGAAATTAACGACATCGATCAATTTGTCGCGCGCGAGAAAACGAAAACCGAAAACCAACCTGGTCCTTTAGGAACACCGTACACGTTGCGCTTCAGCTATCACTGCGCTCAGTTGGATGAACGACAATGCCTCGGAAAGACGGGAAAGTCTAAAAAGGTTGATGACGAAAGCAAGCAGCGGGACAAGGGCCGCATGGATGTTTTCCCTTGCCATGGATGGCTTCATGTCACCATCTCAGAGGCTGCTGGTCTTGCACTCGTGAAATTGAACCATGATGTACACCATACGGCCTACTGGTGGAAGACCATCCCAGATAATGTGCAGGACCTCATCAAACAATGCCTTGATGTGCAGTTGGATGTGGTAAGTCCTCAATCATTCGGGGTTATGGCGCAGGCTCATTGACTGCGTTCCTTAGCTATCACTACAGGCACAACACGATCCAGCCACTGCTGAAATGTACCCCGAAATCGTTTCCAGTTTCCTAAATTTCGGCAAGAATCCTGTCACCCCCCGCCATCTATTCCAATATTTTATCTTTCGGAATGACTTGTGTCGCCGCCAGGATCGAATGCCAGGATTTTGCCTCATGTCGCCACCAGGATGACTTTCCCACCACTGTACGATGCATTTGGGCGACGACAATAATCAAAATGCCGGCAACACCATCCTGGTGGCGACAAAAACGCATTCCCAAATCCAACAACTTGGGATCAATTTAGGCGGCGACACGATCCGTGCCACAATTCTACATCTTGGAATCAATCCTGGGGTACATTTGGGCAGCGTCACAATTGGCCTGTGCCCGTAGTGTATGGAAGAAGGTTCTCATGCTTTACCCGTCCCCGCGCTTTAAACGGAAGTCGGTCATTGCGCTGTGGCGAGAGCAAACTTCAGAAGTGTGGAAGCGGGATCCAGATCCAGTAAAGTCGGCGCAGATCCTAATGGACGAGGCGTCGAAACGTACAGCAGATGACAGGGCAACAGGTCTGTATGCCATAGATCCTGTAGCCCTTCATGAGGAAGAGGGCTATACCGCTTTCTCGTTTGTCCTTCCTGACATCCTGCGGAGATGGGCTGTACAGCAAAGAGGGGATGTCGTGTATGATGAGTATATCCATGCGAGTGTGCATGATGGGAGGAGGGCGGCTCGGGTTGACGAATCGCTCTGACTTTCGTTTGCGCACAGTTCGTTGGATGCGCTAAGGGATATCTTCTTGTCCCGGGAGAGGAGGGAATTCAGCCAGGGCAGCTCAAGTATCTTTGTGTCTGACGAATCGCTGTACAGCATGGACAGCATGTTTTTCTCCTCTCCTCGAGATCACGCAGATGATCGAGGAGATGTTTACACTGGGCAACGCGTACCTCGTAGTGGACGAGGCGCATTCGACTGGGATATACGGGCCAGAAGGGCAAGGACGCATTGCGCTGCATGGGTTGGGAGACAAGGTTCTTATGAGGCTTATGGCATTTGGAAGGCGTTGGCTGCGACTGGTGGTGCGTTCATCCGTTATGTTCATTGACAAGGGAGCTGACATCGTTCAGCTGTGGTACTGGCAAACGGCCTAATACTCGACTACCTCCTCAACTACGCTCGTCCACTCATCTACACCACTTCGCTCAGCCTGTCAAGCGTCATCGCAGCAGACGCATCGCTAACGATGCTCTCGGGTGGCACTGCCGCGCGCCCCTCAACCAAACTCTTGGATCCAACTTCTTCGCTCCTCCGTTGTATCTCCTCCGCGAGGATATCGCCACACCTCCTCTCCACACCCACACATGTAACATCGCCGCCTCTCGCAAAACGTACAGCAGATCCTTCCGCGATTATCCCACTCTTAACCTCGCGTCCTCGCCCACTCTCCGCTTTCCTCCTCTCGAAGCACAGGATCAACACGCGTCCTATAACGTTGGCCAACCGTTCCAAAGGGCAAGGATCGGGTGAGGATACGTTTGCACGCGAAGAGCACGAGGGAGGAGGTGGATTTGTTGGTTAGAGCGGTAGTTGACTGGGCAGAGGGAGAGAAGGTTCAGGGGATGGGTAACGTTGGTCCTCGATTTGGAGGTACTGCAGCGACGAGAAACGTAGGAGTGCTCGTTGCTAGCAAGCTATAGACCCTGGGCTTAGACGAAAAGTCGTGGCTATTTAGACGTCCTGACGCTTCACGTTGTGTTGTTAGGTCTTAGCGGAAGCGAGATAGCGAGGAGCGAGTCTGTAGAGATAGAGATCAGAATACAGTGATAACGATGATAACAGAAGCACAGACCAGAATTTCTTCTTCACCTGTCGAAACGCCTAGCAATGCAGCCCACTCAGGCGCGCTTCTTACTCTCCCCATCCTGTTTCGCCAGCCGTTGATGGGCCTTCAAAGCACCCAAAGCGACCTAGACGAAACATCGTAAACGCCATCCCTGACTCCACCACTTGCAGGTCTTCTGGTCGATCCCCGACCGGGACCTGGATTTCAAGTCGCTGGGCGTTGGGTGAATCCAAGGCCAGGAGGTGTGTCACCAGCGCCCAGGGGACTTGTATCTTCTCGTTGATGACATTGTCAATGTAGTCGCGAGAAGGCATGGAAGCCCTCGAACGACAACGCAGAATTCTCCCCTAGCACCTCCCGTGATGGATTGTTTACTGCAAGGTGCCAGTCGCATGAGCGATTCCACCGGTCAGAGAGCGGTAACGCGTGCATGGGGGGAGGGTGTAGTAGAGGTATATAGAGCATTCTGGTGATGGGTTGGAGAAGGTGGAGGGTTGTTGGGTGGGCATCGTAGGAGGGGTTGAGGGATGATTTGATTTCTCGGAGTCATCGTCGGTGTCGTCACCATCTGTTATGCTCCCCCTCTTTGGGGTATTGGTCTTCTGGAGGAGGGGGTGGACGTACAGGGGCATCCGTCTTCGCCTTCGAATTTCTTGCCAGAATTTCGAGCGCATCGGGATTGGACCAACAGCTTTAACAAGATGCTTGCAAAGATGGTATGGATTATACTTTTGCTGCCCACAGTTACACCTCCACATCTCCACGTCGACACTGTACAAGTTGGTCTTGATGGTTCGTTGCTCCAGCTTCCTCCAGGATGCCTTGAAATATTTTTGGAATGTAGTCGGAGATTTTGAAGTACCTTGCCCCCACGATTTTGACTGCATTGAGAATCGTGCATAGTACTCTCTGGTGATGACGTCAATGAGGATGTGGATGAGGTGGTCGATTCGAGGCCGAGGGATATTTTTGAGATTGTTTCCTTTCAGCTGGCACCAGAAGTTTTCAACAGCCATTGTAGTCCTCCACCGTGAAAGAATGTCCGGCGAGGATGAACGTGCCCATAGCTTCCAACGCTGGGGCGAGTACCAGTTGGCCCAAAAGTAGGCCCAGGCTTCCCGGAGGCCCCGTTGCTCGCAAAAGAGGTACAACTCCTGAACGGCGTTGGTGCGAATTTTCTCGGCAGTCCATGCCTCCTTTTCTCGTCGCTCGGCAAAAAAAGGGTGCTGGCAGAAGTGGGCGGTGTGCGGTTTGAGGAGCTGCTTTCGATGAGGAGCACCGCAGAAGGCGTAGGGCTGCTTGCCTGGTACTGTTGGGACCACCGTTTCCTCGGGGTCAAATTGCCAGTCGGGACCTTCAAGCTGATCTTCTTCGGCATCGTCAATGAACCTGTCCACTTGTTCATCAAAGTCTCGTTCGCATCTGAGGCCACCTCCCTCTCCATCATCTTCGTCCTCACTCTCGTCATCTCCTTCCCAATGCATTGATTCTGGAATGTGCACAACTGATGTAAGGACACCATTGAGCCTAATGGAAAGCGCTGGTCGACTGGAAGGCTCGGCCTGGCCCTGCAGGTGACCATTAAGCCTGATCTTCAAATGCGGAATGGTATCTTCGGCAACAGGGTACTTGGCGTACAACTAGATCGATATCAATAGGCGCCCTAGCGGTCATGTCACGGCACTCACCTGTTCGGGGTTCTCGGTCTGGGCGTCAGGCACAAAGTCTGATTTGATGAAAGGGAATTCCTTTCGAGCTTCGTTTACGTCGTAATGCGCTGGCTTGCGACAAAGCGTTGCCAGACGGGTCTTGACTGCTCGTAGATCATGCCAAAAGCATAGTTGATGCTTTGCGTTGGGATACACGGCTAAAAATGCGTTTATCTCTGACCAATCCTTGTCGCTGAGTGTGGTCGCTGGCCGAATATTCCACTTGTCACATAGATGCGTCAGAAACTTTGTAATGAAACGTTCCTTTGCCCCCTCGCTTCCACCGTCGCTCGAGCACGGAGATTGAACAAGCAAGTATCCCACAGGACACCCAGACCCAAAGAGTTCACCGAGTGCTGCATAGACTTCGAACTTGTTCCCATTCGTCTCAACTGTGCAATCTAATTTTAGTTTCTGATCAAGTGCTATATTAATTTCACTCACACGTTGAATCCAATTGGAGCTCGCGAATGGTTCCACCTGAAAAGAATCCAACGTTCGCGTCGGACCCTGAGTTGAACAGGAGCGCTGGAGGTGCATTGAAGAATGTCCTCAAGCGGGCTTCGAAGCGGAAATGGGTTGGTGCGTTGATGACGAAACGGGAGCCGCCTGAGCCGAGGATGTCGGGTGAGTATGAGAGTTTTGCGAGGAATGTTTGACGGAGGTGTGGGGAGAGAGGTCGTCGTTTGATGTAAAGCCGACGATCTTTGGTGGAGAAGAGGAGGAGGAAGAGATATGATGAGATGGATCGGGCAGTCTGCGTCTTATCTGACGCTTTCCGCAGGATGCGAGTTGGCTGGGGTGGTGTGCTACCGCTGAGAGAAGACACGGGTATCAACTTGACAAGGAGCCATCTGTTCTAGCTTTGACTGGTCAGTTCCAGTGAGACTGGAGAAGAGTGGAAGAAGGTGTACCTTGAAGCGAACCATCTCAGATCTACGCGCCAAGCATCGAGTCCAGTTTGAACGGGCGACTGCCAAAGTGACTTTTGTCACTTCGCTTGGGTCGCTTTTCCCTTACAAAAGTGACTTTTGTTGCGTTGCGTCGCTCAAGTTAGCTTGGGCGACAAAGCAGCGTTATCAAACGGCGTCGCTTATGTCGTGTGGCTGGTTTGGGCTATGAAGTACATAGACGGGTCAAGAGGGAACAACCAGAGTAGTACAGTTGAATCTCTCATAACGCATAAATGGTTAAAATTGAAATAAATCTTAATAAAAAATCACTGACTCCTGAAAAGGGTATTCTTAAATCAACCGTAGAAGACCGCTCATGCTGCCAAAGTTCGAAGAAGTGCCGGGTTAGAGGTGCATCGGCAAAAAAGTCGGTCGAAGGCCTTACCAACTTGGAAGACCTTTCCAGGTGGTAGACACTCTTGGATTGGCTTCAAGTACATACTAGCACTATGGAGGTCTTTGAATACCCACAAGGGGAGACTTAGAGCTCACAATGTCTGCCAGACAAAGCGCAGGTCCAGTCAAGGCCTAGCTAATGCTCGTGATTGTGATGGTCGTGTCGGGTGTTCTTTACGTCTCGAGGTTGCCGGGGTGGAGTTTGCAAGGTAAGTCCAGCCTCTTGTTGCTCCTTATCGCTAATGTGCCAGTTTTCCCCATTCCGCCTTGCAGAGATTCCCAAATGGATATGTAATTCCTAGGTATACCTTCTCAGTGTAGACTACATCTGTTGGTATCCTGTCTAGATGTACAATTCAATAAACGCTTAAAGCTACATTTTTGCCTGCCCCAACGGTAAAATCGTCCAAAGTGCTCGATGGCTGGGGAAAATGGCACTAGCTCGAAGCCCTTGGGAGAGCTGGTGACGTCGTACCGGTGAACAAGCGCTTGATAGCGCCAGACGACCGACAAGCGCTCGTACGCCGGTAAGACGTCACCAGCGCTTGCCTCCCGTGATGCCAGCGCTGGATCCCATCCCAGCTCTTGGATGCACTTCAAGTGCACTGGAGGTCTTCCAAGATGGCAAGCCCTCGAGCCTCGCTTTCAAGTTGCGTCAAGGTCTCGAAGCGACTTTTTTGCTGATGTGGTTTACTGCAGAATTAAAAGGATTAAAAATAATTATGCGTTATGAGAGATTCAACTGTATTTACATGTATATATATAGGGGAGCTAAAACGGGCTTCATGGTAGCTGCAATCAATCTCTGGCGTCTTCTCCCTTGGGTGTCTCCCATGCAAGCCCCTAAGTGACCCATGCAAGTTTGTCGTTATTTGCATGCACGCGAATGCAGCCGAAAGCAAGCCGAAATCCCCTGGGAGTGGAATGAGGCGGCCAGAACGCGACCACCGAGGTCAAGATCAACTGGGATGCGCAAAGGTGCTACAGTAAGGTGTATGCTTCTGATTGGACAATTAATTGCTCTTGTGGAACGCTAATTACGGCCAAAGCATGCCAACATGCCGCGATAAAACATTGGCGGGACAACCTCTTGTTGCAGTGATGGCCACCAAGTGACCAGGGGTCACGTCTTTTAGCCTCAAAACCAAGAGTGAGATTGATGCCCCAATGCCGATTGGCTGCCGGGGCGGCAATGGGGGATCAGCTCAAGTCAGGTAGGTTTTAAAAATGCATTCTTCCTAGGGATATATCTCAAGTTATAAGTCGAGTCCTCATAGGCCCTCTGATCTTTCTATATCCAAATACTGTCTCTCGATGCTTAACCGTAGTCGCAAACACCCCATGCAAGCCCATGCAAACCCACGCGAGCTTGGCACGCAACCCAAGCGTGGGAACAGGATTTTGGCGGGCGAAACGCAAGGCACGCAAAGAGAAAAAGTCACTTTATTGTCGCTCGTTTGAACGCCTTCAGCAACGCTTAAACGTTCTTGACGTTTTCTTCGTCGTCGGGGTCGTTCGTCGGGGTCGTCCTTCGGGGTCGTCCTCTTTGTCCCGGTCGTGGTTCAAGCCAAAAGAGCTTTCACGAATCTATAATTAATTCATTGACCGTGAGAAGCTTATCAGTGTCGCGTCGGCATCACTGACACCATCCCTCTTCCTCTTCTTCACTCTACCCGTCGTTCAGAACCTCTCTCATGCTTTACCGTTGCACATTCCCAAACAGCTAGCCTGAGGCATCTGAAGCAACGCAGCCAGATATCATCTAGACCCTTGTATGAACCACCAAGCAATAAAATGATGGATGAAGGAGAAGGGCGAAAGAAGGCCATGGTCGGGGAATACCAACAGCCTTTGGCGACGGATGCGGCATATTGGAAGCTGAAGATTCTCGAGTACGTTTCCAATGTCTTATCTGCAAGCGTGTTGAGGGGCTGAACGGGATTGGTACAGGATGAAGAAGTTCCATCCGCTCGAATTTCCTATATTCTCAACGAAGAAAGACCGTTCCTGAGACACTTGTTCGTGAAGTCCGGGTATGTTTCTATCTCCTCCCTCTCTCTTCGCTTACTCACCCTTCTCAAGGGAGAGGCGATCCAAGACCGCCGCTCCTCATGCGTCATGCCAACGTCTGTCCTCGTCCCCAGAGGGTCTGCAACAACCGGCAGGGTCTTCAACTGTCTCAAGCCCAGGCCTATCCCGGCTTCTACATTCCACCAATATCACCCCATCTCCCAATGGGAAGCCAAATCTGTGGACAGTGGTCAAGGCGGAGGTAGCTCAAAAGCACCACACACATCGTAGGAAGCGTCGAGTCAAATTCCACCATTGGGGCCTTCGCAGCCCTCAACGTCATCTCATCCTGACCCAGACACCTCGTCCGGGTCTGGTTGCGTCTTCATCAACGCCATACCCGATGTCAGTATCGTTCTCTTCGTTAAAGTGAAGAAACCCACTGCAGAGCCGGTTTCCGAATATGCCTGCTTTGGTGTACCATCGAATCCCTCACTCACAACATGTCGTCACGTATGGTGTTGATCCTGCCAAGACGAGCCAATCGCAGGATACGAGGTGAGTTTTACTCTCCATTTTCGAATATTTAATACATTGTGCTCACCCCATCTTCGCAGTCTTCACGCTGATGTTGGTGGGCAGGTTTGATGCCCCTCGTTTCTGCTTGGATATTGTCGGATATTGGGTCGGAATCTGCGCCAGAACTGCTTGATCAACCAGCACGGCTTAGGGGCAAGAGGGAGATGGACCATCAACGTGAGCTCTTCATCCATCTTGCACAATGCTTTGACCCTAATGACGCTGCAGTCGAGTTGGTCAAGGCCATGCGGGAACACCTTCCAATGATTCGAACGTTGATGTCTACCAGAGCACTGCGAACCGTTGCACTTGCCAGAGGAGCGTTTAAAGGCTCTGTTGTCGCTGTCTTGCGTTCTGTGGGAATCGAAGAAAGCCTCGGGTGGCTGCAGGAGAGCTGAAGTTCTACGTTCTCGTTCCAGGTGTCCTGTTCGTTCGTTGGGAATGAGGCGAAGGGACTTGGGGAAAGGGGCAGGCGGTTGATTAACAGTTGTCAGCGCCAAACTTCCTATCGGCGCTCAACGCAATCGCGCTTCTCAATCTCTCTTTCGTCGTGCATCACCACCACCATGTGTATGATCCCCGTCCACTGCTCACTCAACCCCTATGACGCCTACCCAACCATCCTCTCCACCCACTCTCCCTCTTCGACTCCCTCCCAGAATGCCCGATCTACCTGTACTACACCCTCCCCACTCCTCTTCGTCCACATCCACGAACTGGCACTGCGCAGCCAACGCTGTATCTTGCTAGGTCTACGAGGCTGGGAAGTCGGGAGTTGAAGAAACCCGTGCATGCTTTGCCTCTGTTTGACGAGCCGGTGGAGCTGCTCGCGCGACACACACCTTCCAACGACACGTTGCAAGAAGTGCAGGTGCCTATCCGCGTGCGGGATGCGGAGCCGCTTGGGGAGGATGTAACGTTGTCGTTTGAGGGTCCTCGGGCCTTCTCCTCGTGCGACTACGACGTGAGGGTACAAGACCCTTGGTTCTTGGTAACACGCCATCTTGACTTGGATTCGCCCTAGACTCGTGACCATTCCCTCGCACTCGAGGGACCCTCGTCAGAGGGACTGGTGGAATCGAGTATAATTTTGGCTGGAACGCGAAACGATCGAAAACCATGATCGGAAACCCTTGTAAGGGAACTCCCCAATTTGGACTTCGCAGAGGATTGCTCAGCAGGCGCGTCGCGTCGATAGGGGCTCCTGAAAATACCCTTCGTTTGCGAGCTCACTCTCATTTCCGACCACTTTGATCGCAATAAAAGGGTCTGTAACCATTATTTAGTCATTACACGTCTTAATTCTTCTAATTCAAATGCTCTGCTGCAAGCAAGCGAATATATGACCGCAGGTTCCTGCACTTGCGAATACATGTCCCAGATTGCACATGCTGATCTCCCAAATAGATCAGAAACATCTTAGAGGCCCGAAAATGCTGGAAGTGTAGAAACATTTAAGTTGAATGGCTGAACACCTGCAATAGACGTCAAGGACGAGGGGCTGATGTTTTCCGTCACTCATGGCCAAATTGGGAATTTCCCTATAAGGATATCCGATCACCGGACTCGATCGTTTCGCGTTCCAGCCAAAATTATGCTCTTTCGTACAGGTCCCTCTAGCGAGGTTCGTCTCACAACCTTCGCCGAGGGAACAGTCACAGGTCTAGATTCGCCCGACGCTCGGCAATTCGAAATCCACGTCCCAGTCGGGGATCGACAAGTAGACTTGCAAGTGGTTGAATTCGGGGCGATGTTCTCGATCCTTTTATGTTCCGTCTGGGTGGGGTTGGGTGCTTAGAAGGCACATAAAGGTTAGGGAAACGGGATGGGGAGGGCAAGAACCAGGAGGGAGTGGGCTGGATCTCTGGTGGTCGGCGGCTTGGCAAGCGAAGAAGCGATTCTGGTATGAGTTTCTATTATCATCGTTATTACACTATTCTAATCTCTGTCTCCGCAGAAGCATCACTATCTACATTCCGTCGACACCTGACAACACACCGTGAAGCGTCAGGACGTCCAAATAACGACGACTTTTCGTTGAATGCAAACCACTACAGCCTTCTGGCCACGAGCGTTCCTGTCTCTCTCGTCCCTGCAATCCCAAATCTAGAATTGACCGTCTCCATCCTCTGAACCTCGTCCACCTCCTGCCGCATCTCCCCTCCGCCCACTCAACAACGTCAACCATAAATCTATCTATATCCTCCCTCGCGTTCCTACATGCAAACATATCCGTACTGTACCCTTGCCTTTGGGAACCGTCGGCCAGGTTATAGGTCGCGTATTAATCCCATACTTGGAGAGGAGAAGGGCAGAGAATGGATCAGGACGTGAGGTGAAGAGAAGAATAATCAAAGATGGGTCCGACTCTTGTTTTGCCATAGACGGGGATATCATATGTGTGGGAAAGAGAGATGCGGTGGAGGCGGGAAGAGTCGAAGCAGGATGATATCCAGCAACTTGGACTCGGGGTTTGCAGCGATGCATCTGCCGCAATGACGCTCGACAGGCTGAGGGAGGTGGTGTAGACGAGTGGACGAGCGCAGTTGCGGTGGCAGTTTAGTATCAGATCATTTGTCAACACCACGGACGTATCCTGTCAACTTCTTAAAGCAATAAACAAAACGGATGAACGTATCACCAGTCGCAGCCAACGCCTTTCCAAAAGTCACAAGTCTCGCAAGGACCTTGTTGTCCATACCCAGAAGCCCAACTGGCTGAGAGCTCGAGAGTTGGAGAGTCGAGGGTTGAGAGCAATCGATGATCTAGCGGAGCAGCGTCCGTGATCCGTGCTTTGATCGGTCGCCGACACCTTCACCCAGACGCGTAGTCGTCTTTTTCTCCTCCCACCATCTGGCCCAGAATGTTCTCACTGTTTAGCGGTCGTTTTCACTTTCTTGTCGCCTTATATGTACTTTTTTATGGCAACACGTCCGGCTCTCGTTCTCTCGCCGGCCTTGGTCTTCCTATCAAGCAGCGCCTCCCGATGCCCCTGCTTCTTAGAGCCTCTCGATGTGACCCACTACGGCTCGGATGACGATCGTGACAGCTGAATTGACCCTGAAACAAGACGGGGCGTTTCAAATGAAGATGTCTCGACAGTCGACTTTACGGGCTCCGAACCAGGTCAAGGAAACGGTTCACAAACCCCCGCATCCCCCACTTAACCTTACCCACCCATGTCCAAGAAAGAGAAGTAAGAGCGAGAGAAACCAGAGAAACAGGAGAAGAATATGCGTGAACAAGAGATGAAGAGAGGTGGAAGAGGAGGGTGGGGAAACGAGGAGGATTATGCAAGAGGGGGATGGGCGGAGGAGGATACGCCTATCAGCGTGACGAGCCTCGAATTGGAGCGAAAGGCGGATTCAAGGATGGCGAAAGAGGGCCACGGGGTGCTTTAACACGCCATGTCGATGGTCAAGGAACACCAACAGTTCCTGGCGACGGATGCGAATTGGACGCTGAGGATTGACAGGTGCGTGCATTTCATTGATATCTATGGGTAGCAGTCAACTGATAAGGGAAGGCTAGGCTGAAGAAGACACATCCGCTCAAGTTTGCCAAATTCACCAAGAAGAGGAAAAAGTTTCGAAATGATTGTAATACACCAATGTCTGAGGTCCAGGTACGATCCGCCTCTTCCCATTCCTCATCTCACTTTATTCACTTCACCCTCTCCGCACAGAAAGCAGTCTAGGATTGTCTCTCCTCTCCTCTGTACCCCCACCCAACGCACCTGGCAACAAAACACCCACCAAACGCCTCCAAGTCCCTTCCCGCTCCTCCTCCCAAGCTTCCTCACCCGCTTCTCTCCCCATTCGCCTACGTAACCAGGAAACCAAAGATATCGTTACAGGACGCGGACGTACCTCGAAGAGCAGAGACAGTCATTCCGGTACACCACCCTCTAAGCAACAGCAGATGATGAATGGGTTGAATCGAGGGCCGGGAGGTGCGAATCTGAGGCGACACGAGTCGTTGAATGTGCCTTTAAGATTGGGAGGTGGTGGTGCACCGGAAGTGAAGCACCCATTGTCACCGAGATCACGCGAGCCAGAGGTTATCGTGGTGCGTGCTCTTCTCGTTGATATGCTTGATATGGCATTCACTAACGGTCTCTTTTTCTCTCTTTCTTCCCCTCACACTTTCGCTCTCGCTCTGTGGACGTCTAGACAATGCGCTCTTATCCGGCTGTCTGGCGCTTCATACTACTGAATCCGGTCACCGGGCATTCCGCACGGACGTCGCAGCCAAAGACGACGACGGGCTCCCTATCCCGACCGACACCAAAAACCAACATCGCATTTTGGGACAACAAGGCCCTGATACCAGCAGACCACACGATCAGAGATGTCAGGGAAGCAACAAGACGGGCAGCTCAGAAAGGAGGCTTCCCCGTTGTCGCTCGAATGTCCTCGTGCTTTCTCTTTTTGCGCCGACAGCGAAACCCACAGTATACACGACCCTCGGGAGCTGATGAAGACACCACTGGATTTAGAAGTACCCAACATGCGACAGCGAATCGAAATCCACGTCCCAGTGTTGGGGATCGATACACTGGCATGCGAATGGTGGAAACCGCCACGGATTTCAAGACCTTCGATGCCTCTTCTGGGCTGCTTTCGCCTCTTGGAAAGATCACCAACGAGTCGCAAGCCGGGTCGGGACGAGCAAGAAGTGCGAATGAGCGAGTAATTGGGCTTTTTCGCTGGATGGTCGGTTGGTGGCCTGATCAAAGGCCGCGCTGAGACGAGTATTTCGGTAGGTTCTTTCATTTCAATCGTTGTCGTTTGACTGTATCCTGACCTCTTTCTCTCCAGAAGGGAGGCTCGTTGCAACACGCAATGTAAACTCCACCAACACCCGATTCTCTGTGGCGCTGGTGTCTAGTCACCGATGCAACTCTTCGTTCAAAGCGAAACCACGACAGCTTGCTGGCCACGAGCACCCCACTGCCTGCGTTTCCGTAGCGAGCATGGACTGTTCCAACCCACGAGCTTCCTTTGCCTCTTTGCGATCCACCCCCTCCGCCCATCCAACAACGGCACTCACAAGTCTGTCCACTACCACCGTTGTATTCTCCGCATACGAATATATCCCTACCCGACCCTTCCCCTTGGGTGCGGTACGCCAGAGTGTGGTCTCGCGTTGATCCCATGCTTGGAGAGGGGGGAGGGTGGGGAGTGGGTGAGGGTGGGGAGTGGGTGAGGGTGGGGAGTGGGTGAGGGTGGGAGGTTAGGAGGGTGATGATGCGAAACGGGTTGTGGGAGGGAGACGAGGAGCTTGTGTGCAGTGTCGGGGTAGAAGGAGCCAGCTACCGGATGATGAGAGCCACAATGTGTCTCAGAGCACCCTTGTCCCTGTATTCCACTTCTTCCGGAGTCTAAGCGATGCTAGCATGAAGAACAGGGTATAGCACGCTTTAGGCACAGGAGCGCTTGCGTACTAGAGAAGCCGTCAATAAAACTCCTTTTTGTAGAATCCATATTCCTCTCGCCGGATGTCAGGGTTTGCTGCGAGACGCCATCCTTGGGCTTTACGACGCATGTGTCAGTCCTTCGCCATAGATTTTGCAAGAGACCAAGCAAAGGAGAGCGTCTGTTGTGACGATCGCAGACGCAACCCATAGCTCGAGAGTAAATGGTATTCCTAAAGGTGTTAAGCTAGCCGGCCTCCAAGGACTCAGAGCACCCTCAGGCTGATTCTAGACGTAATCTCCAGTTGAGTTGGAGTGCAACGGATCCGCAGACTGTCACACTGGCTTCAGAGCCAGCATCTTTGTGCAGAGTTGATAAGGTGTTCAGAGCTTCAGAGCGGCTCTGCAGATACGCATCCCTAAGAAGGTTTATCATTATATACCTGATTTTTCTCTATTGTACCGAAACAAGCGAGCGTGTGTGTTAACTTTTGCGACCTGTCTTGGGAAGGTCGAATCGGACTGGGGAAGGGAAACGTGCGACCGAGGGAGGTTCATGCGCCCTCGCTCCCATCGCGTAAGAGCCTTCCCAGCGGGACTGTCCTGTGGACGAGGGTACTTTACTCTCAACAGGGAGGCTGGGGACTGCCTGTCTTCGACGTTGGAAGCCTGGGATAGCTTCGCCCGGAGCATCGTATATCTCACCCAGAGATCCTGGACATAAACCCGTCAGTCGCACAATTGTCAAAGCGGGGAGAGAGATGTATACTGACATACTCGTTGGGTTGCGAATGCTATCGAGGCCACAAACGGTGCTGGTGTCGTTGTTGAGTCCATGTGTTTCGATGAAAGAAGGGGGAAACTTACTCATGGCTAGCATCATGTCAAAGACGACATTAGGCTTCCTCAACACAGTTCACAATCAAACTTTGCCCAACACAGCAGCAACAGCCACCGCAGGAGACGCCGAAGGTAGATCGCCATCCTCATGGCTCCCTCTTGAACTCGATGCTCGAATCGAGATTGTCCCCTGCGAAGACGGGACCGTCATCGTCCCTGCCACACTCGTCGAGAAGCGACGACTGCGTGCGTCAGTCCCAGACCGTCTCCTCCAAAACATGTAGCCTTCCCAGAGGTCCTAATAACACAAAATAAACATCAGCTGCTGAAGACGGTTAACCCCGAAAAGAGAGTAAGATACCATTTGCGTTCCAAAGATAATGGCTGTTATCGACGGGACTGTGAGTGTTATATCGCGTTAGTTAGTTGGATTATGCGTGGTGTATACGGTTAGAAGGGAAGCGTACCAATGGCAATCATCACGTCGAAAATAACACCTCGGCGGTCTGTACACGCGAATATCAAGCCCGCACTGGATGAAACGATTCAGGAATTGGCAGATAAACACCCAGGAAGAACGAAAGA
Organism: Coprinopsis sp. MPI-PUGE-AT-0042; assembly: GCA_020736565.1. Lineage (NCBI taxonomy): Eukaryota > Fungi > Basidiomycota > Agaricomycetes > Agaricales > Psathyrellaceae > Coprinopsis > Coprinopsis sp. MPI-PUGE-AT-0042. The sequence continues at coordinate 26,669 of JAHBOF010000202.1, read as the reverse complement.
TGCTTACACGGCAGCAGTGACTGCGACCGCTGTAAAGATAAAAATCCGGATGGCCATCGAAATGGATTGGCTGAATACGTCTTTGATAGCACGGTGTCGGTAGAGGAGGGAGGCGATGATGACTGGGTTCCACCAGAGCTATCAGCTGCTTGATTCTGGTATGAAGGGTGGATCATTGCTCACCCTCTAGTACGAGGATGCCTACGGCAAAAACTGCTGATGATATCGCTGCAAGTCGAGGTCTATCGGGGCCTTCATTTAGGAGGACACTTCGGGGTTGGGAGAAGAGATGGATGAAAGACGTACAGTGGTGAACGGGTGACAATACAGTATGTACCGTTGTCTGACAAGGCCACTACCGAGCGGTCACGTAGGATGAACTGCAACCCCAGATCAGTATGAGCGTTTCGGTTACAGGAAAGGATGAAAGACGCACAATGATGGCTCCTGTTAAAACGGCAGCCCAGAGGATCCAGGGACCTGCCAAGGCGATAGTCAGAGTCATTGGATAACATTTCTTGACGCTTGTCGATAGAGCCGATACGATGTTCATCAGGAGCTATATTGAGGTGAGTTATGGGTTGCCTTTCAGACTTTGGAGTATTTACCAATGCAACGAGGGCTAATGAAGCTGAAGGTGCTCTAAATCCAATATTAGTTTTACCCCATTGCTAGGACCATTTACAAGGAGACCCACAGAAAAGGCGCAGCATAAACCATCGCCGCCTGTGCGATGCACACCGCCTCTGGCGCCCCATCCCTCCCTTGTTGTCCAGGAGCAAAGGCCAGAAGGGAGTAGGACAGCGAGAACACAATAAACGAAAGACAGAAATTGAACCAGATCGGATGGCGTTTGACCGTCGAGGCAAAGAGGATAGCTGAAAAGACCATGAACGCAAATGCGAAACACCCAGTGAGTTGAAGTGTGATGAATACGCGGACTAGCGCGTTGGTTTCAGAGCTGGCTGTGTAGAGTCGATATGGCATTCTCAGCTTCAATGGGGTGAAATGAGAACGTACCTGAATCCATTGAAAGAGGACGAACGACTCGACAAACGAAGGAAAAAGACAGAAGAGAGAAATGACCGCAGGCCACTACCTGAGAGAACCACGTATAGGTACGAAGCAGACCTGCGACGACAACGACAATGACAAAGTGGGCCGTAGAGCATCCCAGTATTGGTCATACTAGGGATTGCATACCACTTGTCCTGGTCGCTCCAAGACCGGCCTGTCGACATGGTTTTGACAGATCTCCGGTTGCCTGCAAGGATGGATGAATATCAGTCCACGTCTTCTGTGGTGGTTCTTCTTCTTACCAGGCACCAGGTTTATTGAGAGGTTTGATTGAGTCGTGAATGGTAACGCGTGGTACAGATGGGAGAATGACGGTGTGCATGTGCATAGCAGGTTCAAAGGACAGGCGCTTGATTCGTCCTCATTCGGAGCTTCAAAACTTGTGATCGGAGACTTAACCAATCGAGCGCCTAAATCCCTTCCGTCATCACACACCACAACCACCATGTCCATCCAAGTCGATTCCTCTCTCAACCCCTCATACGGTGCCCACCCAACAATCCTCTCTCCGCTCCCCAGCCCATCACCAGAATGCCCAGTCTACCTATACTACAGCCTCCCTCCGCTGCTCTTTGTCGACGTCCATGAATTGGCGTTACGCAGTGACCACTACACCGTGCTAGGTCTGAGAGGGAGTGGGAGTCGGGAGTTGGAGAAACCTGTACATGCTCTACCGCTCTCAGATGAGCCGGTAGAACTGTTCATGCGACTGGCACCTTCCAACGACACGTCGCGAGATGTACAGCTGCCCATCCATGTGCGGTATGCGGAACCACTTGGGGAGGACCTGACGCTGCCGTTCGAGGGCCCTCGTGCCTTCTCTTCATGCGGCTACTCCAACGACGAAGGGATGCAAGACCCTTGGGCCTTGGTAACGCGCCACCTAGACTTGGGTGCACCCAACAAACCACTCGAAATCCACGTCCCCGTCGGAAATCGACAAGGTGACTTGCAAGTGGTGGAATTTGGGACGGCGTTTACGATTCTCCTGTGCTTTGTCTGGGTCACTTTGGGTGCTTGGAAGGCACATAGACGGTTGGCGAAGCGGGGTGGAGTGAGCAAGAAGCGCGACTGAATGGGCTGGATCGCTGAGTGGTTTGGGGCGCGACAAACGCGCCTTGTTGGGGCAACATTATGGTGCGTTTCCTTAATGCTTGTCGGTGGACTGTAGGCTGACCTCTAATTCACCATACAGATAACATTGGCACCTCACCCCTTGAACGCCCAGCTTGTTCGGTCACAAATGACTTTTGGTGTAAAGCAAATCACCACACCTTCCTAGCAAGTAACACCTCTACCTCGCTCATACTCGCACTTCGAAACCGGGTACCAGCCTTCTCCCTCTCCGTATCCCTCTTGACCTCCCCTCCGCCCACCTAATAGCGCAAGCCCTTTGCTATCCGATACGCACTGTCGGTGTTCGTAAACGGAAAGGGAAGACTGGGGACTCTTGGGTACGAGTCGTGTCGCGGAGAATTAGGACCTGGTGGGGATTTCCAGCTCTTGGTCTATTTGAACCTTGTGAGCTCACGACAAGCACGTTGGATTGTCTCATACTCTCGACACTCAGAGCTTGACGAGCTTCAGAGTGCGGACCAGACCTATCATGTATCTTTGGAAGGTTTCTTCAGCCAATGGATAGACTGGGTGTATAATATAGTACGTAGAAGGAGCATGTTAACGAAGTACAAACTGCCATCGTCTGCAGCATTGGACTGAGAGTGTAAGGCGCTCCGGGAATGTTCCCGCACCATTGGCGCGCCGACGTAGCCCCTATCACGCTTCTTTTCTTCTCTCCCCTCCCTTCGAATCATTGGACTTTGAAATTTTGAGGTTTTGCTCTGCTCGGTGGACGCAAAAATATACCTAAAGACAATAACGCTTCTCATGTGAATAGAACCCTGAAGACTGCATACGGAGCATGAATGTGCTCTGCTCGCCTCCTGGGCGGGAATCACTATAACCTGTAGAATAACACGCGACACACACGCGACATCTCGCCATTACTGTACGTCCTTATTTCGTTTCAGCCCTACGAACTTTCTCCAACCATCCTCAGGTATTGTTGGCGCGTCTCGCATGCGGCATCTTGGCCTCATCGCCCTCGAGAACGAGAATCAGGCGCGGAGCTACATCCTACGCCTGCAGGCATGGCCGCCGTTGGGCAAACACGAGCAACATAGGCCGTCTGAGGCTTGTGTTCGCCAGACACGCCCATCTGTACTTCAGCAGCTGGATTCGTCTTTGACTTTTCGCCGCCCAAAAGCTTATCGCATTGGCCGGGAATGGTTGATTGTGATACGGATGTCACCAGGTCACGCATTCGCCACGAGGCTTCTCTGACGGCTGGTTCGCGACATACAGCGATAGCCATCGCCACTCTCTTCTTCCATCGTTGTGCTTCCTATGTCGAGCGAAAGGTCGCAAGACCCAGATCGACGAAGGAAGCGAGAGGCTATCCAGAAACCTATACGGCAAGGCATCCAATGGGTAGGGAGGCAGTTCGATGAGCTTCGAAGCAGGTCTTCGTCTCCTCGTTTGACTCGCCCTCATACCCCTACGGCGATACCGTCCGGGAGTACTCCCTTGCGTCGGGACGTGGTTCGAGAGGACGATGGCCTGGCACCTCCCAGCGTGCGTTTGCTTACCTCAAATTCTCCTCAGGGTATTGTCGTCTTCGCTTTCATCGTTTCGCTCTTAGTGACGTCTATGCAGAGATCTCCCCTTCGAGTGGCAGCCAGGCCCAATCAGTCATACCCTCTAGTCTCGACGGTATGTTTTTAGCTTGGATCTGAGCCACGCTGATTGAAGGATACAGTGCATGAAGCTCAAAAGGGTCACTCGTCCTTACTACCGGAACATGGCTTCAATCACGAAGGAGATGGACTCACAGACAGTCTTTCGCTTTCGTCTAGCCCTCCGACAGCCCCTCGTCCCACTCGTCCTTTAATTCAGAGCAGTGCCGTATCATCGTCGAGTCGGACTCCGTCCCGTCAAGACGTATTTTGTGAGGCGGATGCTCCTAGTGAGCAGTTGATTCCCGTTCAAGGTATCTCCGCCTATACGATCGTTCCTTCTCCATTCCGCTGATGTCAATTCAGAGATCTCCCCTTCGAGATCGATCCAGCCACCAGAAGTGACACTCAGTAAAAACGCAAAGTCACGGTCGTCGCCATTTAGTGGTTTGATAGTCGTCAATTAATCAAATGTCCTGAATTGTAGTCACGCCTAGTCACGCTCAGGGTACAGCGCCATCGGAACAAAATCCCCTCTCATTCCCACGAGCATCCAGCCAGCGATAAGTCGGCGGCTGGATGTAACGTTGCCCGCAAGTCGTGCAGGCAAAGTGTCCTACTCAGTACAATGACAATGGCTCTACTCGTCACTGCCCTCGTACCGCTTTTAGCATTAGAATCACAGATAATTTACCTCCAACTTTGCTGATACAAGGATACAAGCCAGGGATATAAAACAACTACAGTCAACCTGAGAAGTGGAGAAGTAAGTTTGTACATTATCTTTAGGTGAATTTAGGCGAGCCGAGACTTAGAGTTTCCACCTCGACGGTATTGTTGCTGGCTATGTTTGCCTTTGTTGTGTTCCGAGTTCTTCACGTCCGCGTCTCGGGCCTTGCGCGGAACTTGTGCTTTTAGCCTCATGTCATATCATCTCCCTGAACTTCGTCGACTCATCGGCCATGCCTAACTAGCTTCTCTGCAGCCGGGCGTTTTTGGGGGGTGTAGTAGGTCTGTTTGGCACCCCGGCGGCACGTCGACAGGGAACGATGCGATGTCATACAGGTTCGTTCTCTTTCCCCGCATTTTTGTGTCAGACTAACCGAGATCTTCTAGATTCTCGGGAGGTTGAGGGTGTCTACTAGGAAGTACGACGCGCCTTTTTATGCTTGGAGAGCCAGTAGTAATGCATGGTAAGTGCACCTTGACTTTGCGAGTAATTTCGTCGTTTAACAAGGGTCCTTGTAGGGCCGTTGCTACCGTTGCGAGCCCCCCACCCAGAGGCTTTCGCTGGTGAGTTTGCGGGTGCCGTTTATCCCCCCTCAGGCCATTCGCTAACCCATATTCCCTTGCAAATAGGAGGCTATTATTGTATGAGCAAGATTGGAGGGACCGACAGGATGTAACCTACCTAGATACTATAGACTTTACTTTTTCAGTAATTGTTCATTATTGTATTACACTTTAATTTGACTGTTTTGTGACCATGCAACGAATAAAGGGAGTGACTACAAGGAACCAGCAGTCGGACTAAAAGTCTACTAGGTGGTGACTGGGGAACGACGTTGACGAGCTATCGGGAAGCGAACCCTGTTGGATGGGGACACAAATTGGTGACTACCGGACACCTGGCGTAGTCACACCTTCATGTTAAAAAACGCGAATTTAGTCACTGGTGACTAAACTGCTACTAAACGCCCCCTAAGTTGCGACTTCGCGTTTTTACTGAGAGTGACACCCGTCATTTTGAGAGGTATGTTCTTTTTTTGACTCGAATCTGAGTAGCGCTGATTGATGGTCCCAGAGCATGAGATGCAAGATTATGCTTTGCCGTTAAAACCACAATATAGCGCCTATCGCGAAGGGGACGGACCCGCAGACAGCGTGTTGCCTTCCTCTGGTCCTGCTCAAGACAGATTTGGTGAGATGCCTCCACTCTCCCCCTGCGCCGCAGAAACTGATGTCAGTGCTCATGTTTCTAGGCCAAGGATCTACCCAAGTTAACCATTATGGGCCCGTTTACAACATCGGTACAGCAGGGAATGTAACGACCGGCCCAAACTTTGGTGAGACGACAATTCAGACAAGACGTGACAACGCTGATTCGAATGTATTCAGGCTCGGTGACTATGATATCGGACCACGACGAGTTCATGGTGTGTTGTATTATTGCCTTTTCCTCTAGATATTGCTCATACCCCATTCGCCCAGGTGAAACTTCGTGACAGGCTCAAGGTTTGCGTCAAGGCCGACCACATGTACTATGCGGACAGTAGTGAGACGGCTCTACGTCGCTGCAGCTGCACCCCTGGCACCCGAGTGGATATTCTGCAAGGGGTCACTCTGTGGGCCATCGATATGTCTCCCGGTGGCGAAAGAGTTTACTGGCTCTCAGGCCAAGCAGGCGCAGGCAAAACGACCATATCCTACACCGTCGCTTGTCAGTTCCAAAGCCTCGTCATCAATGGGAACAGTAGGGTCATGCTAGGGGCGAGTTTCTTCTGCTCACGGCAGTTCTCCGATACGAGATCCGCCTCTTCAATCATCCGCACGATCGTCTACCATCTCGCCATCCAATCAAGGCCTTTCCGGACTGCGTTGAAGGAGCACGGAAGGTTTGAGACAGTCGACCATGGCCCGAGATCCCAGCTCATGGGCCTCCTTGTCGAGCCGTGGAGAGAGTCTGCACCACGGCGTCGAGCGGAGAACGAACCCTGCTATGTGATTCCAATCGACGCTTTGGACGAGCTCGAGGGGACTGGGGGAGTGGAGTTCTTGAGCACGTTGCTCGATGTTGTCGATCAAGAAGATCTTTCTGGTCTCAAGTTCTTTGTCACCAGCCGATCAGACCCAGCTTTGGTCAGACAAATCGAATCATTTTCCAATAAGCAGGTTTGCCGTCTCGAACAGGTGCCGATCGAAGAGAGCAGCGCCGACATCAGGGTCTACCTCAACGAAAACCTCAGCAAGTGCGCCACCATAGAACAGATTGAACAGCTGGTGTTGGACGCAGCCGGCTTGTTCATTCATGCTGCTACCGTGGTGGAGTACATTCAGGGACGCAATGTGAGTGAGCAGAAGAGTTTACTAGGACGGCTTCTTCCTACCCCTGCCGTTACCCCTCCCATCCGCCGACCGTCCCGTAATGCAACCGCCACATTGGACAATCTCTACCTACAGATTCTCGAGACGTCCCTCGTGGACCCACGGGAGCGCGACGATCCCGAAGCGTTTCAGGACTGTCTCGCCATTCTCCATACCTTCCTCTGCACCATCGAACGGACCACTGCCTCGGTTGCTGTCGATATTTTGAATGCAGGTGGTGGCGATGGCGACACATTGCTCGACGATGGCATTGCGAACGGGGTTCTCCATCGGCTGTATGCCGTCCTCTACCTCCATGGTGGCCAGGTCATGTGGTTCCATAAATCGTTTCCAGATTTCCTCTTTGACAAAGGCCGTTCAGGGAGATTCTTCTGTGACCAGGAGCATTACCATCGCCGTCTCGTAGACGGATGCTTTGCGTTCATGATGAAGGAACTACGGTTCAACATTGCTGACATCCCGACTTCATACCAGCTGGACCGTGATGACCCAGCATTGCCGGCGCGCGTCGAGAACAACATCTCAAGGCCATTGAGATATGCCTGCGGCAACTGGAGTAGTCACCTCGCCCTCACATTCCACGAGGCCTCAAATCGTCTCGGCCAACGGTTAGACAGCTTTCTTCAGCTCCATGTCTTGTTTTGGATGGAAACATTGATCCTCTTGGGGCAGCGTGGGCGATGCCAGGACATGGTCCGTGATGCTCAGCATTGGTCCCAGAAGACTAAGGTATGTCTTGTCAATGCAATGGCCCATGTTAACCATGCTAAACTCCATTCAAGGACCAACCAGAGCTAGTCAGCAACTTGGCAGATGTGGCAGCCTTTGCCTTGTATCATTGCTCAAGCATAGCGGCATTGTCCACACCCCACCTTTATCTGTCATCCCTTGCCACCTTCTCCCTGGAATCTGTGATTGTAAAGATCTGGAGGCAGAAATTCGCTGGCATCCCTGGCTTCATCAGTGCGCAAGGGGCAGGTGAGGCGCTGGTGGCATCCATTATCGTTGGGCAGTTGAATGCACTGGCTGTCTCCCCAGATGGTGACTGCATCGTGGTTGGATCATCCGATATGCTGGTGCAAATATGGGATCTCTTTACAGGGGAGGAGCTGAGAGCCCTCAAGGGCCACACCAAGAGTGTCTCGTCAGTGGCTTACTCCCCTCATGGAACTCATGTCGTCTCTGGTTCAGACGATAATTCAGTCTGGGTGTGGGATTTGTCCACAGGAGAGGAGGTGCGAGTCCTCAAGGGCCATACCGGCGGTGTCCAGGCAGTGGCCTACTCCCCTGATGGAGGCTGTATCATCTCTGGCTCAGAGGATCAATCAATCCAAGTATGGGACTTGTCAAAGGGAGAGGAGCCGAGGGTCCTCAAGGGCCATACCAACTGGGTCAGAGCAGTGGCTTACTCTCCAGATGGAACCCACATCGTCTCTGGATCAGATGATAACTCAGTCCGAGTTTGGGATGTCTCTAGTGGGGAGGAGGTGATGGTTCTTGAGGGCCATACCTTCTGGGTCAAGGCAGTGGCATACTCTCCTGATGGAAGCCATATTGTGTCTGGATCACACGACAATTCAGTCCGAGTATGGAGCTTGTCTACAGGAGAGGAGGTGATGGTTCTCAAAGGCCATACCCACTCAGTCATGGCAGTCACATACTCCCCCGATGGAACCCATGTCCTTTCTGGTTCATTCCAAACAGTCCGGGTATGGGACATATCGACGGGAAAGCAGGCAAGGGTCCTCAATGGCCATACCAATCCTGTTATCGCAGTGGCCTACCCCTTGTTGATCTTATCTTATCTTATCTTATCAGATGTAGATTAGATTTGACTCGTGACTTTTGTCTAGACTCCTCCAGATAGATTCTTATGAGGCTATGCGCTATTTATAGCATTCGTCATTCTTTAGTCGTTACTACTCTTACTGACTCATACATACTCATACGCTTACTCGTCACACACATGTGACTGCTTACTCAGTCCTTACACACCTCAATTATTAGTACGCTCAATATGTATATAAGGACTCTCGTATCTACAATAATCTCTATCACTTTAACCTACCAGTTAAAGCCTACAAGCTACTCGGTAAGACTCTACTCGCTAGTCGCAGTAGTGTTCTTCAGGTTATGAGCCCCGAAGCTCAGTAGTCGCGCTGTAATGGCTGCACTACAAACTTGGTTGGCGCTGTAATGGCTGCCTCCATAGACTGCTACTAGTCTGCGCTTAACCGCTGCGAACTATGCACGTCTAACCAAGTGGCTGATAGGCCGAACCTATGCCTTTACTCTGCGCTGTTATGGCAGCAGAAGATCTGCACTGTAATGGCTGCAGAATGGGGCAAAGAACGCGCTGTTATGGCTGCTTTCTTTGATTTGTGATATACGTTGCTGACGAACCTTGCTTTGACAGATCTTATCAATCTAACAATGTCTTCCAACGCTCTCAACAACGTCCCCATGCTCGATGGTACCAACTACATAGATTGGGCCATGTGTGCGGAGCAGTACCTCAAGATGCAACGTCTCGCGTCGTACATCGACGGCGAACGTCCCCTCGATCTCCCCTCCGAAGCCACTGCTGCCGAAAAGCTGGCTCAGGATGAGAAGATCAAGAAGTGGGACGAAGACGACGATCAGGCCATGGGAGCCCTCCTTCTTCGCATGAACAAAAACGTTTGCGCCCAAGTCTCGGGCGCAAATACGTTGAGTGCATTGTGGGATGGGCTCAAGGAGCTTTACGGGTCCCCGGGACTCGCGGCGATCTTCGCGTACTTCAAGCTTGCGATCCAGTTCCGTATTGGGAACAGAGATCCTCGCCCCGCGATCGCCGAGCTCCAGAACCATCTTGGTCAGCTCACTCAGAACGATGTCTCCATCGACTCGTTCATCGAGGCCATGATCCTAATCAGCAGCCTTCCTAACAAGTACGACAACACCGTCGCCATCCTCCTTAACAAGAAGAAGGAGGATCTCACCTTCGATGCCGTCGTCAAAGCCATCACGGCCGAGTACGATCGCGTGGCCAACCCGGCTACCCTGAACAAGTTCACTGGCATCAAGAGGAAAGGGGGAAACGCTAACTTCCGCCAGCAACAACAGGGGCAGCAGAAGGATTCCGGCAGCTCGGGTAACCACAACCTGGGTTCTTCTCAGAACAAGGGGAAGAAGCGCGGATCCAAGGGTGGTAACAAGAAGAAGGAGAAGGAAAGGAAGTCGCAAGGTCACAGCTCCCACATGGTACAGGCCGCCTTCTTAGGCGACCATCTCGTCTCTCTCGCTCCTCAGGAGCATGTGCCTCCCCATGTCGGAGATCTCCAGATACATAATTAAGGCCATTATGCTGAAAATGCTAAAACCCTATAATAGGCGGGTTATTATCAGACATGAAATTAAATTATGGACGGACAGGATAATTATGGTCAAGGGCCATGATTATGATGGGTGGGGTACCCCACTCGCTGCCCGAGACTATGAAACCCGGGCCCGCTAGCGTTGATGGAATGATGTGCGTCAGCGCACGGATTCATCAATGGAATGCATGTCGCTCTGTCTGCGTGAACCTCCTCCCGTCAATCGCTCACCTCGTCATGGGTGAATTTGCGAGAGAGGAAAGAATAAAATAGTACACAACCAAGCGGATGTGTAGAATGGTCGATTTGGATGATATTGATGAGCCATCATTTGTCCATCACTCGCGGTTATTCTGAAATTGGCCCAATTCCCATGGACTCGGGTAATAACCAGGGCAGGTCATAATAATTTGTGATGCTCTCATGATTATCCAAAAAGATGGGAGATAATCTAAGCCCGATAATTATCTATTCTGAGATCTCCGACACAGGCCAAAGTCTCGGTCCTTTCATTTGTGAAAACCGGACCCTCTATCGTCCAATGTCCTGTCCTCACTCCATCCACTCATCTCCCTGCCTCGGCTGCTAAAGCCAAGGACGCTCCGTCTATGGAGACCTTGTGCTATCCCGACGTGGAACGCGCTAGGAAGAACTGCGGTAAGCTCGATTTACCAAAAACCGCCCGCCACCTCAAATCATTCGAGGAGGCGGACAAGCGGAAACGAGCACTTATTGACCGCATCAGTTCTCCCAGGCCGTCCAAACGTCAACGATCGCTCGAACCCTCCGAACAGGCTGAGGTGCACGAGGCCAGCTTGCCTCTGCACCGACTCTCATCTCCCCCACTGGCACAAGGTGGATCTGGAGAAGGGATCGATGTTCCCCAAGCAACCATGGTGCATCAATCTCGATTGCCCATGGAAGGGGACGGCTCACAAGCACTGGACGGACTCAGTGACACCGACGCCTTGGGCGAAGACGACGACAGCGTCTCCCTTGGCGACGAACCGGCACTGGAAAGGTGGGATGCAGTCGAGGACTCGCTCTTCGGCAGTCCCAAGACAGTCTGGGAGAGGATCCGCGACAGCAAACTGGAGGACCCGCTCCACCCCGATGACGAAGTCTCCGACTGGGGGCTCCGACGACGGGATGGGAGGCGAACATCCAGATCGTAATGGATCAGATCGCCTTTCAGATGCAAAACCATCCGTCTACCTACCGGACTGGGACGCTCTGAGGACTGGACACTTCGACGACGATAAGTACGTCCCCTCTGTTTCCACCAGGAAACACTTGGCTAATTCATTGCCTCCACAGCCTCTTCAACTAGATTTTGATAGCTTGGACGATGATGTATTCCTAGAATTATGCTGCGCATTAAATTCTATTGTTTCTATTCATGATTCATCGAATACTGCTAAGTGTAAAGATGCGCAATGCGCGTCCTGTAAGAAATTTGAGACATTCATACATTGGATGATGGACTCTGGGGCATCAATGCACGTTACCCCCCTCGAAAGAGGACTTGTTCGACTACAAAGTCGTTAAGAACAGTCCATCGGTTAACACCGCTTCCAAGGGTACTACCCTGTCCATAAAAGGAATTGGAAAGCTTCGAGTGATTCACACCATCAAAGGTGCTGATGGTAACGATCGAGACGTAGAATCGATCATCGAACCAGTATATCACATACCCAACCTATCAACTCGATTGTTCTCTACGGGAACTTTCTTGAGTCAACCCAAAACTACTCTTTGGGGTGATTCCCTATCTATGGGTATCAATGATTCTGATGGGAGAAATCTCATTAAGGGTCATCCACTTCATCCGGACGACAGGATTTATTGGGTGTCTGTAAAGAACTCTAATGGATCGCTGATGCAAGCGCAGAAGGTCTCCGGACTGTTATGACCTCATACCTATGACATCACAAGTACACATGTTTACCACACCTTTTTCATTTCTCTTCATTCCTATCTACTTCTTTTCATTTCGTACGACTGCGGACTGCGCCTTGCTACTTACACGCCTTGATACACATGTTATCCTTGAGGCTTACGCCTCACCTCTACCACGCACTACCTACTATATATACTCTACCTATCTAGATACCTATTCCTTACTTGGTTCTACTGTATTAACACTACAATCTACCAACTCGAATCTCACCGATTCACATCCTCCCTCAACCCTACTATATCTGAGACAACTCAGATCTACCAACTTATTCAACTACATCTGGAAGCACCAGATCTAACAAACCCTCAACGACCGTTAACCCTCATACCTCGTTGTATCGACCTTCACACCGTCTTACACGAGTTTCCATCTCACACGACTCTTGTCTTTGACATAACCAGTCACGAGACACCAATCACCAGTCCTGTGCACAACTACGTGTCAGACACGTGACACTCTCTACTTGTCATTTGCATCAATTCTAAGACGCTGCGACTGTAACTCGCTATAAGTCTTAACAGAAGAACCAAGTCTCATTATAACCCGCCCCCGCTATAACGATTAGCAATGGCAGAACAAGCAATGCCCCAAGCCCCCGTCTTCAACGGATGGGAATCTCTATACGGCCTGGGAGTCCTCTTCGCTGGGAACCTCGAAACCCCTGGAGGAGAAGACACCATCATCTCTGCCCTAAGCAGCAAAATCTCAGAGGTCAACGCCCTCTACTTCCTTATCGGGCTGGGAGCCATCCTTGCATATGTGTTTGCACCAATCATCCGACAGATTGGTGGATGGGACGATCCCATCAGTAAAATAGTCCAAGCCGCCGAACTTCAAGCCCAAATAGCAACCCTCATGAACGAGAGGGCTGAAAAAGAAAAGGAGAAAAGGGATTCCAAACCCAAACTCAAGGCGATCGAACCTGACACCTTCTCTGGCAAATCCGACGATGTCATCCCATTCCTCACCGCATGCACCACATGGTTCAACTATGAAAGGGAAACCAACATATCCGTCATGTTCATCTACATGATCAACAATGTAGGGAAGAACCCTTCCAAGCCCTGTCAAGAATGGTCGAAGGGACAACTCAGGAGAGCACGGAATCTCCGATGCGTAAACAATCCCTACAATGCGAAAGCACCTCTCTGGAAAGATTGGGACGACTTCGAAGCTGCTTTCATCAAAACCTTTTGCATTAGAGGAACGCAAGAGACCGCCGAGGTAGAAATCGACAACATCAAGATGGGAACGGACTCCTGTGAAGTATACACCACAGAATTCAATAGCCTCATGATCGCCACCGACTTCAATGAACGCTACTATTTCCTTAAATACAAGAAAGGCCTCAACCCCTCCCTGGTAGACAAAATCGAAGGATCATTCCCTGGTCCCAAAGATGGAAACCTGGAAGAATGGCAAGAAGCGGCATTGAAAATTGACCGCAACTTCCAGAAGAGGAAAGAAGAAAAAGCCGAGCTAGAGAAATACAAGCAAGTCAAGATCGTCTACCGAGACCCTCCCACAAAGAAAGATCCCAACGCAATGGACGTCGATGCCATCTCCACCTCCTCCTCATCAACAAAAACCTGCTTCATCTGCAAGAAAGCAGTTCACAACTGGGAAACTTGCTCTCAAGCCCAATGCGGAAACTGCAAGAAGTTTGGGCATGTTTCGAAAAATTGCCCTATCGATCACTGCCTCAAGTGCAAAAAGAAAGGACACGCTGCCAACAAGTGTGAACCTAAAAAGGTCGCCGTCGCTTCAACCTCCAAAGTGGAGGAGACCGACTAGGAATGGCCGATCTCAGGGTCGATAGAGATCGTGCCTTACCTGTGGATTGGATCGGTAGAATCTAGCCACAGAGATTCTATCGTGTTACCCATCACCCACCTCGACCAACACCTCACAAAAGCACTCGCAGACACAGGCGCTGATGACCTGTTCATTAATCCCCGACTCGTCAAACTCCACAACCTACCCATGACACTACTCCCACAACCCATCAAGGTCAACAACGTCGATGGAACTCCCAACAAACAAGGATCTATTACCCATCAAGTGGACCTTGAATTCTCCATCGGCGATCGCGACCAAAAATACTCCTTCTATGTTACAGGATTAGGAAAGTGGGATATGATCCTTGGAATGCCCTGGTTCAAATCCGAGAACCCTCTGATCGATTGGTCCACAAGATCAATCGAATGGAGAAATCCCACTTCCCCCACTATGCCACGATACGACAACTCCCTCCTTATGGCGTTCATCAACTCAAAACCCGGAGAATCCCTCAAAGAAAAGTGGATAAACGCATGCTACTCCAATCCCGAAGAAGAAACTCTCAACATCCATGCCACTTCGTTTGAAGACGAAGAATATGAAATTCCCCTAGAATCCGACATCAAATCCAAAATCCCCGAGGCTTACCACGACTACCTCCACCTGTTCTCCAAACGAGCAGCATCGCGATTCCCTGCTAAATCCGAATGGGATCACGCGATCAACCTCAAAGAAGACTTCATGCCCAAATCCTTTCCCACCTACAACCTCACGCCTGGTGAAGACCAGTATCTCACGGAATTCCTCAAAGAGAATCTCGACAAGGGATACATCAGACCATCCAAATCACCGATGGCATCCCCGATGTTCTTTGTAGCCAAGAAGGATACCACCGAGAAAAGACCCTGTCAGGACTATCGATATCTCAACAACTCGACAGTCAGCGACGCCTATCCCCTTCCGCTCATATCCGACATCATGGACCGAGTGGCCGGGAAGAAATACTTCACCAAACTCGACATCAGGCAGGGATTCAACAACGTTCGCATCAAAGAAGGCGACGAATGGAAGGCTGCGTTCAAAACTCCGAAAGGTCTCTACGAACCCCTGGTCATGTTCTTTGGGCTCAAGAATTCACCTGCCACGTTCCAAAGAATGATGGACCAGATCTTCAAAGAAGAGATCGATGAAAAACTGGCTAGCATCTACATGGACGACGCACTTAGCGCATCGAACACCCTGGAACAAGATCGTGCTACCACCCTCCGAATCCTAGAGAAACTCAACAAGCACGATCTCTACATCAAATTAGAGAAGTGCGTTTTCGGAGCGACCAGAGTGGAATACCTTGGCATGATCATTGAAGAAGGGAAGATCTCGATGTGTGCTGACAAAGTCAAAGACATGATCGACTGGCCAGCTCCTACCACTCCCACACATGTCAGGCAATTCCTAGGTCTAGGCAACTTCTACCGAAAATTCATCGCAAAATACTCCGACATTGCGCGACCCATGAATGAACTCCTTACCAAAGCCAAGGACTTCGTATGGGACGAAGAATGCGATCGCTCTTTCAACACCCTGAAGAAGCGATTCTCAGAAGAACCGGTACTACTCATGCCCAACATGGAAAAACCTTTCCAGATCGAGTGTGACACTTCAAAATACGCATACGGAGCTGTCCTTACCCAGAAAGACGAAACCAGCAAACGCCACCCTGTCTCCTTCCTCTCCAAAACCTTCACTCCCGTCGAACGCCGTTATGAAGTCTATGATCGAGAACTACTCGCCATCATAAGGTCCTTACAAGAATGGAGACACTACCTCCAAGGATCTCAATTCCCCGTCACTATCCTCTCGGACCACAAAAATCTAACATATTACAAATCGGCTCATAAATTAAACGACTGCCAAGCACGATGGTTGCTCATTCTCTCGGAATACAACTACCAACTCCAGAATACTCCAGGCGCCAAGATGATCCAATCCGATGCACTCTCACGCCGCCCGGACCATGTTCCAGAGAAAGATGAGAATGACGATCCTATTACCCTCCTACCAGCGGAGGTATTCATCAACCTAATCGACTATGAACTCCAAAAGAAGATTGAAAATGCCACCGGGAAAGATCAATCCGCGATTGACGCAATGAAACTCCTTGTCGAACAAGGAAACAACGATATGACACGCCACCTTCAAGAATGGACCCTAATTAATGACAAAAACGACAAACCTATGCTCTTCTACAAGAACCGACAATACATTCCGAAAAACACCGAACTCCGACGCGAGATTGTACAACACTTCCACGACACCGAAACTGCTGGACACCCGGGAGAGCTTGAAACATTCCACGCCATCAAGCAACACTACTATTGGCCAGGAATGCGGATGTTCATCCAAGCCTATGTCAAAGGCTGTGGACCCTGCCAGCAGTTCAAGATCAACCGACACCCGACAAAAGTCTCACTCATGCCGATTGAAGGAAGTGACCGACCCTTTGGGTATGTCGTCATCGATATGGTCACAGACTTACCACCTTCCCACGGCTACGACTCCGTCCTCACCATGGTTGATCATGGACTCACCAAAGGAGTAATCTTTGTCCCTTGCAAAAAGACCATTGATGCAGATGGGGTTGGATTCCTCCTCGTGGACAATCTCTTCAAACGCTTCGGACTTCCCGACATCATTGGATCCGATTGAGGCCCACAATTCGCTGCAAAAGGCTTCTGTGAGATGCTCCGACTCATCGGCATCAACTCCAACCTGTCAACCGCCTACCACCCGCAGTCACAAGGTGCCATCGAAAGAGTTCACCAAGAACTCGAGGCATACCTATCGATCTACTGCATCATCAATCAAGATCAGTGGTTCTACAAACTACCAACTGCGGAGTTTGCCTACAACAGCCGACGACACGCCGAACGCACGCATTCCCCCTTCGAACTCCAACTAGGATACTCCCCCAAGGGAATCCCCTCTACCTTCTCCAAGACAAAGTTCCCTACCGTCAAAGACCGTCTTGAAGCAATGGAAGAAGATCGAAGGGAGGCTGTAGCTGCTCACGAACTCGCCCGCACCAAAATGGCCGAAAGGATTCAAGGATCAAACGCGAGGCCACTCCGAAAAGGACACCAGGTTTGGCTTAGCACCAAAAAACATCAAAACCTCCTACACCAAGAAGATTAATGCGAAACAAGAAGGACCCTTCACCATCACCGAAGTGCTTGGTCCCTACACGTTCCGATTGGATCTCCCAGAACACTGGAAAATCCACAACGTCTTCCACATCAATCTCCTCACCCCCTATGTTCAAAATGACACACATGGCCCTAATCACCCGGTCCCAAGCCCGGAACTTATCGACAACGAAGAATATTATTACATCGAAAAGATCATCAAACACACTGAAACGCGACACACTCCCCCCAGGAGATCTTACCTCGTCGCTTTCAAAGATTTGCCTCTATCAAGCAAACGCTGGATGAAAGAAAGCGAACTCAAATATGCCCAGAAAGAACTCGAAGAATACAAAAAGAAACATAAATTAAAATAATTACGAAGATAAGTTTTAACTTAACCGCCTCAAGGCTTACATATTATGAACTTAGGTCATCATTGAACCCGAAACCATGGAGACACCAAAAACCCGAGGCAAACGAGGGTCGGAAACACAACATGAAGGAACAACGAGGACGAAGCTATATCAAGGACGTGGTCGAGATAAAGAAATCATTGAACAAACCAGCTCTTTACCAACCCAAAACCACCACATCCTTCTTATCAGCATGTCCTCTCCCATCGCCAACAGCTCCCGCCTTCCTCTTGCCAATCCCAACCATCAAGAACGCCCGGTCCCTCGAGCTCAGTCCAATGAGCCCGAGGTCAACGAAACTCTCACCATGCTCGAGAACAATGAATTCACCACCCGAGTTATGGTCCAGGTCCAGGAGGATCAAAACGGCTACGCAATGGACCTTTGGGCCATTGCCATCACCCTCGCCAGCTTCCTCCGCTGCCTTAGGTGGTTTGCGAACCAGTGTGATCGCTTCTTAGAAGGAGCGATCCACCGCAACTTCTCCCGTCGAGAAGACCTCCAACCCATCTACAGGGAATGGAGGGAACTCCGGGATCCACGTCCACCCACCGCTCCACGACCCGCTCCCGCTCCTTCACCACCACGACAGACCACCCCAGGCCCATCAAATCTACCATCCCTTCAAGAAATCCATTCTGCTCTCCTAAGGAATACTTCGCCGCTCGAAGATTATGAAGATCCCAACAACTTCGTCATCAAGGCGCCCCGTCCTCACTACGGATACCCAACCTTCACCTTCGGAGGTTCAGTTTCAACACCCCCCAACTGGCCTGCTCCTATCCCTGGGCACCCATCTAACCCCATCGACGTGGACAGCGCCCTCGCACCCTGGAACAACCTAGAACCAGGGACGAAACTCAACCCGATCAAAATCGAAGAAGACGGAAGTATTTGGGGCGATCTAGGCCCTCCCATTGGATTTCCCACATGCAACGTATGTGGAACAGTAGGACACTTAGGCATACAGTGTAAAGGAAAAGGAGCTAAGAGAGAGTAAGTAATCGATCCAGGAGTCTCGAATCTAGTAGGGGGATAATGTTATGACCTCATACCTATGACATCACAAGTACACATGTTTACCACACCTTTTTCATTTCTCTTCATTCCTATCTACTTCTTTTCATTTCGTACGACTGCGGACTGCGCCTTGCTACTTACACGCCTTGATACACATGTTATCCTTGAGGCTTACGCCTCACCTCTACCACGCACTACCTACTATATATACTCTACCTATCTAGATACCTATTCCTTACTTGGTTCTACTGTATTAACACTACAATCTACCAACTCGAATCTCACCGATTCACATCCTCCCTCAACCCTACTATATCTGAGACAACTCAGATCTACCAACTTATTCAACTACATCTGGAAGCACCAGATCTAACAAACCCTCAACGACCGTTAACCCTCATACCTCGTTGTATCGACCTTCACACCGTCTTACACGAGTTTCCATCTCACACGACTCTTGTCTTTGACATAACCAGTCACGAGACACCAATCACCAGTCCTGTGCACAACTACGTGTCAGACACGTGACACTCTCTACTTGTCATTTGCATCAATTCTAAGACGCTGCGACTGTAACTCGCTATAAGTCTTAACACGGACCACCTGTCGATTACGAGGTCATGCATAAACGCTTTGGTCATCCATCGCGGGAAGTGCTCAAACGAGCCAAAAAGCATACCACGAACTTCCCACCTATGGTGGAAATTCCCAAACATGAACCTTTGTGCCGCGGTTGCACACAAGGGAAGATGACGCTTGAGCCATTTCCGGCTTCGAGCAAGCGTGCGAAGCGCAGATTCCAGAAGATCCATTCGGATCTAAAAGAATTCTCCGTCGAATCCTACCACAAATACAAACATTTCATCTCCTTCTTTGATGATTGCACGACATCAGGTGCAGGATGAGTACCCTGGTATCCCATTGTACATCTTGGCAACAATTGCCAGGCTTACATGTGTGTTTTCAAATCTTATCTAACTTTATCGTCCACTGCAACCATGGGAGCCAGTCTTGTTGCTTGTAAAGTCTTATATCATCGGAACGGCTGGGAAATGTTTCCAGATCATGCCTCAACAGCCTGTTGCCATTACTCAAGGTGTAGAAAGTATCTTCACAGGTAAATTTCGCAGCCATGGTGCTTCGGAGCCACATCGGGCTTCCCCAACTCCAAATTCCAATTGGAATGTCCTTTCTCACCCAGCACAGGTGTTCGCACTTACGCATGTTCATTCAGTGAATTAGTATACAGTTAGTGCTATCTCAGTGTCTTCATCTTTTGACTTAAACTTTGTCCTACTGGCATCTGGTTCAACATCTCACCGTTTTCGTTCCGGCAACTGGCAGATGGAGGCAATGGCGTGGGATCAACCGCACCGAACTCCGAAGCGCAGCAAAGCAACCCAATCCAGAGGTCACGGAATCCAGTAGTAAGGTTCAGCCTTCAAGGCGGAAGGTCAAGCAAGCCGGACAAGAGGCAATGGGTGAAAGGCGGCCCATTCTACCATAAGCTAGCCATAGGTACATGGAGGAGATGATGGTAATGAATAAAGAAATATAGGTAAGTAGGTAAGCAGTATGCATTTGGAAAAGGTAACAAGGAAACCAAAATGTACGCTGGAAAAGAAAGAGCATGAGCACCGAAGGCAGCACAAGGGGTACTGGTCCTACGTCACAAGGGGCATCAGGGGCGGTTGCACGTGCTTGAGACTTGCAGGTGTAGGCGGCAAGAACGGATTAGTGAGGTGGGAAGCGTCGAGGCATAAACTGCTGCTGTCCGAGTTGCTTGACGGTACCGTGGCAGTGGAAGTGCTGGAGTACCACGAACAGCAGCGACGTGCGCAGGGGTCCTAGGGTCTGGTAGTGAAGAGGTAGGGGAGGGGTAGCAAGAACTGGCGGTCCACCTTGCAATCGGCTGGCGAGCTTCACGGTATTGCGTAAGTCGGAAAGTACGTCAATAGAGAATGGGCTGGCAAGTTGGCAGTCATCGCTGATCAGCGTAGTGGCCAAAAAGCAGATTGTCGTTGGTGAATGTTGTTACGAATTCTGGAGGTCCACCCGCAAGTGTTGGGTCAGACACCCTCAAGAATGCAATTTTGAAAACTGCCTCCCAATCTTCGCGAATGCCTCCCGAACAAACCCTGACTGAAACCAGAGCAAAGCAGTTGGGTCTGGACAAGGGCAGGAGTCACAGGAATGCAAGGCTGCAAGGCGGGGGTTGCTGGAGGCGAGGAGGGAGTAGTGCGCATCGATTTGGTGACGGAACAGTGAATGTGAGCCTTCCGAGAATGCCGAGTTTAAAGTTGGAGTGTGTAAACAGATCCAGTGGTCGTCCGGAAAATGAGGGAAATGGCCAATCGCATCGAAGGAAGTAAAAGATTCAAAATCAAAGGATAGAGACAATCGCATCGAAGGAAGTGGAGGATTCGAAATTAAAGGAAGAGATAATCGCATCGAAGGTGGAAGAGGTTCGAAATTAAAGGATGGAGACAATCGCATCGAAGAAGGTGGAAAGGTTTCGAAATGAAAGGAAGAGACAATCGCATCGAAGGTGGAAGAGGTTCGAAATTAAAGGATGGAGACAATCGCATCGAAGGAAGTGGAGGATTCGGGATTAAAGGAAGGAGACAATCGCATCGAAGAAGGTGGAAAAGGTTCGAAATTAAAGGATAGAGACAATCGCATCGAGGGAAGTGAAAGATAGGGAAGGTGTCGCAGAACCTGGGTAAGCCGCTGGCGAGGTGACACGGGCGCTGTGCATTATTGCTGGCTTGGGGTTTGCGCTCGAGCGGTGGTGGGTGGGTGGCAATTCATCGAAGAATTCCGCGACAGATGATAAAGCAGAAATGGCGGAAAGCAATATTCATCGAAGAGATTGAGGAATCATCCTGGGCTGATCAGCCTGATCCGAAGGATTGGCCAGTCGGTCTAGAGGGTCGCGTTAGGTCTTGGGCTCAGTAACAATAATGAAAAGAGCAAATACTGACGGATGAGATTCAAGGAGGGTGGGCAGAGGCTCCTGTTGGGTGCATCTGAGTGATCGCATTAGTCCTTATTCCCAAAGAAGTAAAAATTACCACTCACTTGCCTGGGAGGCTCACTGAGGCCGTTCGAACAAGAGGCGAGGTGGTGGGTTGGAGGCAGGGTGCCAGCGAAACAGCTTTGAAACCCAGGGAACAAACTCCGAAAAGCAAATTACCCAAATAGGAACATACTTCTCAGGCACTCCGCGTTTGCAAGATTCCTTTGGGCGTCTAACAAAAGGCGAAAAGATATAAGATTGTCGACTAGGGCTACTGTGCACGAGTGCCCAATTTGTAATATATGCCAATAAACCGCATTATCCCTTCCTTCAGCCTGCTCATTTGAGCCTCTAAGAATACAAAATGCTAATCGTTTCGGTACACAAGACGTGGTGCTAATCCGAGTTGCTTCCCTCCTCCCACAACTCACTATCCTCCCATCCTTCGTCCCCCGAGCCATTGCTATCTGTTTCTTCGTCACCCAACTCGTCGAATTCGCTACTTCGTTCTTCGTCTTCGTCTGCCTCTTCTTCCCTTCCCTCTACATCTACCTCCACCTCTATCTCCACCTCTTCCTCTTCCTCAATCCCATCGGATTCGCCGTTTTCGTCTAGGGGAGGGAAAAGGCTAGTGGGCTGAGATATATTGGAAGTAAGGACAATCCCAGCGCGCTGGCATCGTTTGCGAATCGCACAATGTCCGATAGCCAAATCGAGATGATAACGCATGTACATATCGCGGTCCGCATATCTTGGGAGAGGGTCAGCCATGAGAACAAAGGCTAGAGATATGGCTTACCTATTGACATAGTAATACCTCCATTGCTGCTTTTTCCCTGTCCACTTGGAGATGAGGACTTTAGGTTGAGGCTTGAGCTTGAGCTGCGGAATGAGGTGGACCGCGCGAATAACCTCAACAGGATCAAGGAATTCAAACGCGCCTACGCTTCGGAGAGGCTCAAACTCAAGGTGTTCCAGCCATGGAGCCGTGGCCGAGTTCGCCGCCTGGCGATACCACCTGACCCAAAGAAAGTCTATCCTTTTTGTGGTATAGTCTCGGCGACCATCTCGAAGAGGGCCAATGAACCGTACATCTGCATGGAATATCCCCAAAACGCGAGCGTAGCGGTATGGATGAGGGCGCAAGTCGCCGGTACCTCCCCTTGTGTCCAAAACCATGATATTGGGCTCCGAACTGACCCGAAGGGTGTCTTCCTGCCGTCTTATGTCGTATGTTGTATACTTTATACCCATTGTCTCAAGGTGGTAGATGCGATTTTGGCGAAGGTCAACTGAGCGCCACTCTTCAGACATCTGGTCGGGAGGTAATGGTTGATCACGATTCAGCCCATAGAGCTCTGGTGCCAGAAGATGTTGAATCCGAGGAAGGAGGAAGCACTTTAGCTTCGGTACAAAATTCTGGCGAACCATTAGCCTTGAAGTAAGACAAAGATTGCGAAATACGCTCACATCAACAGCAGGATCTTCTGGCAAGCCTGCAGGATTTGCACCAAAGGTCCCGTGCAGATCATGGTACCGAACCCCTCCCCCAATACGGTGTTGAGACTCGTCAGGGCCAGAGAGTCCTGCAGTCTCTTCTTCTTGAGTTGGTTGCAATCGCTCCTTCCCATCTTCTTGATTGTACCGTGCCTTGAGATTTCGAAGCCTTGCTCGCTGCCTCTCAATGCCTGCGATCTGAGACGAGAACTCGCGCTTGTCGGTGCGCTTGTACCATGTCTTTACTGCTGGATGGTTGGGTGGTGTCCACCAACTGTAATCATACAATTGCGGCAGATACCGCATATAGGAAGTCTTTGGTGCCATATTAATCAATGCATGAATATTATTGATTTTCGTGATGGTCAACGCTTTTCATTCGTTTTTCCATGGTATATAATTGTCAATGTCATGTAAACCAGTATTGGGGGGTATTCAGTGGCTATTCAAATGGAATATCATGCAATATTCGTGCCATATTCACTTTATGCTCAGGGCTATTATCAATCAACATTCAGCCGAGATGCATAACGATATTCAATACATTCTTGAGTGTGTTGCGAAAGCAATCTTCAGTAAACAATCAAAAAAAGTTGTAGAGAACGTTCAATATATATTCATTGAAAGTATTGCAATTTCAATGTATATTCAAGCACATAAGTGGATGACAATCAAATGATATTCATGCATGGGTGACTGATCAATGGCCGATAGTCAAAGAATGTGCTCGACGTTCAATGAGGAATCAAGGCTGCCCATAGTTTCCCAGTTGCTAACGATGCTCAATGAGCACTCATTCAAGGTATTTAATGATATTCAGTCAGAATTCATCCAGGACAGTGTTTGGTATTCAAGCCATCGTCAATCCAGTAGACGGGCAATCTTCAACCAATCTTCAACCACAGCTCCCATTGCATGTCAATCAGAATTCAAAGGAAGGGGCTGACAGTTTTCAATCACTTGTCAAATATGACTTTGGAGTAGTCATTGCATACTCAAAATGCGCTGTGTGACTATGGTCAAACCATAGTCAAATCGTGCCGCCGTTGATGTTCAATGGATATTCGACTAGCAATGATCATGCGGTTATCAAAGCGATTGACCCAGGATGGTCAATAAACATTCAATTGAACACCCAGGAACCTTCAATCAATTATCAAGGTAGGGGTGCTAAACTATTCAATATATGGTCATTGACGATATTTTGATTTGGGCTCAGTCCAGCTTAAGGCTCTGGCACTGGCTTGAGGGCTGGAAGGCATATATATGTATGTGTCAATACATACTTATATACAGTAGATATTGAATGCAGCAAACCGTTTGTCTAATGAAGCACACGTTGAAGTGCAAATTCAGTTCAAATCGAGGGTAGAATCAGGAGGCCATCATTTTGTGTAGCCCTGCAGGTGAGACCAATTATGGCCCAATTCGCAACGTAAATGCATTTTTGTACTGCTACAGAGTATCGATATACAATATGCAAGCCCTTTAGAAAAACAAGTCACGCGTTCAAGGGCAATTTGTGTTTGAATGACAAGTGAAGGTACCATCAGAGTAGATTAAAATCATTGGCCTAGCGGTGCATGCAATTTTCAGCTGACTTTCATCGCAAAGACATCTAACATTAGCTGTGAACAAAGGGCCAGCTGGAGCGGTAACTCTGTTAAACCCGCAACGACAACTCTGTGAGTGAGGAATAGTTCGATAGTATTAGTATGTGAAGATATGAACGATACATGTTGAGCGTACCTGTGAGTGAGGAATAGTTCGATGGAGAACACCCCAGTCACACTGTCTACCTATATACTAGTAAGAACAATAGATAGGATATATAAGGGAGAACAATAGCAAAACTGGAGAGAACAATAAGAACAATAGTAATACAAGAGAACAATAGAGTCGTAGAACAATAGAAACTTTTAGAAGTACATAGAGATTCTCGTATATGTCAGTCCTTATTGTATAGTCCGTTGTCGTAGCTACTATGGCATGTGCATTGTACTCCAACAAACTCAACCAACACATAGACAATACATTCTTGTGCGATTCAAGATTGGGTGCAGGTGTCCATCCCAAAAGCATTCAGACGCTAAAATAAGTGGATTTATTAACGAAGTTTGTATGTGCGGACTAAGCATCGAATATGCATGAATCATGTTCTAAGGATGGTTCCTGACTCTGCGTCACTGTCAACATCGACCTCTGTGTCCTTGCCTTTTGAGAGTTCAGTGTGCACCACGCCCTCGAAAACCCCACCAGCATCAGAATCAACACTTGCAAGTGTTGCCCACTCGATAGATATCCCCATGGCTGCCAGTGGTGGAGACCAGTGGGAGACACATGCAGCTGCAAGACGACGCTGCAGCGAAGCTTGTTTCCATGCATATGCAGAGACACCATTCAAGATGGACTCGTCAGTCGAAGCCTGAGACCGCATTGCAACTTTTGTCTCCCACCAACGAGCTTTCCACACCAAGTAAGCCACGACCCGCCGCATTTCCTCTTGCAAGATCAAGTACCAATGGTATCCACCAACGATAATCTGATTATTGCGGCATGAGCCGTGTATGGGAAGTCATATTTGGCGTGCAATTGAATGATTATTGGCCAATGAACATCATTGATTAACCCCCAGGCATTTAAAACACGAAAATCAATGAATATTCATGCGATATGTGTACGAAACTCATATGATAGTCAATAACTGGGCTGCATTGAATCCTGGTGTAGTCATAGAGTAATCATTGGATAATGATAGCATTACCAAGCAATAATCAATAATAATTGATGATAAATAGCTGTAAATTCAATGATAATTCATAATTTATTCCTGTCTATAGAACACAGACCATCAGTTAGGGTAAGCGCAATGCGCTTACCCTAACTGCAACATTTGTGACTAGAATAGCTATGGTTAGGGTTTAGCAAGGTTAGGGTCTATGTTAGAGGTTAGGGAAGGGAATAGTATTGTATTCAATAGTCATAGCAAGTGATTAGGGATTGATTACGAGTAGATGCAGAAAATCAATAAAATAATCATTGATTAATGCCAAAAGGAGAAGGCATGTAAGATATTTCGGGGTGCTTGATATGGTGTGGGAAAGTGGGGGAGGCACCCTAATTTAACATTTGTTTCAATTTGAGGCCAGAATCTGAAAAGAGTGAAGCCCCAGCTTCAAAAATCAGGCTTTTAGACCTGGTTTGATCTATTATATAAGCCTCATCAACTCCCCTACAGCTATTCACTGTATGAACATTGATATTCAGTGAAAACCGATTGAAAAACCATTGAAAATTGACTGAGAATCATTACTTTGACTATCGAATGACTTTGACGTGCCCTATAGGTAGGATAATCAATAACCGATTACTGTTTGATTAAAATGGCATGAAAGATTTCCCATATGCGGCTCGTGCCGCAATAATCAGATTATAGTTGGTGGACACCACCCCAAGTACTCCTCGCACCATCGATCTTTCCGTGCTCGTGATCGGGCCCACTCCACACGCAAACTGGAGTTGA
>JAHBOF010000201.1:0-157118 GCA_020736565.1 Coprinopsis sp. MPI-PUGE-AT-0042 | reverse complement strand
GCGATACGCTCTGGATTTTCTCCTTAAAATCAGAGTCTGATGGCTCACGTTCTCATGAATCGATGCCTATCTGCTTCTCAACTGTTCTGAGAAGTGAACGGATAGATGAAAGTCTCCCTTGCTCTCGGACGCTGCGTTGTCACGAACTCCAAACATGAAGCTGCGTCAAAGGGACGGGAGTGATTGACCATCACATTGTGTATAAGAGTTGCAGTGTTTTATAATGTATTATAAGATCTCATAAGGATTACGGTCTTGCGGGTTTCTAAAGGTGTCGATAGCCTGATGACGGCAACAGAAGCCCTTTCCACATGACTTGAAGCTGACCCAGTAACCCGCTATACTTGCATTTACTCACTTCTCGATATCACTTACCTGAGATGATTCCAAGTCCCTTTTCCCAAGATTTCCAGTGTATATGCCAACGAGTTGAGTCCTGAAATCTGACTGCTGATATGGAGTTGATTGTTGTAGCCCTCATTGACAGATTATTTATGCGTCAAGGGGCTGTATCGTACGTTTAGCTAACTACCGTAGCTACTTAACTTCGTGAGCAGGGGATTTCGTGGTATTTTTGACGGAGCGTACCGGTAAGAGAGGGGAAGCAGCCGAAGTCTGCCTCAAAGGAGGCCAAGCCACGCACGAGCCCATAGTCAATCACGCATTGAAAAGATACCCTATGGTGCATGGAAAACTCTGCATTGACAACATGCTAAGAGCAAGCGATCAGAGCTGACGCGACGTCTTTTGGGTAAACGCTAGCAAATCCCCTGACTACAAAGTTAAGCGCCCGCCCATTTTGAATACTAGCAGCTTACCCGTGCTACGCACCAGTAGTAGCAATATACATTGAGCTTCTCCTGCTTAAAAAAATGAGATTTGGCCGCTCTCAAGCGCATCCCTTCCAAATCTACGCCAGTCGTCGCCGACACAGGGTCGGCTCCTCCTGGCTCCCCGTGAAGTTAGACTCTCGAAGTGATGCATTACTGAATCAAAGCTAGAGTATATTTCATCGTTATGACCGCCGCTTGGCGCTCTTCTCGGAAGGCAGCGATCCAAAGGTAAGTAGCAGTCATTAGGGGCTGACTTTCCCTAGAAGGAAGCTGGCGAAAAGGCACCCTCGAGAATTAAAAAATCTGTATCTTTTGTAGCACAAATGCATCTAGGTAAGCAAGGGAGTCTCGCGAAGTAAATTGACACTCACACCAAGTCGGCATGAGGGTAAGGAGGCAAAGAACTGCAGAGCATTACCCAAAAAGGCGATTTTTGCATGACCATATAAGGAGAAACTTGGCGTGGAAAAATCCCTTGTTTTTTAATATAGAGATGACATATTGGAACGCGCGGCGGTCCAGACTCCAGTTGTTTCGCTTACACTACCACGTCACCCCAAGTTTCTTTTACCCCCCGATTGCGAATTATTCCTAGCATTGTCTGCACTATTCATCTGAACGGTTTTGCCCAGTACCACAACCCTTTGTGCATGTAACGATGGAGATTGACTCGATGTTGGATATTGAATCTATGTTTTATCATTGGAGAACCTGCGCCTGTGGCGGCGCATACAGCTCAACACTATTTACTTGTACGCGAAATAGTGTAGATACCCTCAGCCGTGCTGCACAGCTACTAAATAGGCTCCAGAGGAGGCATCTAGGAGTATGTTAATCAAGGGACAGAGAGCTCAAAAATCCAGGCTCGTACTCACCTCGTCGTCTGTCTCCACATCGTCCCAATCAATGATCTCGGTGTCGCCAGAGAGCGACTCGACGTCGTTGCATTCAGACCGCCAGGTGTCCTCATCCATAGGCCATGCGTGACCCTCTCTCTCTATCCGACAACCTATTGGCCCATGACTTGATGCAAAAATATCCTTTGGCATAATCACACGGCACAGTGCACATTGAACAAACATTTGCCAGAATATTTCTTCGTCAACGCCACGGGCCCATAGAGTGGTGAACTGGGAGCAAGCACTAGCCCCCGTTTCGGGCTTCTCAACCTTGAGCACTTTAAGGACGTCGTCAGGCCTTCTGTGAATGGTTCAATATCAACTATATGCTTACGATTTCTCGAGCCTCTGCTCCATATTCCACTAAATGGAAGGGCGTGAGATAGCCCGCTGGCTTCGAACGTGGAGTGGAGATCGTGGATATAGTTGAGTTCTTGCGAAATTAAGGGAAAAACTGGAATGGGGTCAGCTCAGAAGTGATACTTGTCCAATTGAATCGCGTACCTCGTTTGGGGTAGGGCCTTGACTTGAAGTACCTTCCGGGCATAAAAACGTTCTAAAGGAACTTAAACACCAAGTGTTAGTGTTTTAACGAGCACTAACCAGGGCCATCTTACTAAAGTATCCGCATTTATTGAGCGCACACTGCGCTACGTATTCTCCATTGACGTCGGTTCTGGTTTCCCCCGGGGCAACCAGAACTAGTCCAATCTTCGACTCCGTGTACCCTTCGTGCATGGAGATAGCACAAAGGCAACAAGGTGCGGTGAAGTGATGCGTTCTACGATGATCTTCCAGCTCACTAGGTGCGATCCTTTCCCCAGTTTCATTGTGAGAAGGCCTTCAGTGGTAACTGATCAGAGAATTTCACGACGGATTGTGATTAAAATATGTCACTTACCAGCTCCATGCGTGAAGATTGCTTCGCCCTCCGTCCCAGTGAAGGATTTCTGGTGGAGAGTAAGCAGTCTGAATCTGGGCGGCTTGAATGCGACGAATGTAGTGTTCATGCTCAGGCTTTAATAAAGCAGAGCTCCTAATCTGTGTTCTAGGCATGCTGGGAATGGCGGGGGATGCAAGTCGGTAGAGAGGCATGGAAAGTGTCTGGTAGTGATGGGAATACAAGTGAAGGAATGGTGAGGATGGACAATTTACGCTGCGTTATATATACACTCACAGATATTTCACACACCGGCCTTGCAGTAGAGGTAGATCACCGTCGGTGAGGCCACGAAACTAGTGTTTCGCGTCGTGTGTGTGTCGTTTGTGCGATGAAGCCGGAACCAAGTGGCCGTAGGTTTCAGTCGTCACTTCAAAGAGGGGCAAGCAACACGACAGTGATTTAGATGCATTTTGGGTCACAATCGGGCACCGTGAACGTGTAGCTCAACAGGCTGATTGAACTGCTGAGGGAGGTTCATGAGGGATGCTCATAAGGGCGACACGGGCCTAGGGGGTTGGGGATGGCCAGTTTCCTTGAATATGCGCCAGTCGTCGTGGAAGCAAGGAGGTCGATGGTTGCGATGGCGGTCTCCGACGGAGAAGATGAAACCCGGTCATCTGGCAAGGTTCAACAAGATATCGTCCTAGAAAGAATGGATTTCGCTTCAGGAGAATCGCTGACCTCGTCACGGTTTTTCCTGAATTCTGGTGAGTGGCAAAAGGGCAATCAAACTGAAAGCACGAAACGAGCCGACCGAGTCTGATCTGCGCGTCATCGATTTCGAAAAAGTGGCAGGAAGAGACTTTTACCAGCGTGGTCAGCCCGACGCTTCCATCCTCACAGAATAAGGACCGAGAGGAGACAAAACAACCTCGGCTAAAGCAAGGGGAGTAGCGGTCAAGAAAAATGATTGAGGGCTCAAAGTGAGGCAAAAGGCGAGGTAACAGCGAAAGAGGGGAGGTATAAGGAAGATCAGCCTGCTCACTTGAAGCGAAATAGACCCAAAGTGCTCCCGATGAAGTGACAGATAAACGCACCAGTAGCCTCTGAAGAAGCCAGAACAATCATACTTCGCGCTTTGATTGACTTCATGTCTGGCATCCTCCTTAAGGGAGGAATGAGTGGAGCGACACCTCGAAGATTTAGAAGGTGACACTAAGAATTTGGATCCTAAATGACAAGACCTATTGGCTACTCATGAGAAGTAGCACATGGCAGCGGATAGAAAGAAAAGCTACGGGTACAACAGTTCATCGCCATCACATTTAGATCCAAAGGGCTCACCATTCGTGCTTCAGACCACCCGTTCCCGAAGCTATTAAACAGGATCCATGCGCCTTAATATCTGCGACATGACCTCGTGTTGAGCTGAGCGAGTGAGCCTGTGGAGCAAGGCTATGGGCTCATGGAGGGACCACCCTCAAACGCGAGAAGAGTAGGATGGACTAACGGGCCATAATTAACTTCGTTTATACTTCAGGCGCTGGCGTACACTAGGAAAGACGCATTATCCGGGCAGGAATCGGGTGAGGATAAAGATGGAGGGAAATAGAGTTAGGCGGATACGGATTGCGGTTCTGCATCGTGCTACTGCGTTTTTTTTAGTGTAGGCGAATCCGGTGGGGCGTAAGTGAGTGAGGATAGGCCTTCGAGTATTGTGTGGGCGATCGAGATAGAAGAACTGGCAGGAGATCTTAGAACGAAGACATAGAGCACGCAGGAATCCAGAAGTTGAGGGGGGAGGACATTTCCATCGGCGTCAGCGGAAGATTCGGCGTATATGAATCAGAGGTGGAACCAGGCATCGAATAGATACTTCGATCGGGTACCAATGAATATCACTTGAGATGTAAGCTGATGAGAAGGGCACTGAGGCTGGGTTCAAGTTCGAGCCTCGAAGCACAAGATGCTCACCAAACAAGGGCATACAAATCAACAAGAGCCGAAGAGGACGGATCCGCCCCCTTTCGGTGACTGCCTTCCCATCGATCCTGGTCTAAGTCATGAATGCAATGCCAGATAGACCCTACACTCCCGCTAATTGGGACGCAACCTTCTGAGCTACCTAACAGGTGATATTGCCTCTCCTGTGATATACTGAAGAGCTCCGGAACATGGCACCAAGGGATGGATAAACCGGGGTGTCGGAGCAGATTCTCGTATATGTTTCGCTAAAAAAACCACTGCCTGCTAAGTAAATCTCAACACCGTGACACTGGTTCCCTCGCAGCTAACTTACACATGCCATTAGAAGCTCAAAGTACTCACAGAGGCTGAGATCAAGGGTTAGGCAAGACATTTCTGAGTCGATTGAGGTGCGGTATTTCGGAGGGATCGAATGGGAGGGTTTCTCCCGATCCAGCCTTATATGATGATTGGAGCACTTTCGACCGCCTGGGAGGGAGGGGAGGTCTAATGTACTATGAATCCCTCAGATAGGATATTTTCGAGGAAAACTCGACAGGGTATGACCTATATGGGGGTTAGAGGGCCGTTGGAGAGTCCTTCTCAGTGGAAATTGAGGGGGGAACAAATGAGCGAAGATAGGTGTCGTATGCCCGCTACTGAGCTTCAATGGTGAGGGAAATCGGATATCTTAAGCTCTTGTAAGAGCTGTATCACTCAAAAGCAAATATATGGAGATGAGAGAGGTATAGAGAGATAGATAAGCGATAGAAAAGGGGGTGGGGGTGGGGGGAACCCGAAGTGAGATCCTCCTGTAATTGGTAGGACCTCTATATCTAAAGTAGAAATGAAATGAAACTCAATCCCTGACCATGGATGGCCACGGGCTCGAGATCCGCGCTACACTGGGTAGGAATGTAGTGGAAGGTCGTAAAATGTGGGCAAGCGAGTGAGCGCCTGATCTAAATGCGGAAAGTGGCGTCGCCGAGTCTGCGACTCCCTGAGCGCCGCCTGGACTTGTTGGCTCCAGACCGCCGCCCATGGTGATGATGCATCGAGGAGGATTTCAACGCCTGAGCTTTCCCCTGAAATTTCTAGAGAAGTGGGCTTGAAGGAAGAATCAATGACTGCAAGGAATGGTCTCTGGTTCACGACGCAGTCCGACAATCTCTATTGTGATCAATGAATCTCAAGGGATACTGATTACACTCAAACACATGCTCTCCAATTATCGGCAGCCCGAGGCATTTCTGACGATCCAATGAGCTAGATGAGCCTTTGTTGAGTGTGTATTCTATTGTACATCGCATGTGTATCCCTATAGAACACTGGTTGACTGATGCAGGCTCTTTATCGCGCGTGGCGAATCAAAGCCCAAGTCCTAACATCTGTCGACCACCCCGGACGGATCTTGACTGACTCCAGGAAGCACTGAAACTGAGGCCGAGGCTGCTTCTCGATCTCTCCGACATTTTTCTTTGATTTTTGCATGTACGGTTTCCTCTGACGCCGGCACAGAGCGCCCTGGGACTGCTTGAGGAAATATCTGACTAAAGCTAGTTTGATCATCACACCCCAGCTGCAAGAGAGAGGACTCACCTATTCCACCATTTGAGAAGCCTATATACCTCTTCGCGTTCTTCAGGATCCTCTAGAAAGGTAATCAAGGAGTTGTAGAATGTTTCGGAGTCGGTGATCTTGTCGGTGCGCGAGAAAACAGCAGTTGATGACAGGGCAAAGCGAACCTGAAAGGGTCATAAGTAAGTAACACCTACTCTGACGTTAAACTTGGGCTTACCTGAGTCGCTATATAGGCCAGGGATGGGATTGTGACACAAGTCATTCCGTGAAGTTTCGAGTTGCTACACCTTGTCGCGCGATGGTCTGTTCGCTCGACCGAACTTGGGGATGTGAATACGAATTTGTAGGCCTGCAAAGAGATATAATCAAGCTACTAGGCTAAAGAAGACGAATATTAAAAACTCACGTTCACGACTATGGGCCCCCGAAGTAATCCTCGCCAAGGATCTTCCGGATGGTATTCATGATTCAGAAATAGAAATACGGGCCAATGATCGCCAGTGGGGATCAATTCTCCTGAGCGAAGCTTCTCCCTGATGCTAGCAGCTAAAATCAGTCATATTGTCAGATAATAGGAAGGTTTAGAGAAGTATTACCCAGGATCATCCCAGTTCATGGTAGCCGGGCAGAGAAGTTCACCAGTCCTCTGATGGTGATAGCCTCGATCAGTCTTAATGTTACGCTGAAGTGGTGGGACTAAAACCCTTCCGCACGGCGTTATCCAATCAACCACTGCAGACTTCAAGGCTCTGGTATCGTCTGACCGCGCGTTCGAAGATCCTTTGCTAATCTGCCATGAGAAATGAGGTAAGTCAAGAATAACAAAAACGACTGCAGGGGAGGCACTTCCCATATCTCCGACGTAATATATCTCCTCTTCTGATCCGGTGAACAGGCGTTCCTCTAGCTTCGGTGAAAGAGCAATCAGCTGTTTATATATCCCATATTCCTTGAGTTCTCTTTCGATCATTAGAATGTAGTAGCTGAAGTACACTGTGATGGCGCTTACTCCTCAGGCAGGGACTCCTCCTCCATCTCTTCCAAGTCAAGCTGGACAGCAATCGAGAGACCTAACTTAATCAGAGACTGGATGCGGCAGAATGCTCGCACAGTGCGACCAAAATGTCTTCCGTAATGAACCAGCGGGTCCGTACGAGCACTGGCAAATCTGAGAATCAGCAACCATTCCCAGTTCCATCGCCGAATTCTGAAGGAGGCTCACAGGCGTTTTTTGGGACCTAACGAATAGAAATCGTTGGCAGACGGCTCTGCTGCCTTTCTTTTCTTCAGTGGTCCCAATGTGCTGGCACAGAGCGTTTGGTTCTCCTTATTTCCACTCGACCCGAAGGAGCTCATGAGTGGAGAAAGGACTTGACGCGTGAAAAGGATCCAACTCGAAGGCGATGTGCTTCAAACCCTACTGTCACGACTTAAATGAAGCAGGGCCAATCGCTAACCGGGCTCCCTCGCCGACATGAATCGCGTACATTCTTGTGGGCTCTACAACACCGTTCATACGAGGTGAAACGCAGCAGGAATCAGTGTCCACAGGTCTCCTTTGACCGAGAAGCGAACATATTACCTCCTGTTTTAGAGGATGGCTTCTAATCCCCGAAGGTAAGCAACCATCATCTATCAGAAAATTGGCTCAAAAGCTATACAAAATGAACGCGGAAAGGCATTGGAGATCATACTGCTTTCCCTTTCCCAGAAGTCCAAGCTACATCATCCTCAAGACGTCTGACAAACCCTTCAGGACCTACCTTCTCCCATACCATGGACACTCTATCAACAGGAGTCACCCCTCGTCGAGTTCGCAGCCGAAGCTTTGAACGCTCTCAAAGAGAAGCTGAAGCTGAAGCAGCTGATCGTGCTGAAGCTGAAGCAATTGATCGAGCCAAGCAAGCTGAAGCAGCCGATCGAGCTGCTTTGAACGCTCTTGGACCTACAAAGAGACGGAAGCACGTCCGGTTTCTCAAAGCCAATCAAGTACGGGAGTTTGAGGTCCAGTCCGAATCAGACTCAGAATCGCCCCCAGAGCCGCCCTCCACCCAAACCCCACCCCAAAAAGTGGATGATCATCGAACATCACCAACATCGCACAAGGCGAAACACAGCGATGTGGCGCCACGCTCTCAGCTTACAAGCTCCCCTTCCTATATCAACCAGGCCACAGCCACCTCCGAGGTAGCACTCAAGAGAGGAGCTCCGACCGGTGGTTTCGTCTCGTTTGAGATTAGGTTTACAGGCAGTTATCGGTTTGGAGTAGCCTTCGTGATCTTTGCGACTGGGTTTTTGGCTGGGGCCTTTACGATCATTGCATGCATTCTTTTGCTTAGCCATACTCCTACCTCCTATAAGATGTCTGAAGAAGCTAGCGATGGCCTTCCTATGCTATACGTAGCTTAGGAATAATGTACATAGACGAAGGTTACATGCTTGGATTTTACTACTCACAGAACAATTGTACAAATCGTCCAGCTGGAATGCGTTGAAGACAAACATAAACGACGAACGTTCTCGGGATACGATGAGCGTGGACTACCATGGCTCGTGACAGAGGCTAGTTGTAAGGCCACCCGTAATAAAGGATCACCTGGAGGAGGTGGAGGATACTGTTCTTCTCCAACCTGAATACATGACGATCTTCACACGCCATGCAGATGAGAGGTCTAGCAAAAACACGTTGAATCTTTGTAATGAGATATTGTTGAAACAAACTTACATCTCGTCGCTGTCCAGACGGGTATAAACGTGGACACCGTTCTTCATTACAGGGCAGATGGTTGGGAAATCAGAGGGCGGGCTTGATCCTGATGGCTCCGTTTCGGATGCGAAATTATGGAGAGAAACCTGAGATGTGGAAGCGCTCGCCGACCTTCCGTATTGCACGGATGGTGGGATGGGTGAGCCACGCGGCTCGCTTGGGAGGTCAATAAGGCTGGCTCCTATTTATTAGATGACAGAAGTTCGTACTGGAGCAGTGTCGGATTGGTGCTTGACGCCCCAGCAGTGGGTTGACGGCTACTAGCACTGCCCGGTCTCATGAGCTTACGCATCGTGCTCGAAGCGCGACTTTGTATGCCTTGAAAAAACAAACTTTGACCTTTCTGCGAAGCAGCAGTTGCCACAGAGGTTTGGCTGATAAGACTGCCGGTTGGCAGGTTAGACGGGTGGATGAAGGAGATAGGCGTACACATACGAAGTCGATGACTGATTGGCGCTGAAACGTTCGAGCGAGTAAGCGACTGCTACCATTGATTATGAAACGCATACGCACACTGGCTGAGATACCCCCAGGTGGTGGGTTGAAGTCTGTCCCCCCCGATTTGGGTAGTAAACAGGCTGTGGCTCTAATTGACCGTCTCCTCGATCGCCAAACCACCCACCGTCTGTGTAGAGTGAAGGCAGGCTAAGATTTGAATGAACCAGTGCTCATGAAAGCTAGAGAGCGTCAACGTACTTGTTTCCCCCCATGCTTGGAGTGCGGCGTACTTGACTAGACTGCGCGGTCGATCGGTTGCGATCAAATCCACGTATGCTGTCACTGGCCCTGGGAGAAATTTGAATTGAATGAGGAGGAACACGACCGAAATTCAGCAAGGAGCTTACGGAATGGAGCGACCTTGATGCTGCTGATGCACACGCAATGCTGCATCATCGAGAGAAGACTGTCTGATAGCAACACGGAGAATCAGAGACCCTATTCAGACGTTCCAGAGAACAAGTGTACTGTCTCAAGTGCCCGTCTTCAGAGGGGCCCTGAATCTGGACTGATGGGAAGGATAAGCTGCGAACTGACGTGGTGGAATGAGAAAATCGAGAGGAGAGAGAGTCGGACGCCACAGCCTGAGGCACTGCTTGCTGTGGTGGTGCTCGCCCTCTGAGCCTGGCTCCCCTCGGGTCAACCAAATCCGCAGTCACTTCGCGAAGGTATTCAAGGGTAAAGACTCGGTCTGAAAGAGAACGGAGTGAGCAAGATAGGAAGGCAGAAGGCTACGAGGACTTTACCGTCATTGGTGCTGGCCATTGATTCTACCGGCCTTCAGTGGGAAGGCAAGGCCCTCTTATACTTGCCCAATTTAAACAGGCAGACTGAGGAATAAGATAAGTTATAATAGTGCATACACCCCTGTGACCCCTCGCTGCAATATGCCGTATTCTGGCGGTCGTGTGGTCTCATCTCAGCCATCCCGATCTGGGGGTTTAGGCCCGACCAGGGGGTATAGACTGGAGCGGCGCACTGGATTCATCTCCTGACACCTGATGCAAAGCCTGGCGTAATTGCTTCTGTGCGATAACGAAAAAGAGAAGTCGCTCTTTGGAGCTTCCTCCACTTTTCCAAACCGTCTGTCAGAAAAGAGATAATAAAAACCATCCCCCTTCCATTTAAGGGGATCTTCATGAGTAGTACCACGACGCAAAGTAAGGGCCACAGCTCTCAGAGTAGTGTTCGCTTACAGCCCAAACTTGTGAGAGGGGGAGGGACTGGGATATGAATTTATGACTAATCTCCACCCTCACCCCGATCACGACTCACGGCCTTCTAATATTAATCTCCGCGACGAGTGTCAATCCGATAGTTAAAATAACCACACAAGGTATATGGCTGATGCAGAAACATCAGCAGGCGGAATTGCGACAGTTCCAGCAGTCAATTTCACGGGCTTTGTGTTCTTGCGTCGATCAGAATAATGGAACCACTCGATGGAAGGAGGAACAGACCGTGACAGGATATAGGAACCAGAAGTCGTGCTTGGAAGCAAAAGCAGCTTCGGCAGGCTCAGACCAGTCTGTCTAAGCCGTCCAAATGAGTCGAAGATTGAATTCTATGTCACTAACGCGCCATTAGAGGGTATCTTGCCTTGCCAGAAGACGCGGAAACCGGCGCTGGATTCTGAGTCGTAACACCGAATGCTTTGATATACCCACCTGGTCGGAACATGAAAAAATACCAGAGACTCCGTAGCAGCAGACTGCTCCTCATAGCACATATCACTCGACTTAGTACTAGCTTCAGGTCGCTCCTGATGTTTGTTTTGTTTTAGGACGAGCAAGGCCAAGCCAAATACTCGATGTTATTTTTAGATGCAGTCACTGTGGATGGAGCTTCTCTCATTCGCGATTTTTGACCTGACTTTAGTAGCTTCAAAGACGTGTGCTGTATGTGGCATACATATCCCACCACCCCAGACTACGTCGCAAGCTGTAATTTGAAGCCAGGATCATTCGTCCAGTCTTCATTCGTCCAGTCTTCCTGCAAGACGAGAAGAGTTGAGTAGGTTTGGAGGTCTTCTTGAAAATTGGACATGAGATGCGGATACCGTCCGTCTCTGCCGTTACTCAGAGCTCGAGCACAAGATGAATATTAGAAGGGAAGCAACTCGAAACTGGGTCAACCGCGAAAGATCCCAACCTGATATCATCCGGTGTTTCTCTTGGATACATATGCCTTTGCCACACAATCCCCAAGGGGTGTACCACCATACAGTCATGCATATAGCGGTGAGAGACAACTCCCATACATAGTGCTCGCGACGATCTTTTATGGCAGCTTGAGATGTGTAGATGGTCATGGGACGAGTTACTAAGGCGGGGTTGGTTTCGAGTTGATTCCAACATAAATAGTGGCTCATTGGAAAGCTCTTTCGTCATGAGTACCGCCCGCATTTTCTGGGCAAGTGGCAAAGCCACGATCTCTGCGCGATAGTGCCAAGCGCTCGCTGCACAGACGCCCATCCGACTCGGTTCTGGCGACGGTCGCAGCCACCCTGTGTTACTCCTTGTTAGAGATCCAGCATAGAATTCCAGAGTTGTGGCCTAATTGAGCGATATTAAGACGCTGATTGTTCAAATCGTGTCAGAAGCAACTGATATCGTATGCAACCCCCATGGGTTCGGCCTGATTTCAGCGTGGAACAGGAGGTCGTGATCGAGCCCCTTGTGTCGTCTCAGAAAAGGAACAGCACTAGAGGAGAGATGGGCATTCGGGCATTCGGGAGGTTTAACCCAACGGGAGAGAAGCATATAGTATAGTGTATGGAAGCTGTCGCAGAAAGACAGGCCAGAATGCTGATTTGTTTGCCCAATTGATTGATGGCAAACATCGTAAATGGTTTTCCGGGTCAATGGGGCCACTCGGTTTCCACTCTTAACCGCTCCCCAGCCGTACGTCCATTAGCTTTGGCCTTTTGACCTCCCTCTTCTTGCAAGAACCTGGAGTCTCACATCTCAACACTCATGGCTAATGTTCCTGCCCTCAAACATTTCGCAAACCTCAGCGGAAAGACTCAGGTATGTTAACCACTTTCCACCGTCGGGGTTTGGTGCTAAGCAATACACATTGTGTTTCGCTCTTCCACATAGTCAAATAAACCGGCCATGCTAGTTCAGCACGCCAACACCTGCCCTGCAAGGAATACGAGCACATCCTACGAAAAGGTACTTCGTACGGTCTCATAGTGTTCCGTCATCTGATCCGTCATCTATCAAGTGCTGCAAAGAGGGCTGTAAAGCTGTCATTCTCAACGGCTCAACTCCTCAACTTCCCTTTTCTCCTCCCTTGCTGTCTCAACCGACCCGCCCAGGCTCATTCACCTGGACAACCTACGATGGGCGCCATTCTTTGTCTGGGTCAATCGGGTCGGACTATTCCTCGTCCACACTCCGCAGCCTCTCCGTTCGGGCATGTGTGGTGTTCGAGCACCTTTCCACCTCTACAGTACCAAAGGTTCTCTGTCCTAAATGCGGTCTGAGGTTTTGTGAGGATCTTGATCCAGTCATAAGCACTGACGACCAGTCTATTCGTGAAATCCGGTCCTTGATTGACGAGAAGCAGCCCGACGTAACTTCAGTGGTTGCTGAACTCGCCGGACGCTACCAATATAGCAAACTCGTATTCAATCTCGCCCATCTCCAGCTTCGCTACGCTTTGGGTGTCTACTTGGAACGCTCGAATCACCTCGACATGGAGGAGGCAATCCTACACTTGACTATCCATCAAAGCGAAGGCAGGTTGAAGTCGATGTCCAAGAATCTGAACAAGACCATGAAGGAATTGGTATATCAAGGTTTGCCTACCCATTCTCAGTTATTGTCTTTCACTAACTGTTGTCTGTTTTAGATGTTCCGGGCATTCTCGCTGAGTTGCCCAAGGATGATTTCGCTTTATTGTCCGCATACCAGGTGGATTTTACTCGAATTAGGTCGGACAGCGTTTTCGAAGATCTGGCGGACGAGGCGAACGATCGTTTCGACGAGGTCACACGGAGCGAGCTGTTCATCGCAGGTCGAGCCCACTCTGCTCACTAATACTTCTCATGCTGCTGGTTTCACCTTCTACATTCCGACGTCAATGTTTTCTAGAACTTTTCTGTATGATATCTTGTATATGTTTGTTCCTATGTAGTATGAATCCGATATGTGTATTCATTAATCTGTGAGTGAAGGTCCCGTGGGTCTGGGGCAGAACACACGACGTTTACCCGTCATCCCTTGTTGATGTCACTGCTTGCAACGAATCAGTCTGGGTGGCTTTTCCGCGAGCTTTACTATCCCTCACCACATGTTCGGACGCTCCACCGAATCGGACGGTAAGTCTCGGCAAGCCATTCTCCCATCACGTCAGTCAAATTTCGATGAAACTGTGATGGTACACCTTCTCAGCATACGGCGAGTGGTTAAGACTGGTTAGATTGCAGACCGTATGTAAAGGCTAGGGTAGACGACGATACCAGGTTAATAAGAGGGTGTCATTTCACCACTGGAATCACCACTGAACTGACCCGCCGACATCCCAGTCAGCGGTTCCAGTCAGCAAGGGGCAGCGGAGAATAAGCACCGGTGGAGCTTGAACATGTGCCAGGCCGGCACGCTTCGGTAAACTTGATTGTCGATCAACGAGATCCGATTCAGTGGTGTGTCCGGACATGTGGTGAGGGATAGTACCTTGAATAAGGCCAACCACCCACCAACGTGTTCGTCCCAAATGAAACCACAAGGAAAGTTCACGTCTTCCTGATCTCCATTCGGTGGTATCAATATGAGTTCTAGGTTTTGTATAAATCTTAATCGGGCAAAGTTGGAACAGGCGTGCGATGTACATATCAAGTGGCTATATAACTGGTCAGGGCTCCCCTACTAGAGCCTGCTAAAACCTGCCCAGATAATGTGATTGCGAGCTTCGCACGAGATCCCAGTCTTGATTCGCATTGGGAACCTTGCTCAAGATAATCTTGGTGAACTGCACCTCGTTTATCCACCAGTTACGATACTGCTCCCCCGTCGTGTTGGCGTGCTCAAGCCGTTCCATCAACTCGGCGATCTCTCCCTGGGCTTCCTCGAGCTCTTGTTTCGCAACCACCAGGTCCTCCCTGGCAACTCGCAGCTTGGCTTTCCTGTTTTCTAGGGCTCGTTTGACTCGCACCAGCTCTTGTTGCACTTGCCTCATCCCTTCTTCCAGTACCACGGTCTCATGCTGGCCGACATGTAGCGCTTCCTCTGCTGCTCGCCCAATAGTCGAAGGCCCACCGCTTTCATTGCAATGGCATGGTGCCATGATTCCTTCAGTCTGAGATATCATCCCTGCTTCTGCCACAATGTTTCAGCACCGTTTCTACTCTCCGGCTTGGAATGGTCAACACACCTGGATCCCCGCGCCCTCGGACAGCGCGTCGAGGCATTGGGAGAGGAGGGGCTCTGGGAAGATTCCTGGCAGGGGCATTGGCAGAGCGGAGGAGACGGCTAGACACAAGGGTTTGACTCGAAGAGGATGAAGATTCGGAGCGTTTGGTAGAAGCTGGTTGCATGACGAGCGATTTAGTGGTGTTGGATGATTCTGAAGTCTTAGGTCCAGACATCCTCGTCCTTTAAGGTAATCGCAAACCTCCTCGATGATGTATAAACCAGTCTAACCTTTCCAGCTTGTAGTGACAGTTGCTCTATCGCTACTGTGATCGGGTTCGCCTCCCCGCCGGAAATCCTCTAACAGGGGCTCCAGTTGGCCTTTGGACTCGATAAGAGCCTGTAAAACAAACAGCATTTACGGAGATGCCTCACCAACAGAAACACGGAGACCCAGGTTTCAGCAAGGATTTCGGCAATGCATGTCCTTGCATCCGAAACGTTGGGATTGAACCTCTCGTTTGCCTCTTGACCTCTCGATTGGTACAGTACATTCTCTCCTTATATATCTTTGGCGGTAAGACTGGTCAATTTGCAGCATCATCTCTGGACATAAGCCGCTCCTCGTGCTACTCCTGCAGGGAATGTGGTGCCGCCTATTCCATGGCTAGATCTCTTGACGCCCACGAGAAGACGCGGTGCGTTCTCAGTAAACGAGGCCTGACAGACCTCCTCGGACAGACGAAAACTCTTTGGGAGGCACGAAAGCGGCGAAGGATAGGCGATTCGATCACTCACTTGGAAGAACAGACTTTGACAGTCCACTCCTCAGTGTCACCTGACCCAGCGTATGAGAGTGACTCGGATAGAAGCGCTGTGAGTACCCATATTTTGTTTCTTGTCTGATCACCACTCATTTACTTGAGTAGACCTCTCTCAACTCGGCAGGAGGTGGAAGCATCCAAGGCAATGTAGCTGACAAGCCCCCAGAGCAAATCGTCGTGGAAGATGCACCTCTTGCTCTTCGTAGGCCTCGGCGTGAAAGGAAACTGCCAGCACGTTACGCCGAGAATGCAATGGTCCTTGACTCTGACGACGAGGGGGATCATTGCCCAGAACCTTTGATACCATTGGATGTAAACTCTGGGACTGTGAATCGGCAGCCGGCTTCAGAGTGCTCAAGCACTCTATCCACTGCAGGTGAGTTTATACGACTTATTCTATTCTCGCATGGCAGCTCATACAAGCAATCCAGACAACAGCCACTTGCATCTGGAACTGGGAAGGTGGTGGACTTCAGAGGCAAACAGATTCTCGTTATGGCGTTGCTACTACGGCCTACAACTTCCCTCGCATGACGCCGAGAGAAAATCGGAGTCGGAAGATCCGGACGAACCCCCAGAATTTGAGGCAGCTTCGACTGTGGTCCCCCGAATACCAGCACTCGGTCCTTTCCAAAACCTCAGCGTGTTTTGGTTTGCGGACTGGTGGTGGAATGGAGGCAACGAGAAGTCAACGCACGAGTTACAAAAATTTCTTACCCTTGTCACCACGGAGGGGTTC
Source organism: Coprinopsis sp. MPI-PUGE-AT-0042 (assembly GCA_020736565.1). NCBI lineage: Eukaryota > Fungi > Basidiomycota > Agaricomycetes > Agaricales > Psathyrellaceae > Coprinopsis > Coprinopsis sp. MPI-PUGE-AT-0042. Next base: position 140,772 of record JAHBOF010000201.1, on the reverse strand, counting down.
TCATTCGAGGATGCGTTTACAACCGACTGGAAAGCCACAATCAAAGCATTTGATGCCGATGAGAAGGAAGACAGCACCGAAGACGAGGAATCATGGTTTGACGACGCCAATTGGATTCATACCCCCATCACGATTCCTGTACCTTTTCACCGGTTCATGAAGAACTCCGGTACGAAGGCTGAGACTGTGGGACAACTGAAGCATAGGAGGATTATATCTGTGATTGAGGAAAAGATCCGCAACGTCGAGCATGGGCGTTTCCATTACCAGCCGTACGAACTAAGGTGGAGCCCCCCAAGTGACTTGGGAGTAGAAGGAGAACTCGACCTTCGTGTACAAGGAGAGCTCTACAACTCTCCAGCCTTTGTGGAAGCACATCAGAAACTCCAGAATTCTCCTCCAATTCCAGGCTGTAGCCGCGAACGAGTTGTTGTCGCCCTTATGTTTTGGTCCGACGAAACACATCTCTCTTCGTTTGGATCTGCCAAACTTTGGTCTGTGTATCTCTTCTTTGGGAACGAGTCCAAATACAGAAGATCAAAAACATTGCTCAGGCTCTGCGAACATATCGCTTATCTTGAAAGTGTTCGTCCTCTCCACTAATTCATCGTTGTACTTGTTACAGACTAACGAGTTGTTGCATAGCTTTCCGACGACTTCAAGGACAAGCTTCGTAGCAGGAACGGCGGGAAGGCTGTACCGCCGGACCTAATCCGACAATGTGCTCGAGAGATATTTCATGCGCAGTGGGATATCATTCTCGGAGATCAAGAACTCATACAAGCGATGGAGCATGGTACTGTTCTCTTGTGCCGCGACGGAGTCGAACGACGCTTCTTCCCAACATGCTTCACTTATTCTGCAGATTATCCTGAAAAGTAATCTCATCTCCTTCTCTGGGTTTAGATGTTACTGAATTCAATCTCAGGGCAAGGGTTGCCGCGATCAAGCAGAACGGAAGATTTCCATGTCCAAACTGCTTGACACCGAAGTCAGAGCTTCAAAATATGGGTACTTCCGAAGACATTGATTTCAGAACCAGTAACCTGCGCCTTGACAACGAAGAAAACGGAGCGATGATTACACGAGCACTGAAAGAAGTGAAGGGTGGGTACGCCATAACGGGTAAATCGGTTGACAAGCATCTTGAATCCCGTTCTCTCCTTCCGGTCAAGGTAGGTTTTCCGTTCGCTCATCGTGGTTCAATATATTGATTCAACGCCAATAGAACGCCTTCTCTTCTAACCTGGCGCCATTTGGCTACGATATATTTCAGTCTCTTGTTGTCGATCCCCTACACGAATTTGAGATTGGAGTCTGGAAGGGACTGTATATTCACCTCCTGCGCCTACTTCGGGCGTTTGGAAAGAGCGATCGTATATCAGAGCTTGATGAAAGGTGCGAATTTCTCCTCATCGTTTATCCCCTCAGCTAACTTTCTCTCTTGGCTGTGCCATCATCGTTCAATCACGCAAGATATCGGGAAGTCTCATCGTTTGGTCGAGACACTATTCGAAAATTCTCCAGAAATGCTTCCGAATGCAAGAGGAGAGCCGCTCGCGATTATGAAGATCTACTTCAGGTGCTTAACCTTTCCTCAAAATGTTATGTTTACCTCTGATCCTTTGTCTCCCCAGTGCTCGATCCCCGTGTTTGACGGGCTCCTCCCCAGTCCCCACAACGAGATTGTGAAGGAGCTTTTGTTTCTCCTCTGTCAATGGCATGCTCTTGCAAAGTTACGCCTTCATCATGATATCACGCTGGAACTCCTTGAGTCGACCACAACCCGTTTGGCTTCGAAGTTCCGGGAATTCGAAGTTCGGACATGCAAGTCCGTCGACACTCGGGAACTTCCTCGCGAAGCCGAGCGTCGAGAAAGGCAGGAAGCCAAGAAATCCCTTGCTAATAGTCAGAAAGAGACTTTGCAAGGCAATGCAGATGGTGGAGGCGTGGATGTCTCAATTCAACAGCCTTGTCCAAGTCGAGAGCGGCGCAAGAAGCAATTCAATCTTTGTACCCCCAAGTACCACGCTCTCGGACATTATGCGTGGACTATCCGACGTTACGGTACGACAAATTCCTACACAACCGAGATTGTAAGCTCTTTCGTTTAACAGCTTGTGGCGTGCTTAACGAGTAAATTGCGGCTCAACAGGGGGAAACCAATCACCCTGCCATCAAGGCGTGGTATAAGCGCACCGATCGAAAGAGCTATCCCGCCCAGATAGCTAAGATCGAGCGGCGACGGGCACGATTCCGACGTATGAAACACAATATGGCCCTTTCACTCACTGTTCCCCACGATACCAGTGGCATCGACAACGAAAATGACTTGCCAGGGCTCTCTTCAGCGTCTGAAAAGTCTCACTGCCGCATAGGACAAAGCAAAAAGTTTCTTCAATTGGGCGTTGACTTCGTGAACTCAGATAAGTTCAGCGATCCGGCCCTCGATGTGAGCGTGTTTCCGTTATCAAAATATTTGGGCTCACATTTCCTTGACTGCAGGCCTTCATTCCAAAGCTGAAGCAGCATCTACTACCCAGGATTCAGCGACTTCTGGCCCCTCATCTCTGGACACAGCATGCCGATCCCCATGAGCTCTCAGGGAATTGGACGGGGGTGGCTCTACACAACGACCGAATTTTCACTCACCAACTAATGCAAATCAGTTATACCACCTATGATGTCCGTCGAGAGTATGACGTTGTCCGCCTAAAGGCTGGACCCGATGTTATGATCACAGAAGATCCCTCGGGCTGGGATGCTGATAACTCGACAGGTGCACCGCCCTACCGATACGCACGAATTATGGGTATCTTCCACGCCGATGTACGGTTCATTGGAGACCTTCCAGATGGTAAACGCGATTACACAACCCACAGAATTGATTTTCTGTGGGTTAGGTGGTACATCTCCCTAGGATATCCGTCTAAGGAGTCACTAGAGCTGGAACGTCTGCAATTTGCTCCGCTTCAAAGTCCACATGCCTTTGGATTTCTCAACCCGAATCAAGTGGTTCGAGCTGTCCACCTAATCCCAGACTTTGCCAGTGGCAAACTTGAAAGGCTCGCTCCCCAATTAGAGTCGCGCTGGCTTGGAGATAAGCCTTCCTGGGCAATCTACTATCTCAACCGGTCTGTCAAACTTTCGTAGGCGCTGAGAGGATCTATTAATAACTTCCGCACCATCTAGATTTGCTGACCGGGACATGTTCATGCGATTTCATTGGAAGCTTGCTATTGGTCACACTGCCATTCAGAAAAAATTCGGAGGGAAAATACATGCAGCTGATAAACCTGCCAGATATGGAGAGATGTTCCCAAATTTGGGTCCAGGGGAATCTGGTACTGATTCAAGTGGCTCGTCAGAGGGCAGTGAGGGGTCGGACGAGGAAGAATACGACTAGTTAATACGATCATTCTGTTTGGAGATAGGCTCAATGATGCATGTAATTTCGACTGAAGAGAAATACTGTCGGCCCCTTGAGACTCCGAAGATTGGCTTAGCCTCTGCGACCGATATTATGATTCTTGTCAATGAATCTTCAGGATCGCCACAGCCCTTGTTCCAGCCAATTTGTTTCCCTTTCAGTTGCCCCCCGCCTGCTTCCCGGACCGTTTGTTATGGATGTGTAACCGGATCAGAACGACTTACCCTTCCTAGAGCCCAAGGCATTTTCCGTGTATTTTAGCCACCAAACAACAAGCACATGAATCACCAGAATCTATAAAGAGCTGCTCATGCCAACGATCTAGAAGATGGAGCGAGATCGGCACCACATACAGCCCACCGTGATGTTACTCTGTTCAAGCAGCACGATTATGATGCGATGTGATGGGGTCTCTGACTCGTGCTGGGGCGGCAGGAGGTTTACGCAGTAAATGGTTCTTTGAGGTATGTGTAACTCTTATAGCCAATTATAATTGAATATAAGCTACACGCTAACTCACAAGGCCTGCAAGAGTTTGTTTCAGTTATAATGTTGCGGAAGTCTTGGCGCTTGCTTATAATACATTTATATTTAGCCGTAATTCTTGCCGTTTCTTGCAAGAACTATAATGGTATATCATGGGCCACCCCAAGCCCATGATGCTGTCTATAACGAAGGTCTAGTCAAGGATGCCGATTGTTGATCTTATCTTACAAAGATTAGATTTGACTCGTACTTTCCGACTCGGAATACTCCGACTCGGACTCTCCTAGATATACTATTATGAGGCTATGCGTTATCTACAGCATTCATCATTCGTTCGTCTTAACGACTCATACTGACTCATATGATTACTCGTCACTCATGTGACTGCTTACTCAGTCTTTACATAGCTCTATATTTAGTACACTCTTTTATGTATATAAGGACGCTGGTAGCTACTATAATCTGTATCACTTAAACCTACCAGTTAAGCCTACAAGCTACTCGGTAAGACATCTACTCGCTAGTCGCAGTAGTGTTCTTCAGGTTATGAGCCCTGAAGCTCAGTAGATGCGCTGTAATGGCTGCTCTACAAACTTGGTTGGTGCTGTAATGGCTGCCTCCATAGACTGCTACTAGTCTGCGCTTAACCGCTGCGAACTATGCACGTCTAACCAAGTGGCTGATAGGCTGAACCTATGCCTTTACTCTGCGCTGTCATGGCAGCAGAAATCTGCGCTGTAATGGCTGCAGAATGGGGCAAAGAATGCGCTATTCTGGCTGCTTCTTTGATTTGTGATATACGTTGCTGACAAACTTTGCTCTGACAGATCTCAACAATCAACAAAATGTCTTCCAACAACGCTCACAACAGTATCCCCATGCTCGATGGAACCAACTATCTTGATTGGGCCATGCGTGCGGAGCAATACCTCCAAATGCAACGTCTCTCGTCCTACATCGATGGTACTCGTCCTGATGGTGCCGCTTCAGATGCCACTGCGGCGGAGAAGCTGGCCCAGGAAGAGAAGATCGCGAAATGGGACATCGACGATGACCAAGCCATGGGAGCTCTCCTCCTCCGTATCAACAGAAACGTCTGCGCCCAAGTTGTGGGCAAATCGACGACTATGGAGTTATGGGATGCTCTTAAGGAGCTTTACGGTAGTCCGGGCAACACCGCGATCTTCGCAGATTTCTCCCGAGCAATCAAGTTCCATATTGGAACTGGAGACCCTCGCCCTGCGATCGCCGAGCTCCAGAACTACCTGGGTCGACTTGCTACGAACAACGTCTCAATCGATACATTCATCGAGGCGATGATTCTGATCAGCAGCCTTCCTACCAAGTACAACAACACTGTCGCCATCCTTCTTAACAAAAACAAGAAGGATCTCACCTTCGAGACCGCCGTCAAGGCCATCACGGCCGAGTACGATCGCGTCGCCAATCCGGCTACCCTAAATAAGTTCACTGGTATCAAGAGGAAAGGGGGAAACCCTAACTTCCGCCAGCAGCAACAGGGGCAGCAGAAGGATTCCGGCAACTCGGGAAATCAAAACCCGAGTTCTTCCCAGTCAAAGGGGAAGAAGCGCGGATCCAAGGGTGGTAACAAGAAGAAGGAGAAGGAAAGGAAGTCGCAAGGTGTCGTGAACACGGTCAGCCCCTAGCCCCTATCTCGTGCCCCTATTTTCGTTTCATCTTATCTTTTGATCTTTCATTCATCTTATCGCTTTTACCCCTATTTTCCCTTTAACTCCGTCTCGGCATGGACACTTTCACTATGGTACGCTGCCTTGTTACATTTCATTCTTCTCTGCTACAGGCGCTGCCTTACGCACAGCCCTTTGATACTTCTATTCATTTGTCTCCCTGACGCATTCCTACTGTATCATTCTTCTTCGCGCTGCCTCGCGTAGCCTCGCTCGGCCTCGGGCGGTTTCCATTCTTCTCCCTGTTCTTCTCTACGCTGCCTTACGCAGCTTCGCGCGGCCTCGGGCCACTCTTTGTCATTCCATTGTCTTCTTGCTTACTCGTATCTCGGACTCATCGCGGCTATGCACATGTTCTGTAGAGTATATAAGCTAGCTAGTACGCTCTGTATTTCCTCAGCTTGACCTCTTCGTCAATACACCGCTTAACTCGCATCTCTCCGCTCTGCTCAGTGCTGTTAGACAATCTTGGACTTTCCGCTATTGTCTTCCTAGTCACTTCTGCCTCTGCTCTCGTCGTCGCCGATCGACCTCGAGTCTCCTCCACTCGCCTTGTGTTCACCGTGTGGTGTTCACCTCCGTCTGCTTGGGTCTTCTGACGCGTACTTCGCGACATTAGGTCAAGCTCTTCTACTGCACCGGCGGTTTCGCTACCCGCCCTTGCAGGCCTGTAACCGCTACCACCATTGAGTGCCAAACCTTTGGGCACTTCACCGCTGTTGACTGAACCGTTACTCCGTCCACTCGCGACGGTCACTACAACCCCGAAACCAGAAGTTTCACACCCTGTACTGTCAACCCCTGTCCTAACCGCTACAACCCTACACTGCCCCAAGAACATTGGGATCGCCTAGTCGCACTCAACCCAGACGTAGAGCTCGAAGACCCCAACCGCAATAACGCATATCCATCTGTACCCCCTTTACCTCCGCTTCCTGCCCCACTCCCTGACGCCTCCCCGCCTATTGCTTTTTACGTACCATCCCCAGCTCCTTCTTCATCTTCAAGCTCTGAACAAGAGCATCATTCTTCCCGAGTTTCCTCTTCACTTTTCAACCTTCCCTTCTTGCCTCCTTCTATCGCACCTACTGTCCCACCAAGTCCACTTTCTACTACTGCTTCTGTACCTACGCTTCCATCTGACTCCACGGCCTTTGTAAATACTGTTTCAACTTTTAACTTCTCTACTACTGCTTCCTCTTTCATCCCTGCTTACGTTCCATCGCCACTTCCAATTTCTGTTCAAACCCTTCCTGCCCGCTCCCTGTCCCCGATCACCATGTCCGACCCCATGCCCATGCACCAAGATGAACCCCAAGTCCAACCTGCCACTGCTAACGACATCATTGACCAACTTGTCGCTGGTCAGCGAGTCTTATCCGAGACCCTCAACACACTCATGCTCCAAATGGCCAAACAACCCGTTGCCCAGGTCCATGCCAAGGTGGCAGCTCCAAGCAAAAACCCCATGAAGGATCCCGAACCCTTCAAAGGTGATGCAAAGGAGCTGCGCCGTTTTCTGGCCTACTTCACAATGTGGGCCAGCCTCCAGGGCGAACCCCTGATGAAGGAAGGCCTACAAGATGAGAAGGCTTGGATAGCCTCTGCCCTCTCCTACTTCAGAGGAGACGCATCCCATTGGGCCCAGTCGTTCCTACAGCAGATCTACGACCACGACATAAGCACCAACAAGGCAGCACACCCCATGCCATTTAACGCCACTTGGGAAGGATTCGTCAATGCTGTGGAAACACGCTTTCGACCTGGAGACGACCAGGAGATTGCTCAACAAGAGTTGGACGCTCTCAAGCAAGGTCGAGGAACGGCTGCCTCATATGCAGCCAGCTTCATGGAGGTATTCCCTCGCACAGGACTCTCAGAAGTTGATGCCATGCATCGCTTCAAGCAGGGCCTGGCCAAGGACGATAAAGGTTGGCTCGCATACTCCTTGTTGGTTAAAAAGCCCACCACACTGCTGGAGCTTTGCAACCAGGTTATCAGCAACGAGTTCGAGTTGAAGGACACCCATCCCCAACGCTCCTCTACGACTACTCGAGACCGTGATCCCTGGGCCATGGACATCGATGCTACTCGTACCAGCAATGGACGCACCTGGGAGGACTTCACAGCTGCCATGCGGGGCCGCTGCTATGGCTGTGGATCCAAGACTCACGTCAAAAAGGACTGCAACCATGCGAGCACCCGATGCCCATATTGTCAGCGCATGGGCCACATCGAGAATGTTTGCCAGGACAAGTTCCTGGGTTACTCCAAGAACCGAGGACTCAACCAACGCCGCATCCGTGCCACCACCACCAACGACAACTTCGATGTCTGTGCTTCCTTCAATCCTGTCCAGACCCCATCCGCCTCCATCGCCGCTACTCCTGCTCCTCCTGTTGCCCCAGCCATCCCGACCGTCTCAGCCGGCGCTCTTTCAGAAATGCAGCGCATGCAGGAGACTCAACGCCAGATGCTCGCCCAGATTGCTGAACTCCGAAAGGGTTTTTAAAGCGGGTGTCTGCTCGCGCCGAGGCGCATGCACCCCTACCCCCGTACACAGTTTCTGCCTATGACTCGATATCCTCTTGTAAACTTAGCACGACTCGTGAATTGAACCCCCTTTCATCCCACTTTCGTGTCCAAGCACAACTCAAAGGCAGGAACTGTGATACAAACTCCCCGGCAATGGTTGACACTGGCGCAACAGGACTATTCCTGGATGTGCCTTTCGTCTCCAAACAACGCATCACCTCCCATAAACTGCTCCATCCCATCGCCCTCCTGAACATTGACGGCTCGCCTAACCATGCGGGCGACATTACTCATTTTGCTCGCCTCAAACTCACCATCGACGGCTACACTGAATGGACCGATTTCCTCATTGCTGACCTTGGTGGAGAGGACATCATCCTTGGTCTCCCTTGGCTGCGCAAGCTCAACCCTACCATTGACTGGTGCAAAGGAACGCTCACCATCCCTCGCACCAGGATCTCCTCTGCTTTCATTGAGGAGATCCCAGACGAAGACGCCTATCCCACTTCTCGAGGTGCTCCTGCAGGAGACGCACTGGTAGAAGAAATTGGCGTTGACGACGACTCACCTCCCACTCCCACTCCGGCGCCCCCCACTCCCCAATCAGCATCTACCTCCTCGTCTTCCTCACCCCCAGACACCCCCGATGAGCCATCTTCCTCAGTCGAACCTGAACCGGAGGACTATAGGCCCCCTCTCTGTCGCATTCATGCCAATCGGAGGGCTCGTTGTGAGTTGGTACATAAGGGACTGCTTGAGGACACTGGCGACCAGATTTGGTGCGCTGCTGGCTTCACGTATTCCCAGCAGATTGCCGAACAGAGTCAGAAGGAGAAGCCGCAGAAGACGTTCGAGGAGTTGGTACCACCCGAGTATCGACAACACGCCTCCGTCTTTTCCGAGTCTGAATCCCACCGTCTACCAGAACACAAGCCTTGGGACCACGCCATTGACTTCACACCTGGTGCTTCAGCCAATGTTCGCACCAAGGTCTACCCCATGTCGCAGAACGAGCAAGAGGAGCTCAACCGCTTCCTGGATGAAAACCTCGAGAAAGGCTACATCCGACCGTCGAAATCACCCCTCGCCTCGCCCGTCTTCTTTGTCAAGAAAAAGGACGGCAAACTTCGCTTTGTTCAGGACTACCGCAAGCTCAACGAATTCACCGTCAAGAACCGTTACCCACTCCCGCTTGTTTCCGACATCATTGGCCGCCTCAAAGGCGCCAAATATTTCTCCAAATTCGATGTACGCTGGGGCTACAACAACATCCGCATCAAAGAGGGGGACGAATGGAAGGCTGCCTTTGCAACCAACCAAGGTCTCTTTGAACCCCTTGTCATGTTCTTCGGTCTCACCAACTCCCCCGCCACATTCCAAGCCCTCATGAATTCCATCTTCTCAGACCTTATTGCTGCTGGTAAAGTCGCGGTCTACCTCGACGACATCCTCATCTTCACCTTGACCCTCGAAGAGCATCGCAAGATCACTCACGAGGTACTTCGACGACTCAAAGCTCATGACCTGTTCCTTCGCCCTGAGAAGTGCGAATTCGAACGCCAGGAGATCGAATACTTGGGTCTAGTCATCAAGGAGGGAGAAGTTTCGATGGACCCAGCTAAGGTTGAAGCCGTTCGCAACTGGCCCGTTCCTCGCAACCTCCGTGCTGTTCGAGGCTTCCTAGGATTCGCCAACTTCTACCGCCGTTTCATCAAGGATTTTTCCACCATCGCCCGCCCACTCAACGATCTCACCAAGAAGAACGTGCCCTGGCAGTGGGGTACGCCACATCAAAACGCGTTTGATACCCTCCGCGATCATTTCATTTCCGCTCCGGTTCTCTCGCTCTGGGATCCTAGTCTGCCTACCTGCATCGAAGTCGACGCCTCTGGCTTTGCCACAGGAGGTGCTTTACTTCAGAAGCATGACGACGGTCTCTGGCACCCCATCGCATTCCGCTCCTCTTCCATGCAGCCGGCCGAACGCAACTACGAGATCTACAACCGTGAAATGCTTGCCATCATTGACGCCCTCAAGGACTGGCGACACTTCCTCGAAGGACTTCCTGAGCCTTTTGAGATCGTCACCGACCATGCCAACCTCGAGTACTGGCGCACCGCACAAGACCTCAGCCGGCGACACGCAAGATGGGCCCTATATCTCTCTCGTTTCCAGTTCACCCTTACCCACCGTCCCGGAAAAGCCAATACTCAGGCCGATCCTCTTTCCCGCCTCGACATCCACCAGGTCCACGACGCTGAAGACAACAGACAACAGATCGTCCTCAAACCCGAACTTTTTGCCAAACTCGCCGCCACCAGTATGCTCATCAATCCCCTCGAAGAACGTCTCAAGCAAGCCAGCAACCGTGAAGCCGAGGTCCTCGCTGGTCTTGCCGCCCTGCGCAACTCCGGACCTGCTCGACTTGTCAACGGCCTACCTGAATGGGAGGAAGTCAATGGCTTGGTCTATCACAAAGGCCGAGTCTATGTACCCAATGACGACGACCTTCGACGCAATGTCCTACGCCAATGCCATGACGATCCCACCTCTGGCCATCCTGGAATCCACGCCACCCTTGAACGCGTCGAACGACAGTACTGGTGGCCCAGCATGCGCGCCTTTGTCAAGAAATACGTTGAAGGATGTGACACTTGCAGTCGCAAAAAGCATATGCAGCACCCCCATGCCCTCACCCGTCCTCTCGATGTACCTGCTGGCCCTTGGGAGTCAGTCGGTGTTGACCTTATCACACAACTCCCCAAAGCAAATGGTTATGACGCGATCATCGTCTTCACCGATCACTACAGCAAGCTCATCCACGCCCTCCCTTGTCACTCCAACATCACCACGGAAGACGTTGCAGACATCTACTACCGCGAAATTTTCCGCCTCCATGGCCTCCCTCTCCAGTTCATCAGCGACCGTGGACCCCAGTTCGCTTCCAAGGTCATGCGTGGATTGCTCAAACACCTTGGGATCAAGTCAAACCTCACCACAGCCTATCATCCTCAAGCCAACGGTCAGACTGAGCGCGCCAACCAAGAAGTCGAAAAGTATCTCCGCATCTACACCAACCGTCGCCAGGAGGACTGGGACAAACACGTCCCCATGGCTGAATTCGTCATCAACTCCCGTGTCCACTCTGCTCACAACTGCTCTCCCTTTGAAGTCGTTTATGGTTTCCTTCCTCATTTCAACATTCCTATTGGCAGTCCCTCTGGCCTCTTACCCATTGACGACCGTCTTCAACACCTCAAGGATGCTCGAGAGGACGTCGATGCTGCCTTGCGACTGGAAAAAGGACACCAGAAGGATGCTTTCGAAGCAGGCAAACGTGCAGCTGATCACTTCAACGTTGGTGACTACGTCTGGCTTGACTCAAGCGACATCAAGGTCAGAATCCCAGCTCGAAAACTAGGCGACATGCAGCTCGGACCCTACAAGGTCCTTGAGCGTATCGGTGAACTGGACTACAAACTGGACCTCCCTCGCAGTCTCTCCCGTATCCACCCTGTCTTTCACGTCGACAAGCTCTCTCGCTGGAAAGGAAACGATGTCAATGGCATCCTACCACCTCCTCCCAAACCTGTCGAACTCGAAGGCGAGGTTGAGTACGAGGTCGAATCCATCCTCAACAGCCAAGTTGTCAACCAAGGAAGAAAGAAGGTACTCCAGTATTTCGTCAGTTGGGCTGGGTACAATGATTCGCATAACTCCTGGGAGCCAGCCGAAAACCTCAAGCGTTCAAGAGCCAAAATCAATGAATTCCACCGCCTGCACCCAACTGCCCCGCGCAAGATCTAGGTCATCGAGGACGATGAATCTTAGAAGGGGGGTAATGTCGTGAACACGGTCAGCCCCTAGCCCCTATCTCGCGCCCCTATTTTCGTTTCATCTTATCTTTTGATCTTTCATTCATCTTATCGCTTTTACCCCTATTTTCCCTTTAACTCCGTCTCGGCATGGACACTTTCACTATGGTACGCTGCCTTGTTACATTTCATTCTTCTCTGCTACAGGCGCTGCCTTACGCACAGCCCTTTGATACTTCTATTCATTTGTCTCCCTGACTCATTCCTACTGTATCATTCTTCTTCGCGCTGCCTCGCGTAGCCTCGCTCGGCCTCGGGCGGTTTCCATTCTTCTCCCTGTTCTTCTCTACGCTGCCTTACGCAGCTTCGCGTGGCCTCGGGCCACTCTTTGTCATTCCATTGTCTTCTTGCTTACTCGTATCTCGGACTCATCGCGGCTATGCACATGTTCTGTAGAGTATATAAGCTAGCTAGTACGCTCTGTATTTCCTCAGCTTGACCTCTTCGTCAATACACCGCTTAACTCGCATCTCTCCGCTCTGCTCAGTGCTGTTAGACAATCTTGGACTTTCCGCTATTGTCTTCCTAGTCACTTCTGCCTCTGCTCTCGTCGTCGCCGATCGACCTCGAGTCTCCTCCACTCGCCTTGTGTTCACCGTGTGGTGTTCGCCTCCGTCTGCTTGGGTCTTCTGACGCGTACTTCGCGACACAAGGTCATAGCTCCCATATGGTACAGGCCACCTTCTTAGGTGACCATCTCGTCTCTCCCGCTCCTCAGGAGCATGTGCCTCCCCAGGCCAAGGTCTCGGTCCTCTCATTCGTGAAGACAAGACCCTCTATCGTCCAACGCCCTGCCAACCTGACCCCATCTACCCATCTCCCCGCCTCGGCTGCTAAAGCCAAGGTCGCTCCGTCTACGGTGACCTCATGCTATCCCGACGTGGAACGCGCCAGGAAGAACTGCGGTAAGCTCGATTTACCAAAAACCGCCCGTAACCTCAAATCCTTCGAGGAAGCGGATAAGCGGAAACGAGCCCTTATTGACCGCATCAGTTCCCCCAGGCCTTCCAAACGTCAACGTTCACTCGAACCCGCCGAACCGGCTGAGGTGCATGAGGCCAGCTCGCCTCTGCACCGACTCTCATCTCCCCCACTGGCACAAGGTGGATCTGGAGATGGGGTCGACGTTCCACACGAAACCATGGTGTGTCAATCTGGACTGCCCATGGAAGGGGACGGCTCACAAGCACTGGACGGACTCAGTGACACCGACGCCTTGGGGGAAGATGACGACAGCGTCTCCCTCGGCGACGAAGGTGAGGACCCCTCGCTCTTCGGCGCCCCCAAGACAGTCTGGGAGAGGATCCGCGACGGAGAACTGGAGGACCCGCTCCACCCCGACGACGAAGTCTCCGACTGGGGCTCCGACGACGGGATGGGAGGCGAACATCCAGATCGTAATGGACCAGATCGCTTTTCAGATGCGCAACCATCCGTCTACCTACCGGACTGGGACGCTCTGAGGACTGGGCACCATGACGACGATAAGTACGTCCCCTCTGTTTCTACCAGGAAACACTTGGCTAACTCGTTGCCTCCACAGCTTGTTCAATTAGATATGAATATGCTAGACGACGATGTATTCCTAGAGCATTGCTGTGCAATTAACTCTATTGTTTCGATTCACGATTCATCGAATACCGCTAAGTGTAAAGATGCGCAATGCACTTCCTGTAAGAAATTTGAGACACTCATCCATTGGATGATGGACTCTGGGGCATCAATGCACGTTACCCCCTCGAAAGAGGACTTGTTCGACTACAAAGTCGTTAAGAACAGTCCATCGGTTAACACTGCTTCCAAGGGTACTACCCTGTCCATAAAAGGAATTGGAAAGCTTCGAGTAATTCACACTATCAAAGGTGCTGATGGTAACGATCGAGACGTTGAATCTATCATCGAACCAGTATATCACATACCCAATCTATCGACTCGATTGTTCTCTACGGGAACTTTCTTGAGTCAACCCAAAACTACTCTTTGGGGCGATTCCCTATCTATGGGAATCAACGACTCTGATGGGAGAAATCTCATTAAGGGTCATCCACTTCATCCGAACGACACGATTTATTGGGTCTCTGTAAAGAACTCCAACGGATCGCCGATAGAAGTGCAGAAGGTCTCTGGACCACCTGTCGATTACGAGGTCATGCATAAACGCTTTGGTCATCCATCGCGGGAAGTGCTCAAACGAGCCAAAAAGCATACCACGAACTTCCCACCTATGGTGGAAATTCCCAAACATGAACCTTTGTGCCGCGGTTGCGCGCAAGGGAAGATGACGCTTGAGCCGTTCCCGGCTTCAAGCAAGCGTGCGAAGCGCAGATTCCAGAAGATCCATTTGGATCTAAAAGAATTCTCCGTCGAATCATACCACAAGTTCAAACATTTCATCTCCTTCTTTGATGATTGTACGAGTCGTGGATCGTGTGTCCTTCTTCGTCAGAAGAGTGGATCAATACAAGCGATCAAAGACTTCGTCGCCATGGTCGAAACAATATACCATGAGAAAATCGAAGAATGGCAGGTGGATGGTGGTGGAGAATTCATCAATGACGAAATGAAGGCATTCTTCAAATCAAAAGGAATCAAGCTATCAATAAGCGCTCCGTATATGCATCAGCAGAATGGACGCGCTGAACGCTTCAATCGCACTATCATGGAGAAGGCTGAGTCAATGCGTCACGACGCTTGCCTACCTCCATCATGGTGGGAATTTTCCGTTCTATACGCCGTTTACGTGTATAACCGGACGCCTCTCAAGCGTCTTGCTTGGATTACTCCACACGAGGCTGTAGAAGGAGAAGCACCGGACGTCTCTAAATTAAGAGTCTTCGGATGTGGTGCCTGGGTGTATATTCCCAAGGAACAACGATCTAATAAGCTCCTTCCACGGTCGGAGTACATGATCTTCCTAGGATTCCCAGAAGGCATGAAGGCGTATCTCTTCATGAGACTGCCAAGGAACGTTCTATTCAAGGCGACTACTGCTTGCTTTGACGAACTTCACTTCCCAAGGTGTCCTGATGCAAAAGCACCTCAAGACCAACCACGAGTTGAAGACTACCCACCTTCCTCGTTTGGCAATGATGGACCTCCATCTGAATCTGAAGATGATGATGACGACAATGATTTCCTTCCTCGTCCATCAAACTCCCAAACCCCTAAAAGAGGTAGCGGTCCTGATCGTGCCGACGATCGGAACGCTGGTGAACAACCAGCTGACCAGCACCCGCCGAACCCTGCGCCGGGAAATGCTCCTGGTGATGAACCAAGGAGATCTGCGCGGAATCGGACCCAAACCAAGCCTCAGCCTGGCGATGTCTACGGAAATAAAACTCCGACAGAAAAGCATCAGACGGATCGGAGAAAAGCACTTGATAAAGATGACAGACGGCCATCTGGATCTAATCAAGGTGTTGGAAGCAAGGAAAAAGGCGTTCCCGCGCCAAAACCTGCTACTCCTGTGTCCGAAAGTGAATCTGATTCGACTTTTGACATACCTGAGGACTTAGAACGCTTGACGCGTGAAGGGGGAGTTAATTTTATGCATTTCCTGCTTTCCAAAGCGGTTTTGCCTTCAGTTCCTTCTGTCGATAGTGCTCCACGCGAGTGGACGTTTAAAGACATCTTGCGGATGCCACCGCAGGAGAAGAAAGGATGGATCGATGCTTGCATGTTCGATGTCAAATCTGACGGTCGAAAACGCGCCCGACTTGTTGCCAAGGGTTTCCAAGAAATCAAAGGCATCAACTACAATGAGATTTTCTCACCGGTGGTTCGTTTCGAATCAGTCCGAACCATGTTAGCCCTCACGGCTCTAAAGGATTGGCACATCACCGGGGTCGATGTTAAGACCGCATTCCTCTATGGGAAACTAGATGAGGAGATCTATATGCGTCAACCCGAAGGCTTTGTCATGAAGGGCAAAGAGCACAAGGTGTACCGGCTCCTTCGTGCTATCTATGGTCTGAAGCAAGCGTCCCGTGCATGGTACATGGAACTTGCAAAGTCGATGAAGATTCTTGGCTTCAAACGACTATCGACCGATACCGGGATCTTCATCCTCCAGGATGGACATGGTGGCTTTGTCATCATGATTGCCTACGTCGATGATCTCATCTTCGCGGGTCCTAACAAGAGACTTGTTAATGCCAAGAAAGAGGCGTTCAAGCTCAAATGGGAATGTCGAGACTTCGAAAATCCAACCGAGTTCTTACGAATGAGGATCAGACGTGACGGACAAAATATCCGTCTGGACCAATCTGCCTACCTTGGCACGGTCCTGGAACGTTTTGACATGAAGGATTGCCGACCGGCACCTACACCTATGGTCGAGGGTTATAGACCCCTCGAACATACTGGACCTGTCGATACGAAACGACGCCACTACTTCCAGTCGATCATTGGATCTCTGCTCTACTTGATGCTGGGTACTCGCCCAGACATCGCCTACGCTGTTGTCAAGCTGTCTCAATTTGCAGCTAATCCTTCCGAGGAACACATCAGCAAGGCAAAGTACATATGCAGATACCTCCGAGGAACTATGGACTATGCTCTGGTTCTTGATGGCGCATCCCAAAGTGGATTGATTGCCTACTCGGACTCTGATCACGCCGCAGATCTGGTTGCACGCCGATCTACGACTGGAAACATGGTGATGTTGGCTAACGCCAGCATTAGCTGGA
Source organism: Coprinopsis sp. MPI-PUGE-AT-0042 (assembly GCA_020736565.1). NCBI lineage: Eukaryota > Fungi > Basidiomycota > Agaricomycetes > Agaricales > Psathyrellaceae > Coprinopsis > Coprinopsis sp. MPI-PUGE-AT-0042. The sequence goes on along the minus strand of JAHBOF010000201.1, from coordinate 124,049 downwards.
TTTCACATGCTCAAAAGACTGTCGCTAATTCCTCCACCGAAGCCGAATGTTATGACTTCATACCTATGACATCATCTATGACATCACAGTAACACATGTTTTACATACCTTTTCATTTCTCTTCATTTCTATCATCTTCTTTTCATTTTATACAACTGCGGACTGCGCCTTGCTACTTACACGACTTGATACGCATGTTATCCTTGAGGCTTACGCCTCACCTCTACCACGCGCTACTTACTATATATACTCTACCTATCTAGATACCTATTCCTTACCTGGTTCTACTGTATTAACACTACAACTACCATCTCGAATCTAACCGATTCACATCTTCATTCAACCTCAACTACATCTGAGACGCTCAGATCTATCACTTACTTTGACTACATCTGGGACGCCCAGATCTACCTCTCTACTCAACGAAACCTTATCACCATTGTATCAACCAAACCTAACCACGAGAATTCGTGCTACCTAAGTCACGTAATCATCAACACACGTGCATTCTAAGACGCTGCGACTGTAACTCGCTACAAGTCTTAACAGAAGAACCAAGTCTCATTATAACCCGCCCCCGCTATACCGACTAGCAATGGCAGAACAAGCAATGCCCCAAGGCCCCGCTCCCTTCAACGGATGGGAATCCCTCTACAGTCTGGGAGTCCTGTTCGCTGGAAACCTCGAAACACCTGGAGGAGAAGACACCATCATCTCCGCCCTAAGCGGCAAAATCGCAGAAGTCAACGCCCTCTACTTCCTCATCGGGCTAGGAGCCATCCTGGCATACGTATTCGCACCAATCATCCGACAGATTGGCGGATGGGACGATCCCATCAAGAAGATGGTCCAAGCCGCCGAACTCCAAGCCCAAATAGCAGCCCTCATGAACGAGAGGGCTGAAAAAGAAAAAGAGAAAAGAGATTCTAAACCTAAACTCAAAGCGATCGAACCCAACACCTTCTCTGGCAGATCCGACGACGTCATCCCATTTCTCACCGCATGCACAACGTGGTTCAACTATGAAAGAGAAACCAACATATCTGTTATGTTCATCTACACGATTAACAATGTGGGGAAGAATCCCTCCAAACCCTGTCAAGAGTGGTCGAAAGGTCAACTCAGGAGAGCCAGGAACCTCCGATGCGTGAACGATCCATACAACGCAAAAGCACCCCTCTGGAAAGATTGGGACGATTTCGAAGCAGCCTTCATCAAAACCTTCTGCATTAGAGGAACCCAAGAGACCGCTGAAGTGGAAATCGACAACATCAGGCAAGGGACGGATTCCTGTGAAGTATACACCACAGAATTCAATAGCCTCATGATCGCCACCGACTTCAACGAACGCTACTATTTCCTTAAATACAAGAAAGGCCTCAACCCCTCCCTGGTAGACAAAATCGAAGGATCATTCCCTGGTCCCAAAGATGGAAACCTGGAAGAATGGCAAGAAGCGGCATTGAAAATTGACCGCAACTTCCAGAAGAGGAAAGAAGAAAAAGCCGAGATAGAGAAATACAAACAAGTCAAGATCGTCTACCGAGACCCTCCCACAAAGAAAGATCCCAACGCAATGGACGTCGATGCCATCTCCACCTCCTCCTCATCAACAAAAACCTGCTTCATCTGCAAGAAAGCAGTTCACAACTGGGAAACTTGCTCCCAAGCCCAATGCGGGAACTGCAAGAAGTTTGGGCATATTTCAAAGAATTGCCCTATTGATCACTGCCTCAAGTGCAAGAAGAAGGGACACGCTGCCAACAAGTGTGAACCTAAAAAGGTCGCCGTCGCCTCAACCTCCAAAGTGGAGGAGACCGACTAGGAAGGGCCGACTTCAGGGTCGATAGAAGTCGTGCCTTACCTGTGGATTGGATCGGTAGAATCTAGCCACAGAGATTCTATCGTGTTACCCATCACCCACCTCGACCAACCTCTCACAAAAGTGCTTGCAGATACCGGTGCCGACGACCTATTCATCAATCCCAGACTCGTCCAACTCCACAACCTCCCTATGAAACCCCTCGAACAACCGATCAAAGTCAACAACGTCGATGGAACTCCCAACAAGCAAGGATCTATCACACACCAAGTAGATCTTGAGTTCTCCATCGGCGATCGAGAACAAAAATATTCCTTCTATGTTACTGGATTAGGAAAGTGGGACATGATCCTTGGCATGCCATGGTTCAAATCCGAGAACCCTCTGATCGATTGGTCTGCAAGATCAATCGAATGGAGAAATCCCACTTCACCTACTATGCCACAATACAACAACTCTCTCCTCATGGCATTCATCAACTCGAAACCCGGAGAATCCCTCAAGGAAAAGTGGATCAACGCATGCTACACCGATCCAGAAGAAAAGACTCTCAACATCCATGCTACTTCGTTCGAAGACGAAGAATATGAAATTCCCCTCGAATCCGACATCAAATCCAAAGTCCCCGAAGCATACCACGACTACCTCCACCTCTTCTCGAAGCGAGCTGCATCTAGATTCCCAGCCAAATCAGAATGGGATCACGCGATCAACCTCAAGGAAGACTTCATGCCGAAATCGTTCCCTGCCTACAACCTCACACCTGGTGAAGATCAATATCTCAGGGAATTCCTCAAAGAGAATCTCGACAAGGGATACATCAGACCATCTAAATCTCCGATGGCATCCCCGATGTTCTTTGTTGCCAAGAAGGATACCACCGAGAAAAGACCCTGTCAAGATTATCGATACCTCAACAACTCGACAGTCAGTGACGCCTACCCGCTACCACTCATCTCCGACATCATGGACCGAGTAGCCGGGAAAAAGTACTTCACCAAACTTGACATCAGGCAAGGGTTCAACAATGTTCGCATCAAGGAAGGCGACGAATGGAAGGCAGCGTTCAAAACCCCGAAAGGGCTCTTCGAACCACTGGTCATGTTCTTTGGACTCAAGAACTCACCCGCCACGTTCCAAAGGATGATGGACCAGATCTTCAAAGAAGAGATCGACGAAAAACTGGCATCAATCTACATGGACGACGCATTGGCCGCCTCAAAAACCCTAGAACAAGATCGTGCCACCACACTCCGAATCCTAGAGAAACTCAACAAACACGACCTCTACATCAAACTAGAGAAGTGTGTTTTCGGAGCCACCAAAGTGGAATACCTCGGCATGATCATTGAAGAAGGGAAAATCTCGATGTGCGCCGACAAAGTCAAGGACATGATCAATTGGCCGGCTCCCACTACTCCTACCCACGTCAGGCAATTCCTAGGACTGGGCAACTTCTACCGAAAGTTCATCATGAAGTACTCCGACATCGCCCGACCCATGAACGAACTCCTTACCAAAGCCAAGGACTTCGTGTGGGACGAAGAATGCGATCGCTCATTCAACATCCTAAAACAGCGATTCTCGGAAGAACCAGTACTACTCATGCCCAACATGGAAAAGCCTTTCCAAATCGAGTGCGATGCTTCCAAATACGCATATGGAGCTGTCCTTACCCAGAAAGATGAAGCCAGCAAACGCCACCCTGTGTAAGATACCGGGCCCGGGCCTGCTCCGGAGTCGGATAGAGCAGCAGCCGGAGCGACCGGAGTCGAGGGGGACGCGGGCTCAGCGTTCGTGCGCTGGTCCGACGCGACACAACGAGTCCCTTTGCAGATGTAACCAAGTAGAGCGGATATAGACCGAGTTGAGAGGAAGGCGAATTCAGAGTAGGAGAATCTAGTCGATTATCCGAATACCGAATACAGGAGAGCTATACCGAGTTTATATACGAGAGTCCGAGGCAATACAAGTAGAATCCGGAGTCCCGCAGGTTGTCCGGTGGCCATCCGAGGGATGCCCGCCGGACTCCCATAGGGAACCGATGGAAACGCAGAAGCAAGGAAGCGGGATACCATAGGAAAGCATAGGAAAGTAGTCCGAAGTGTACCGAGTCCAAATGAAGTGAAAGCGGACGAAAGGTTGTCGAACCAGGGCGACGAGAGTAGGGAAACTCGGCCGAGATGCGGCCGAGGTTCGGCGGCATCTGGGTGCGAGAGGGATGCGTGTAGGGTCTCGGTGCACATGTCAGAGGGTCCGGACTGGTTCGGCTCGGCGCCGAGAGGGTCCGGAGATTGGGGATGTGACAGTACCTCCCTGTTAAGGCCGAGCCCTCGGAGGCCTGAGGACAACGAATGAAGATAAGAGGAAATGAAAGAGAGAAGTCAAAGAATAAGTGAAGGGAAGCGAAGTGAGATGTAGCGAAGCGGGAATGGATACGGTTGGAAGGGAAGTAGTCCGAGTTAAAGGGATTCGAGAGGTCCAGGCTTGTCCGGATATTTTGCGTGGAAGTCGGCAACGAGCTCCGGAGCGTTTTCCAGCTCCGTTGCAGGAAGCCACTCTCGCTCCTGATCCGTCCCTTCATACCCGAGCCACTTAACAAAGTAAAGCAGCTTGCACTTCCGGCGCCTGTCGAGCTTCGAGTCGAGGATCTCATGGACCTCGAACTCCAGTTCGCCATCGATCTCCACCGGGGGTGGAGGAGATACGACGCGATCCGGAATATTGGACTCGTGGTGAGGCTCTAACATGGAGACGTGGAAGACCGGGTGAACGGAGCGGAAATTGGAGGGGAGTTTGAGAGTGAAGGAATGGGTTCCGGGCTGAGCGATGATGTCGAATGGACCGAGGAATTTTTCCGCAAGCTTCTTGGATGGCCGAGTGGTGTTGAAGTACTTGGCCTTGACGTAGATCCTTGTGTCCGACTTGAAAATCTGGAGGCGGGGAGCGGCGGCGATCGGCCGGGCCTTGGTAGCGTTGCTGGGCTTCGGAAATCGATGACCGAAGTTCCTGGTGAAGGGCCTCCAAGTCGGATGGCAAGGTCCCGGGCGGCAAGGCTTGCAACGTCGCGCTCTGGATGGATATCGAGGTTGGGATGATAACCCTTGTTGGCGAAGAAGGGAGAGACACCAGTGGCAGCGGCCGGAGCGTTGTTGTATGCGAACTCGGCGAGTGGGAGTAGGTCCGACCAGTTGTCCTGCTGATAGCAGCAGTAGGCTCGGAGATATTGCTCAAGTGTCTGGTTGGCTCGCTCCGTCTGTCCGTCACCTTCAGGATGATATCCGGAGGTGAAGTGAAGCTTCATGCCGAGGATTTCGCCGAGGGACCGGAAGAACCGAGAGACAAACTCGGAGCCTCGGTCTGAGGTGACATGTCCGGGTACACCATGCTTTGAGAAGACATGAAGGACGAATAGCCGAGCGAGTTCCGGAGCATCGAGGGTGTTGTGCGTCGGGATGAAGATTGCTTGCTTGGAAAGCCGGTCGATGATAACAAGGATGTCAGTGAAGCCGTTGGAAGTGGGGAGTTGTTCGATGAGGTCCATTGAGATGGATTCCCAAGGCCGAAGTGGAACCGGAAGCTGTTTGAGAAGGCCATAGGGCTTGTGCCGGGGGGTCTTGGATCGCTTGCAAACCGTACAAGAGTTGCAGTAGTCCTTGACAAACGCCCGTAACTCCGGCCAGACGAAATCGCGTCGGACGAGTTCCAGAGTCTTATTCTGACCGAAGTGACCCGAAAGTGGGTGGTCATGCTTCAGTTGAAGGACCCGAAGCCGAAGCGAATCAACATCTGGGACATAGATGCGTTCATCGAGCCGGAGGAGACCGTCCGGAGTGAGAGAGACCATCGCGGATGGGAAGGAATTGGAAGGTGTTCGGAAGCGAGGGGATCTTTGGAATAAGAGTTGCGAATGTCGGTGAAAAGTGTTTCGGAGTCCATAAGAAGTGTGGCGCGGAGAGCGGGGTGCATAAGGGAAGTGGCCCGAAGCGAAGTGGAGAGATGTTCCGAGGTGAAAATAGGCCGGAAGTTGTGGGGATTGACTTTGGCGTAGTCGCTACCTCCCTGTTTAGGGTAGACGTCCCATCGTCTAGTCAATGCGTCGGGCTTCGCTCCGAGCTTGCCAGGGCGGAAGCGGATGGCCATATTGAACTGGCAGAGGTACTCCGACCACCGGGCTTGTCGCCGGGTGAGGACCTTGGTGGTTGCGAAATATTCCAAGTTCTTGTGGTCGGTGACAACGTCGATAGTTTCTTCCGGAGCCCTCCAGATAATGTCTCCAGACGCGGAACGCCTCGAAGATGGCGAGTAGTTCCTTGTCATGGACATCGTAGTTGAGCTCTGGGGCGGAAAAGGTGCGGGAGTGAAAGGCGATGGGATGGATGTCGCCGGAGTCCGTCCGGATTGAGAGAATAGCCGCCAACGCGTAGTCCGAGGCGTCTGTCTCAACAATCAGAGGTCGATCCGGAATCCAATGGGTGAGGACAGGAGCTGTTGTAAACGCCTCCTTGAGCCGCTCGAAGGCAGACCGAGCCGAAGCGGTGAACGCATAGGGAACATCCTTCCGAGTGAGGCGGGTGAGCGGAACAGTGATGTCGGAGTAGCCAAAGATGAAGCGACGATAGAAGTTAGCAAAGCCGAGGAATGATTGAACTTCCTTGACGTTCCGAGGCTCGGGCCAGTCCTGGATGACCTTTACCTTGTCAGAAGCCATGGTGAGGCCTTCCGGGGAAAGGATATAGCCGAGGTATTCGACGCGGTCGACATGGAATTCGCATTTCTCCGGTTTGGCGTAGAGTCCATGCTTCCGGAGACGTCTGAGAACCTCCTTGACATGTTTCCGGTGCTGTTCCAGGTCGGAGGAATAAATGAGGATGTCAGTCGAGATAGACAATGACCTGGATGTCGAGCATATCGCCGAAGATGTCATTCATGAAGCGCTGGAAAGCGGCCGGAGCGTTGGACAGTCCAAAGGGCATGACCATCCACTCGAAGGAACCATACCGGGTTCGGAAGGTAGTTTTCCATTCATCTCCATCGGCGATGCGGACGAGATGGTACGCGTGCCGGAGGTCAATCTTCGAATATATCCGGGCACCACCGGGAGCATCGAGGAGATCGGAAATGAGAGGGAGAGGGTACCGGTCCTTCTTGGAAATGCGATTGAGGCCACGGAAGTCGACACAGAGACGAAGGGAGCCATCCTTCTTCTTGACGAAAAGGATCGGCGCGCCATGTGGGGAAGAAGAGGAACGAATGAAACCGACTCGGAGATTTTCGTCGATGAACTCCTTGAGTGCCTGCATCTCGGAGTGTGAAAGGGAATAGATTCGGCTCGGAGGAATAGTCTGTCCGGGTTCGAGGTCGATCTTGAGGTCGTAAGGACGGTGAGGTGGAAGGGAATAGGCTTTCTCCTTGGAAAAGACATCGGCGAATTCATGGTACTCCTCCGGGACCGTTGAGAGGTCAGGAACCGAAGTTTCCGCACGAGCCGCACGAGACTGAGGGGAGTCCGGAGCGTTGAGAGAAATTTGGAATTGATAGGAACCAGGGAGCCGGCAGGCGCGCTGATAGGCGGCTGCATTAATGAAGGAAATCGGAAATTGGATTTGAAGCCGGGGCGGATGGTGTCGGTGAAGCCGGAGTAGGGATAGAAGATGTCGGAGAGATTTCGGAGCTGGATGAAAGGGGGGTCTCGACTCGGGGAATAGAGCCTTCATCGAGTGACGTCAATGCCGGAGATTTTCCAACTGATCCGAACGAAGTTATTGTGCCTTGCTGCCAGTCAATCAACGGATTGTATCGGCGAAGCCAATTGTGTCCTAGAACCAGTGGGTACGGAGCATCCAGATGGGTGATGTAAGCGGTGATAAAGAATTCGTCGCCGGACCGGAAACGGATTCGGAGGTCGGCTGCAGAAGTGATCCAGTGACTTATGGAGCCGTCGAGAAGTCGGAGTGGAACAGGAGGGATTTCATAGGACGGGATGGCATGGTTAGATACAAATAGTCGGTCGAGGAAACAGTCCGTGGACCCCGAGTCAATCAGGGTCTTGGCAACAAGGTGAAGAAAGTCCGGAATATCGAGATCGAAGGAAAGGGCATTGGGATCGATGAGGGCTGCGGCGTTGAGTCGGACCTGAGGCGAACCATCGGTAATGGTGCAGCCCTCCGGAGGTCGCGAGGCCAGGGAGCTGCTTACTCTTTTTTCGACCCGGACCCAGATACGGCGGGTGCGGACGAAGAGGGAGTAGCAGAGGTAGAGGTGGCCGGAGCAGCCGAGGCTGTTCGGCCCTTGGGTCCGGACTTAGCCCGAGGACAGTCCTTGGCATTATGGCCCGACTGGCCACAAACCAGACAAAGACCCTTCTTGAATCGCTCATCCCGAACGGCGGGGAGCAACTTGCCATCTGGACCGAGGTTTTTGGCCCAAGGCTTGGCGGAGGGGGTCGATGCAGTTGATGAGGAGGTCTGGGTGGTAGCCGTGACTGTGACAGTGGATTTCGGAGTGAAAGGGGCAGTCGACGCAGACTTGCCCTTCCTGTCTCCGGAGGTCGATGCGGGCGCAGAAGCAGAGGAGTGCGAGTCGGAGCGTCCGGATGATTGTGGCTGTGCGGTCCGCCGATCCTTCTCGCGCTTCTTCTCGGCTTCGCGCTCCCAGTAACGGCAATCGATTTGCCATGCGGTAGTCTGAAGGATGCGAAGATCGAAGATGCGGTCGCGACGGGACAGCTCGTTCTTGACCCGGTCTTGAAGCCCGGCGTAATAGCGGTACCGGAGTGCGTTCTGATCCCATCCGGTCCGAGCAGCATAGCGGTTAAAGTCCAAATTGTATTGGTGGACCTTCTCCATCTGCCGAAGTCCTTCCAGGGACACAATGGCGTCACCGACCGGATCCGGGGACCCAAAGACCGCCGTGAGCTCGTCAATGAAGTGCTGCACATTGGTATACCAGGCCGGAGTTGGAAGCCCGGCCATCTGGGACACCTGGAGTTGATCCGCGAAGTGCTGCTGGGCAGATCCTTTAAGATAGGACTGCATCCAAACGACCTTGTCCGTTTCCCCGTCGAAGCTCTGCCAGCGGGACCCGATGTAGGCAGCACACTGGCTCAAATAGATGTCGAGTTTGGTGGGGTCCGAACCGTCAAAGGGGTCCGGAGTCCGGACCTTCGGCCGGTCCTTTGAGTCCGAGGCTTTGTTGGCCAGGATGTTGAGGAGCCGGGAGTGGTCGTGTTGGGTTTGCCGCATGAAGGCAGCCATCCAGTATGCGAGCTCTGGAGCGTCCATTTCGTCGATGGGCTTGTCCGGCGAGGGCCCGCGAGGTGTGCGAGGTGAAGAGGGGCTTCGGGGCGGAGGCGGACCGCCACCACCACCACCACCACCATCTGGGGGATCAGGTCCTCCACCACCATCTGGCTGATTTGGTCCTTCGCCACCTTCGGGCTGGTTGGGGTCCTGAGGGGGGTCACCATCTCCGCCGGAGGGACCACCCGAGGGATCCCCGTTGCCCCCAGTAGGCTTGTTGGGAGGCTCCGGAGTAATCGAACGTTCCGAACTATTGGATCGGGGCTTCGAGCGCTCAACACCTGTTTCCTGAGGTGGAGCTGCCGGAAGCTGCGAGTCCTGAGGCTTTGCTTGAGTATCGATCCGGAGTTTCGCTTCGCGTTTCCGGTTCGCTTTGAGTTGCGCCGAAGCCGAGCCGTAATCGTACTCCGGCATAAGATATGCTGCAACTTCTTCGGAAGAAGGAGCATGGGACATGGTCGGATAATATGGGGAGGGGTTAAAAGCACCCGGAAATTGAGCTGATGGAGTCGGAATAAATGAACCCGGAATGGGGCGGCGTGCACTGTAGGGTTGAACACCCGCCGGGGCAGAAGGAAGCGGATATGAGCTGATAAACGGATTATTGGCGGGATCGATCCGAGGTAAACCGTGCTGATAAGTAGAGGGTCGAATGGTAAGCTGGGCGTCGATGTAGTTCTGATCCTGTCGACGATTTCGAAGGACCTGACGATCTTGCTCAGCCATGGGTTGTGCGCGTCAAAGGAATTCGGATAATACTGTAAGATACCGGGCCCGGGCCTGCTCCGGAGTCGGATAGAGCAGCAGCCGGAGCGACCGGAGTCGAGGGGGACGCGGGCTCAGCGTTCGTGCGCTGGTCCGACGCGACACAACGAGTCCCTTTGCAGATGTAACCAAGTAGAGCGGATATAGACCGAGTTGAGAGGAAGGCGAATTCAGAGTAGGAGAATCTAGTCGATTATCCGAATACCGAATACAGGAGAGCTATACCGAGTTTATATACGAGAGTCCGAGGCAATACAAGTAGAATCCGGAGTCCCGCAGGTTGTCCGGTGGCCATCCGAGGGATGCCCGCCGGACTCCCATAGGGAACCGATGGAAACGCAGAAGCAAGGAAGCGGGATACCATAGGAAAGCATAGGAAAGTAGTCCGAAGTGTACCGAGTCCAAATGAAGTGAAAGCGGACGAAAGGTTGTCGAACCAGGGCGACGAGAGTAGGGAAACTCGGCCGAGATGCGGCCGAGGTTCGGCGGCATCTGGGTGCGAGAGGGATGCGTGTAGGGTCTCGGTGCACATGTCAGAGGGTCCGGACTGGTTCGGCTCGGCGCCGAGAGGGTCCGGAGATTGGGGATGTGACACCCTGTCTCCTTCCTCTCCAAAACCTTCACTCCCGTCGAACGCCGCTATGAAGTCTATGATCGAGAACTCCTCGCCATCGTAAGATCCTTACAAGAATGGAGGCACTATCTCCAAGGATCCCAATTCCCTGTCACCATTCTCTCGGACCACAAAAACCTCACATATTACAAATCGGCTCATAAATTAAACGACCGCCAAGCACGATGGTCGCTCATTCTCTCGGAATACAACTACCAACTCCAGAATACTCCAGGCGCCAAGATGATACAATCCGATGCACTCTCACGCCGCCCGGACCATGTTCCTGAGAAAGACGAGAATGACGACCCTATTACCCTCCTACCAGCGGAGGTATTCATCAACTTAATCGACTATGAACTCCAAAAGAAGATCGAAAACGCCACCGGAAAAGATCAATCCGCGATTGACGCTATGAAACTCCTTGTCGAACAAGGAAACAACGATATGACCAGACACCTTCAAGAATGGACCCTAATTAACGACAAAAACGACAAACCTATGCTTTTCTACAAGAATCGACAATACATTCCGAAAAACACCGAACTCCGACGTGAGATTGTACAACGCTTCCACGACACCGAGACTGCTGGGCACCCAGGAGAACTTGAAACATTCCATGCCATCAAGCAGCATTACTATTGGCCAGGAATGCGAATGTTTATCCAAACCTACGTCAAAGGCTGTGGACCCTGCCAGCAATTCAAAATCAACCGCCATCCGACGAAAGTCTCCCTCATGCCGATAGAAGGAAGTGACCGACCCTTTGGGTATGTCGTCATCGACATGGTCACAGACCTACCTCCTTCCAACGGCTATGACTCCGTCCTCACCATGGTCGATCACGGACTCACAAAAGGAGTAATCTTTGTCCCCTGCAAAAAGACCATTGATGCAGATGGGGTTGGATTCCTCCTTGTGGACAATCTCTTCAAGCGTTTCGGACTTCCAGACATCATTGGATCTGATCGAGGCCCACAATTCGCTGCAAAAGGCTTTCGTGAAATGCTCCGACTCATCGGCATTGACTCCAACCTGTCGACCGCTTACCACCCGCAATCACAAGGTGCCATCGAAAGAGTTCACCAAGAACTCGAGGCATATCTGTCGATCTACTGCATCATCAATCAAGATCAGTGGTTCTACAAACTACCAACTGCGGAGTTTGCCTACAACAGCCGACGACACGCCGAACGCACACATTCCCCCTTCGAACTTCAATTAGGATACTCCCCCAAGGGAATCCCCTCCACCTTCTCAAAGACAAAATTCCCCACAGTCAAAGACCGTCTTGAAGCTATGGAAGAAGATCGAAGGGAAGCTGTAGCTGCTCACGAGCTCGCCCGTACCAAAATGGCCGAAAAGATTCAAGGACAAAACGCGAGGCCACTCCGAAAAGGACACCAGGTTTGGCTTAGCACCAAAAACATTAAAACCTCCTATACTAAGAAGATAAACGCGAAACAAGAAGGACCCTTCACCATCACCGAAGTGCTGGGTCCCTACACGTTCCGATTGGATCTCCCAGAACACTGGAAGATCCATAACGTCTTCCACATCAACCTTCTCACCCCCTATGTTCAAAACGACACACATGGCCCTAATCACCCGGTCCCAAGCCCGGAACTCATAGACGACGAAGAATACTATTACATTGAAAAGATCATCAAACACACTGAAACGCGACACACTCCTCCCAGGAGATCCTACCTTGTCGCTTTCAAAGACTTGCCCTTATCAAGCAAACGCTGGATGAAAGAAAGCGAACTCAAATATGCCAAGAAAGAACTCGACGAATACAAAAAGAAACATAAATTAAAATAATTACGAAGATAAGTTCTAACTTAACCACCACGAGGCTTACATACTATGAATTTAGGTCATCATTGAACCCGAAACAATGGAGACACCAAAACCCGAGGCAAACGAGGGTTGGAAAAACAACCACGAGGGTAACACGAGAACGAGACTATATGAAGACGAAAGACGGACTGGAAGAAACCATCGAACGAACCTGTTCTTTACCAGACCCAACACATCTTCTTCATTCCAACCAATATGTCCTCTTCCATCACCAACAACTCCCGTCTTCCTCTCGCCAATCCCAACCACCAGGAACGCCCGGTTCCTCGAGCTCAGTCCAACGAGCCCGAGGTCAATGAAACTCTCTCCATGCTCGAAAACAACGAGTTCACCACTCGAGTAATGGTCCAAGTCCAGGAGGATCGGAACGGCTACGCAATGGACCTTTGGGCCATTGCCATCACCATTGCCAGCTTCCTCCGCTGCCTTAGGTGGTTCGCAAGCCAGTGCGATCGCTTCTTGGAAGGAGCGATCCACCGCAACTTCTCCCGTCGAGAAGACCTCCAACCCATCTACAGAGAATGGAGGGAACTCCGAGCTCCGCGTCCACCCACTGCTCCGCGACCCGCACCTGCTCCTTCGCCACCACAACAGGCCACACCAGGCCCATCAAACCTACCATCCCTTCAAGAAATCCACAACAATCTCCTTCGAGACACCTCACCGCTCGAAGATTATGAAGACCCCAACGATTTTATCATCAAAGCGCCCCATCCCCACTACGGGTATCCAACCTTCGCCTTCGGGGGTTCAGTTTCGACACCACCTATCTGGCCCGCTCCCATCCCTGGACATCCATCTAACCCCATCGATGTGGACAGCGCCCTCGCACCCTGGAACAACCTAGAACCAGGAACGAAACTCAACCCAATCAAGATCGAAGAAGACGGAAGCGTTTGGGGCAATCTAGGCCCTCCCATTGGATTTCCCACATGCAACATATGTGGAACGGTAGGACACTTAGGCATACAGTGTAAAGGAAAAGGAACTAAGAGAGAGTAAGTAATCGATCCAGGAGTCTCGAATCTAGCAGGGGGATAATGTTATGACTTCATACCTATGACATCATCTATGACATCACAGTAACACATGTTTTACATACCTTTTCATTTCTCTTCATTTCTATCATCTTCTTTTCATTTTATACAACTGCGGACTGCGCCTTGCTACTTACACGACTTGATACGCATGTTATCCTTGAGGCTTATGCCTCACCTCTACCACGCGCTACTTACTATATATACTCTACCTATCTAGATACCTATTCCTTACCTGGTTCTACTGTATTAACACTACAACTACCATCTCGAATCTAACCGATTCACATCTTCATTCAACCTCAACTACATCTGAGACGCTCAGATCTATCACTTACTTTGACTACATCTGGGACGCCCAGATCTACCTCTCTACTCAACGAAACCTTATCACCGTTGTATCGACCAAACCTAACCACGAGAATTCGTGCTACCTAAGTCACGTAATCATCAACACACGTGCATTCTAAGACGCTGCGACTGTAACTCGCTACAAGTCTTAACACCGAATACATGGCTGTGTCTGACTGTAGTCGACAGGTGATGTGGTTCAAGCACATGTTCAAAGAGCTTGGCATGCCGATCATCGTGCCAATCCCTATCTGTTCCGACAACAACGGTGCTATCTTCATCAGCAACAATCCTATTCAGGAGCGTCGCATGAAACATATCGATGTCAAGTTCCACTACATTCGTGAACTCATCGAGAATGGAGACATCGAAGTCTTGCGAGTCGATACCAATGACAACATCGCCGACATCTTCACCAAACCATTGGGACGTGTGAAGTTTGAACACTTCAGGGGATTACTAGGACTTGAGTTCTACTCGTCTTAGTCCAATGGGTACACTCGTTAGGAGATGCACTCATTGAGGGGGAGTGTTGATCTTATCTTACAAAGATTAGATTCGACTCGTACTTTCCGACTCGGAATACTCCGACTCGGACTCTCCTAGATATACTATTATGAGGCTATGCGTTATCTACAGCATTCATCATTCGTTCGTCTTAACGACTCATACTGACTCATATGATTACTCGTCACTCATGTGACTGCTTACTCAGTCTTTACATAGCTCTATATTTAGTACACTCTTTTATGTATATAAGGACGCTGGTAGCTACTATAATCTGTATCACTTAAACCTACCAGTTAAGCCTACAAGCTACTCGGTAAGACATCTACTCGCCAGTCGCAGTAGTGTTCTTCACCGATGTTACGATGCAGGGTATGATTGAGAGCATTCTTCCAGGGAAAATGCTGGTAGTGTTCTTCCACCCTCTTCAGTATGTGCCCTCCTGGTTTCCTGGCGCAGGCTGGAAGCGAAAGCTGGAGCACCTGGCTGAGATGAATGAAGACCTTCGCCTGAGACCTTTCAAGGATACGAAAGAACGAATCGTGAGTCCATTAGTGTGCTTGACGCCACACCTTCACCGATGGACCGCCATTAGGCAACAGGAATTGCGTCCAGTGGGACAGTCAATATTGCTACAGAGCTAATGCGTGACCTTCCCGACTCAGACAAACCGGAATACGGCCATGAAGAAGAACTTGCTCAAGACGCAACAGCTATATCATACCTCGGTACAGTGCATTCATCACTCTAATGCTTACCCTTACTAACAAAGGGTTATATCAGCCGGAGCAGACACCGTAAAGCTGACATTGCCTCTCAAAAGGATACACACGCTAACGATCATGGTAGACGATCAGCTCAGCGCTGGCGGTCTTTCTTGCCCTTGCAATGAACCCTGAGGTTCAAAGCAAGGCTCAAGCCCAGATTGATGCGGTAATCGGTACAGAAAGGCTGCCTACGGTTGATGACCTTGACCGACTGCCCTACATCCGCGCTTTCGTCAAAGAGATAGGACGGTGGCATTCTGTCACTCCTTTGGGTGCGTTAGGACCCTCCTGTCATCACTTCATCCGGCCTGAGGCCATACTTTCTAGCCCTGCCACACGTATCAGAGAAGGAGGACATCTTCAATGGCTTTCGTATACCAGCAAATACCATCGTCTTCCCGAATACCTGGTAGGCACTCATGATCATCATTGATTCAGTGCACCCACTAAACTAGTTCGCAGGGCAGTCATGCACGATCCGAATGTGTTTGAGAGTCCGATGGAATTCAAACCAGAGAGGTACCTCGACAAGGACGGTGAGCTCGATCCTTCTGTCCTTGATCCCGAGGCTGCCGCATTTGGCTATGGAAGGAGGTATGCTTCACCGATGTCATACCCAAACGGCTGTTTTATCTGACCTGAGGTTAGAATCTGTCCCGGAAGGCACTTCAGCAATGAGTCGTTGACCTTAATGGCGGCGAGTGTCCTCGCCACTTTCGACATCCAACCCCCCATGGATGAGACCGGAAACCCTGCACCACTTCCTTTGAGCGTGACACCAACTAGCATTGCGTCTGTACTATCTCTCTTATTCAAGCAGTCTCGTAATTGACCAAATCCCTTAGCACACCGCGTCCATTCCAGTGCCAGATTAAAGCACGTTCTCAGGAAAGCTTAGCCTTGATGTTAAGACTTATAGCGAGTTACAGTCGCAGCGTCTTAGAGTTGATGCAAATGACAAGTAGAGAGTGTCACGTGTCTGACGTGTAGTTGTGCACGGGACTGGTGATTGGTGTCTCGTGACTGGTTATGTCAAGGACGAGAGTCGTGTGAGATGGAAACTCGTGAAGACGGTATGAAGGTCGATACAACGAGGTATGAGGGTTAACGGTCGTTGAGGGTTTGTTAGATCTGGTGCTTCCAGATGTAGTTGAATAAGTTGGTAGATCTGAATCGTCTCAGATATAGTAGGGTTGAGGGAAGATGTGAATCGGTGAGATTCGAGTTGGTAGATCGTAGTGTTAATACAGTAGAACCAAGTAAGGAATAGGTATCTAGATAGGTAGAGTATATATAGTAAGTAGCGCGTGGTAGAGGTGAGGCATAAGCCTCAAGGATAACATGCGTATCAAGTCGTGTAAGTAGCAAGGCGCAGTCCGCAGTTGTATAAAATGAAAAGAAGATGATAGGAATGAAGAGAAATGAAAAGGTATGTAAAACATGTGTTACTGTGATGTCATAGATGATGTCATAGGTATGAGGTCATAACATTATCCCCCTGCTAGATTCGAGACTCCTGGATCGATTACTTACTCTCTCTTAGTTCCTTTTCCTTTACACTGTATGCCTAAGTGTCCTACCGTTCCACATATGTTGCATGTGGGAAATCCAATGGGAGGGCCTAGATTGCCCCAAACGCTTCCGTCT
This sequence comes from Coprinopsis sp. MPI-PUGE-AT-0042, assembly GCA_020736565.1. Lineage (NCBI taxonomy): Eukaryota > Fungi > Basidiomycota > Agaricomycetes > Agaricales > Psathyrellaceae > Coprinopsis > Coprinopsis sp. MPI-PUGE-AT-0042. The sequence goes on along the minus strand of JAHBOF010000201.1, from coordinate 107,376 downwards.
TCTTCGATCTTGATTGGGTTGAGTTTCGTTCCTGGTTCTAGGTTGTTCCAGGGTGCGAGGGCGCTGTCCACATCGATGGGGTTAGATGGATGTCCAGGGATGGGAGCGGGCCAGATAGGTGGTGTCGAAACTGAACCCCCGAAGGCGAAGGTTGGATACCCGTAGTGGGGATGGGGCGCTTTGATGATAAAATCGTTGGGGTCTTCATAATCTTCGAGCGGTGAGGTGTCTCGAAGGAGATTGTTGTGGATTTCTTGAAGGGATGGTAGGTTTGATGGGCCTGGTGTGGCCTGTTGTGGTGGCGAAGGAGCAGGTGCGGGTCGCGGAGCAGTGGGTGGACGCGGAGCTCGGAGTTCCCTCCATTCTCTGTAGATGGGTTGGAGGTCTTCTCGACGGGAGAAGTTGCGGTGGATCGCTCCTTCCAAGAAGCGATCGCACTGGCTTGCGAACCACCTAAGGCAGCGGAGGAAGCTGGCAATGGTGATGGCAATGGCCCAAAGGTCCATTGCGTAGCCGTTCCGATCCTCCTGGACTTGGACCATTACTCGAGTGGTGAACTCGTTGTTTTCGAGCATGGAGAGAGTTTCATTGACCTCGGGCTCGTTGGACTGAGCTCGAGGAACCGGGCGTTCCTGGTGGTTGGGATTGGCGAGAGGAAGACGGGAGTTGTTGGTGATGGAAGAGGACATATTGGTTGGAATGAAGAAGATGTGTTGGGTCTGGTAAAGAACAGGTTCGTTCGATGGTTTCTTCCAGTCCGTCTTTCGTCTTCATATAGTCTCGTTCTCGTGTTACCCTCGTGGTTGTTTTTCCAACCCTCGTTTGCCTCGGGTTTTGGTGTCTCCATTGTTTCGGGTTCAATGATGACCTAAATTCATAGTATGTAAGCCTCGTGGTGGTTAAGTTAGAACTTATCTTCGTAATTATTTTAATTTATGTTTCTTTTTGTATTCGTCGAGTTCTTTCTTGGCATATTTGAGTTCGCTTTCTTTCATCCAGCGTTTGCTTGATAAGGGCAAGTCTTTGAAAGCGACAAGGTAGGATCTCCTGGGAGGAGTGTGTCGCGTTTCAGTGTGTTTGATGATCTTTTCAATGTAATAGTATTCTTCGTCGTCTATGAGTTCCGGGCTTGGGACCGGGTGATTAGGGCCATGTGTGTCGTTTTGAACATAGGGGGTGAGAAGGTTGATGTGGAAGACGTTATGGATCTTCCAGTGTTCTGGGAGATCCAATCGGAACGTGTAGGGACCCAGCACTTCGGTGATGGTGAAGGGTCCTTCTTGTTTCGCGTTAATCTTCTTAGTATAGGAGGTTTTAATGTTTTTGGTGCTAAGCCAAACCTGGTGTCCTTTTCGGAGTGGCCTCGCGTTTGATCCTTGAATCCTTTCGGCCATTTTGGTGCGGGCGAGTTCGTGAGCAGCTACAGCTTCCCTTCGATCTTCTTCCATGGCTTCGAGACGATCTTTGATCATAGGGAATTTCGTCTTTGAGAAGGTGGAAGGGATTCCCTTGGGAGAGAACCCTAGTTGGAGTTCGAAGGGGGAATGCGTGCGTTCGGCGTGTCGTCGGCTGTTGTATGCGAATTCCGCGGTTGGCAGTTTGTAGAACCACTGATCTTGATTGATGATGCAGTAGATCGACAGGTAGGCTTCGAGTTCTTGGTGAACTCTTTCGATGGCGCCTTGTGATTGCAGATGGTAAGCGGTAGACAGGTTGGAGTCGATGCCGATGAGTCGGAGCATTTCACGGAAGCCTTTCGCGGCAAATTGTGGGCCTCGATCAGATCCAATGATATCGGGGAGTCCGAAACGTTTGAAGAGATTGTCCACGAGGAGGAATCCTACTCCATCTGCATCAATGGTCTTTTTGCAGGGAACGAAGATTACTCCTTTGGTGAGTCCGTGATCAACCATGGTGAGGATGGAGTCATAGCCGTTGGAGGGTGGGAGGTCAGTGACCATGTCAATGACGACATAACCGAAGGGTCGGTCACTGCCCTCAATCGGCATAAGGGAGACTTTCGTCGGATGTCGGTTGATCTTGAACTGTTGGCAGGGTCCACAGCCTTTGACATAGGCTTGGATGAACATTCGCATTCCAGGCCAATAGTAATGTTGTTTGATGGCGTGGAAGGTTTCAAGTTCTCCCGGGTGTCCAGCAGTCTCGATGTCGTGGAAACATTGTACAATCTCGCGTCGGAGTTCGGTGTTTTTCGGAACATATTGTCGGTTCTTGTAGAAGAGCATAGGTTTGTCGTTTTTGTCGTTAATTAGGGTCCATTCTTGAAGGTGGCATGTCATATCGTTGTTTCCTTGTTCAACAAGGAGTTTCATAGCGTCAATCGCAGATTCGTCTTTTCCTGTGGCATTTTCGATCTTCTTCTGGAGTTCATAGTCGATTAGGTTGATGAATACCTCTGCTGGTAGGAGGGTAATAGGATCGTCATTCTCGTCCTTCTCGGGAACATGGTCCGGGCGACATGAGAGTGCATCAGATTGAATCATCTTGGTGCCCGGAGTATTCTGGAGTTGGTAGTTGTATTCTGAGAGAATGAGCGACCATCGTGCCTGGCGGTCGTTTAATTTATGAGCTGATTTGTAATATGTGAGGTTTTTGTGGTCCGAGAGGATGGTGACAGGGAACTGGGATCCTTGGAGATAGTGCCTCCATTCTTGTAAGGATCTTACGATGGCGAGGAGTTCTCGATCATAGACTTCGTAGCGGCGTTCGACGGGAGTGAAGGTTTTGGAGAGGAAGGAGACAGGGTGGCGTTTGCTGGCTTCATCTTTCTGGGTAAGGACGGCTCCGTATGCGTACTTGGAAGCATCGCACTCGATCTGGAAAGGTTTCTCCATGTTGGGCATGAGTAGCACTGGTTCCTCCGAGAATCGCTGTTTCAGGATGTTGAAAGAGCGATCACATTCCTCGTCCCATACGAAATCCTTGGCTTTGGTAAGGAGTTCATTCATGGGCCGAGCGATGTCGGAGTATTTCATGATGAACTTTCGGTAGAAGTTGCCCAGTCCTAGGAATTGCCTGACGTGCGTGGGAGTGGTAGGGGCCGGCCAGTCGATCATGTCTTTGACTTTATCGGCGCACATCGAGATTTTCCCTTCTTCAATGATCATGCCAAGGTATTCTACCTTGGTGGCTCCGAAAACGCATTTCTCTAATTTGATGTAGAGGTCATGCTTGTTGAGTTTTTCTAGGATTCGGAGGGTGGTAGCACGATCTTGTTCCAGGGTTTTTGATGCACCTAATGCGTCGTCCATGTAGATTGATGCTAGCCTTTCGTCAATCTCTTCTTTGAAGATCTGGTCCATCATCCTCTGGAACGTGGCAGGTGAATTCTTGAGTCCAAAGAACATGACCAGGGGTTCGAAGAGCCCTTTCGGGGTTTTGAACGCGGCTTTCCATTCGTCGCCTTCCTTGATGCGAACATTGTTGAATCCTTGCCTGATGTCGAGCTTGGTGAAGTATTTCTTTCCGGCCACTCGGTCCATGATGTCGGAGATGAGTGGGAGGGGATAGGCATCACTGACTGTCGAATTGTTGAGGTATCGATAATCTTGACAGGGCCTTTTCTCAGTGGTATCCTTTTTGGCTACGAAGAACATCGGGGATGCCATCGGGGATTTGGATGGTCTGATGTACCCTTTGTCGAGGTTCTCTTTGAGGAATTCGGTGAGGTATTGATCTTCACCAGGCGTGAGGTTGTAGGCGGGGAAGGATTTTGGTTGGAAGTCTTCCTTGAGGTTGATCGCATGATCCCATTCCGATTTGGCTGGGAATCTAGATGCAGCTCGCTTTGAGAAGAGATGGAGGTAGTCATGATACACCTCGGGGACCTTGGATTTGATGTCGGATTCGAGTGGGATTTCATATTCTTCGTCTTCGAACGAAGTGGCATGGATGTTGAGGGTCTTCTCTTCAGGATCAGTATAGCATGCGTTGATCCACTTTTCTTTGAGGGATTCTCCGGGTTTCGAGTTGATGAATGCCATAAGGAGAGAGTTGTCGTATTGTGGCATAGTAGGGGAAGTGGGATTTCTCCATTCGACCGATCTTGTGGACCAGTCGATTAGAGGGTTTTCAGATTTGAACCAGGGCATGCCGAGGATCATGTCCCACTTTCCTAGTCCGGTAACATAAAAGGAATATTTTTGTTCGCGATCGCCGATGGAGAACTCAAGATCTACTTGATGAGTGATAGATCCTTGTTTGTTGGGAGTTCCATCGACGTTGTTGACCTTGATCGGTTGTTGTAAGGGAGTCATAGGGAGGTTGTGGAGTTTAACAAGCCTGGGGTTGATGAATAGGTCATCGGCGCCGGTATCTGCGAGGGCTTTTGTGAGGTGTTGGTCAAGGTGGGTTATGGGTAGAACGATAGAGTCTCTATGAGTCGACTCCACCGACCCAATCCACAGTTGTGGCACGATCTCTATCGACCCTGAGATCGGCCATTCCTAATCGGTATCTTCGACCTTCGAGGTGGACGCGGTAGCGACCCTCTTTGGGTCACACTTGTTTGCGGGATGACCGGGTTTCTTGCATTTCATGCAATGCTGTGTGGGGCATCCCTTCCAAGTATGTTTTGTTCCTCGGCAATTTCCGCAAGTAGCTTGTGGACAGAACTTCTGTAAGTGGTCCGTTTTGTTGCAGATGAAGCATTTCGCAGGTGATGTGGAGACGGCATCGACTTCCATGGCATTCGGGTCTTTCTTCTCCGGAGTGGAGACCGGGGCAGGGACATTTCGGATGATGGTGTGGGTTATCGGTTGTCTTTCTTTGTTCTCTTGTAGTTCTTTTCGGTATTCTTGATCCATTTCTACGGCTATTTTCTTCCATTGTTTGAGGGTGGTCGGAGCGGGGTAGGTAGTCCGAACCCTCATTCGGAGGGTTTGGTTTAGCCCGTCTTTGTAGGCCGTCAGGAGGTACTCTTCGTCGTATTGGCTGGGACCGGCGTAGCTGTTGAACTGTGTTGTGAAATGTTGGCAGGTGGAATCCCCCATCCTGAGTTTCTTGAGCTTGGCTTGGGCTACTTCCTTGCTGGGAAGGAGACAGAAGTAATCCTTGAAGTGCTCATCGAATTTGTCCAGGGATTCGAACAGGGGTTTGAGATCTTTCTCCAGTATTCCTGCCTCAGTCTGTGCCCTTTCATGGCTTGCCATGGTCCGGTAGGTCTCGGCGGCCCAGTTCCTGGTGAGGTCTGAGTCGGTTTCGTTGACTAGTCCTATGATGAACATGATAATCGTGACGAGGTCCTTCTCTCCTTTGTGGTGCGTGTAAGATCTACACGCCAGGAGGAAAGGTTCTACTTCGTCGGGCTTTCCCGAGAACTTGTTGGGCTTGGGGATTTCCAATTTTGATTTCTTTCTTCCTTCCTTGATTCCCTTCATTTCTTGGTTCATTTCAGTGAGGGCTATGGCCATCTCTCTCATGGCGATGTCAGCTGTGTCTGTCATCTTTTTCACATCCTCTCCCATCGTGGTGCCTATGCTGTCGGATACACTCCGCATGTAGGGAATGAGAGTTTTGATCGAGGCGTATAAGACGGCCCCGAGACCCATTACAAGGGCATATCCGGTTACCTGTGCTAGGGGAAGTTGGAGGTTTTCGATGAGCTGGACTGGAGAGATGGTAGCGGCAAGGCCTCCAAGAGCGAGGTTGATTTGGTCGAAAAGATCGTCCATTACTAGTCGTTATAGCGGGGACAGTTGTTTTTAGGGACTTGGTTCTTCTGTTAAGACTTATAGCGAGTTACAGTCGCAGCGTCTTAGAGTTGATGCAAATGACAAGTAGAGAGTGTCACGTGTCTGACGTGTAGTTGTGCACGGGACTGGTGATTGGTGTCTCGTGACTGGTTATGTCAAGGACGAGAGTCGTGTGAGATGGAAACTCGTGAAGACGGTATGAAGGTCGATACAACGAGGTATGAGGGTTAACGGTCGTTGAGGGTTTGTTAGATCTGGTGCTTCCAGATGTAGTTGAATAAGTTGGTAGATCTGAATCGTCTCAGATATAGTAGGGTTGAGGGAAGATGTGAATCGGTGAGATTCGAGTTGGTAGATCGTAGTGTTAATACAGTAGAACCAAGTAAGGAATAGGTATCTAGATAGGTAGAGTATATATAGTAAGTAGCGCGTGGTAGAGGTGAGGCATAAGCCTCAAGGATAACATGCGTATCAAGTCGTGTAAGTAGCAAGGCGCAGTCCGCAGTTGTATAAAATGAAAAGAAGATGATAGGAATGAAGAGAAATGAAAAGGTGTGTAAAACATGTGTTACTGTGATGTCATAGATGATGTCATAGGTATGAGGTCATAACACTTGATAAGAGCAACTCACAAGCATTGACCAGTGCAATTGAGATCTATATTGACACTGTGTAGAGTCCGAAATAGAGCTCAATAGATGTACTTAACAAGACGTCATTCTGGGGTAACAGCCCAGCGCCACAATTCGACCATCTCCTTCTCCACTCTTCGCTTGATCTTGCTTATAGAGTTTGCGCTTCTTAAACGAACTCATGGCCTGGGGGCCTTTGATTAATGCAGACTGAAGATAAGCAAGTGTCTTGTACTCGTAACAACCACGACAGTGAGAACGCCCTCAATCCAGTTGCTCTCGGGCTTTTGAAGAATGGACTGACGTCAGGATCGGATTGAGTTTCAAATTTAGCGCCCTCAACATCTACAAACATCAGGCGCGACTGGCCTAAGCCAAGGTTTCTTCTGAGCCGCCTTGCAACCGCCAGAACCAAGGCAGAAACACAGAGCACCACAGGTACCGGATGCGAGCAAGCCGAACATTTGGCGACTCCAATAACAGGATGAATGGGGTTCCTATCATATAAAAGAACGTCATGAAGCCGATGAGGTGAGGCTTCCCCCAGCACAAACCATGCCTCTTCTCTCCCTGCCATGGGAGCAATCCACCTGGGCGACTGTGGGCCTTGCTCTGGCGTCTGGTGCTCTGGCCGTGAGAGCACTCAGGAATAGGCGACAGCTGCCTCTTCCTCCCGGACCAAAATGCCTTCCCCTGATAGGCAACGTGCTGCAACTTCCCAGCGAAGAGCCATGGAAGGTGTACCTTGGCTGGGCGAAACAATATGGCACGGCTCGCGTCTCGATGTGACTCTTTTTAAGCTGACCTTTTCCCAGGGGATCTCGTCTACCTCGAAGCGCTTGGCCAGCCGATCTTGGTTATCAACTCACTGCAAACGATCAATGCCCTCCTCTCCAGAAGAGCGCAAAACTACTCACATCGAGTCTACTCTCCAATTATCGAGCTGTGCGTTTATTTGACTCTTCCAATGCCATTATGACGTCTCATCTAGGAAAAGGATGGGCCATTCATGGGCAGTCACAGTGACAAACTACGGACAAAGGTGGAGGGATATACGTCGGATCTTTTATCAATTCTTCAACCAAACCAAGGTGCACCATTTCCGGCCTGTGATCGAAGAGGAGATTCCGGTGCTTTTGAAGAATCTAGCAAACGACCCCAACACATTTTCGCCATTGGGTGCATATGTGAGGTTTCCATGGCTGGTACCAACATGCGAGCGGGCATTGACCATGTTTCAAGGTACTTTGGTACGGTTATTATGCGTGTCGCCTACGGATCGGAAGACCCTGCCTACAACGAAGGGCTTATCAACGATGCCGATACTGTGATTCAGTGGATGCTGGAGAGCCTCCTGCCAGGAAACATGCTGGTGGGATTCTTCAGCCCCCTTCGATACGTCCCATCTTGGCTTCCTGGGGCGGGCTGGAAACGAAAGCTGGAGCGCATAGCTGAGATGGATAAAGACATTCGCACGAGGGCGTTCCAGGATGCGAAGGACCGAATCGTCAGTATTTTGCTTGGTCTGATGTTGCATCTCTGAACTTGTGTCTCACTTTCAGGCACAGGGGACAGCTTCTAACGCGACTGTCAGTTTTGCGAATGAGTTACTGTATGACCTGCCTGACATAGGTACGCCGGAGTATAACCATCAAGAGGAGCTAGCACAAAGCGCAGCTGGGATAGCATACATCGGTAAGTGGCTTCCACGGCTTCGGCCCTTTGTTGTTACTAACCAAGGGTTATATCAGCTGGAGCAGACACCGTACAGTCGCTATCGCGTTCTCGCACGGTCGGCTTACTGACATCACAGGGCAGACAGTTAGCTCTTCCTTGGCAGTCTTCCTCGCACTTGCCATGAACCCCGAAGTTCAACGCAAGGCGCAAGCACAGATCGACGAGGTGATTGGAACAGACAGGTTACCTACGTTTGATGACCTTTCGCGTCTACCATACGTCCGTGCTTTCGTCAAAGAGATAGGACGATGGCATTCGGTCACACCCTTGGGTCCGCTAGCCCTTTTTTCCTATCATCACCGAATGCACACTGACATCATCTCTAGCCTTGCCGCATGTATCGGACAAGGAAGACGTTTTCAATGGCTATCGGATACCAGCGGGCACCATGATTCTTCCAAATACCTGGTAAATATTCACTACTGATGTCGCCTCGGAACACTCACTAAAGTTGGCTCGCAGGGCAGTCATGCACGATCCAAATATTTTCGACAATCCCATGGAATTCAGACCGGAGAGGTACCTCGACAAGAACGGCGAAATCGATCGTTCTGTCCTTGATCCCGAGGCAGCCGCGTTTGGCTACGGCAGGCGGTATGCGCACTTTGTCGATGCCCCTCTCGGATGGCTTGTCGTATCTGACTCGACGACAGAATCTGTCCTGGGCGGCACTTCAGTACAGAATCTCTTACCATGATGGCGTTGAACGTCCTAGCTTCGTTCGACATTAAGCCTTCAATGGACGAGACGGGGAAGCCTATCCCTCTTTCTTTGAGTGTGACGCCAACTATCATCTCGTTCGTACCACCTTGCGTTGTTCAATCTGCGAATAAAGTTGACAATCCTAAAGCACACCACATCCGTTCCAGTGCCAGATCAAACCCCGCTCTCAGCAGCATCTAGCACTGATAAAGGCGACTCATGACCGTTGAAGAGTTGAACGGAAATGTATAATATCAATGTATTCCCTAGAATAGTGTACAGGTGAATAAATCGCGTTGACAGGCGATGTCGAAGCACGTCCTTCCTGTTCTCTCTAACTGATCTTCTTTCCACTAACTTTCATCTTCATAGATACGTATCTCCCAAGCTCATCACAGATCGGGTTTAGACCTAGATAAAGAGCATCAGCAGACGAACAGATGACCATTGAAGGCACATACCCTTGAGAGCATGGAAGAGAAGCGACTGCCTCATCGGCCAAGTGACAAGACCCACACCGCCCTTCTCCACCCCTCTCTTCATCTTGTACGCCAGCGTTTCTGCCTTTTCAAATTCGAAACCAGGTGTCGAACTTCCTTGGCTGCGCATGGCTTTGGTGAGACGGGTATCGATGAATCCTGGTTCGACGGTGACGACGTCAATGTTGGAGGACGAAGCGAGGACACGAAGGCTGGTGGAGAACGTGTTGAGGTAGGATTTGGTCGAGGCGTAGGCGATCATGTTGGCTGGACCCTGAATCCCGGCGGTGGATCCGACGATGCACTGAAGTAGAAGGCCAATGAGTGGTTGAAGATGCAGGAAAGAGGAAGGGCGTACGATTTTACCATACTGGCGAGTCTTCATCTGAGTATACATCGCCATGCAGAGAGCGGTTGTACCCGAAACGTTGACGCTGATCATCTTCTCAAACGTTTCCTGGAATGACACGCGTTCAACATTAGGTCCACACACAAGAAGCTACAAGAGAGAACGGAGGCTCACCAAATTCAAAGGGTTGTCAGCCTTGAGGTAGTTTGTTATACCCGCGATAGCGTACAGGTGCGATATGGGACCATACTTCTCGTCGAGTCTCTTGACAGCCTCTGCGGTATCGATAGGTGATCCAGCCAGGTCGATGACCTCCGAATGAAGTGTAGCTGGGGTATCGCCCAGCTGTGCCAGAGTGTCACGCACGTGGTCTAGTTGTTGCTGTCAGCCACGGAATGCAGACATTCAGCGTTCACGACTCACCAGACTTGTCAGAGACGGCGATAACGGTAGTGTCTGGCTCAGGACAGTACTGCTTGAGCACCTCGAGGCCAATACCGCTAGATGCTCCGACAATAAGGACAACCTTTCCTCGCCGAAGCGATGCAGGTGGTGGGACGAGCGCGGTGGTTGTCCGAGACAAGGTGGCTCTAACACAGGCCAAAGGGAGGACGATGGCGATGGTGAACAGAAGAGAGCTGACCGCTCCTGTGACTGTTCCCATTGACAAGAAGATGTTTTGGATCGTATAGGAGACTGTTGGAACCCAGCGTGGTCGAATGCGAGCCTCCTTCACTTCATGCGGCGTTCCATGACCACTGGATTTCGTGTTGCTCGCCATGGCAGAATTCCTTGCAAGAGGTTGGGAGCTGGAAGTAGAAGAATAGCGAAGGATGTGAAGGCGAAATGGGTAAGAAACCCGTGAGCCTCCACTTATAAGTCGGACCGCCAGTCGGGGTTGAATCGATATTTGAGCGCCAGATAGTGACGTCAACTACTTCGTAGTCGCGTCGATCAACTGAGCAGAAGTCAGAGCTAATGACAGGGTGTCAGTGCGGTTTCTGTAGCCAGAGTATTTATGTGATACGTACAAGAAGGCTGAAGATCGATACGGTTCCCCAGTTGCAGCCACACATCGTGGCTCTATCACCACAGTGTCACGGAAGAAGTCCTGACGTGCATGGCGTACTGGATGACTTCAGTCTTTGGGGACTCCCAGAGCCAACGTTTTCATAGATGCTACGCTGGTCGATAGTTCAAGACAACAGCAAGGGCATCAGATCGTGTGCAGGACGGTGACAGTTATTCAGAAATCTCAGCCATGGCGAGCTGGTTGGAAGGGCGGCCGGTGGATATTGGTGCCCACCAGGGCCGAGGAAAGTCGAGATTCGCAAAAGAGTGGAAAATCATAGAGAATGCAAGAATGAGCTGTCCGATGGGTGAGGACGAAGAGCAGGAAAGGAACGGGCCAGCGGGCGGAAAGCTTGTGGCAGTGCAGGCTGTTGGGTTAGGTTTCGATTAGCGCCCAAGTTTCTCGTAGATGGCTATGGGACAGCTGGAAGTAGACGGGAGACATTTCTACGCCCAAGTCCTCATGGACGCTGATCACTGAAGGACAAAGTTTTTTTAAAATTGCCATTTGTATCGCAAGCAACGCACTTCCACGCTGCCACGCCGGACCATTCTCTGTCCCAGCGCTATTGGCCGATCAATGAACTTCCAAGGCACAAGAAAGAGTTGGCTTTCATGAGATAAAATTTATTGAGATATGTTTACAGTCTATTTAGTCGTGTGAACACATCGCGATCAAGGATACAATGAGAAGTACAGTAAACCAATGAGCAGCTATTGTGTGGCTTCTGTCGACAGTGGTAGTAGCGATTGCGCCTCCTCCAGGGTCTCGATGTTGCCTGTCAGCCTGTAAGAAGCCTGGAGAGTGCTGACTAGGCTATTGAGGAAAAGGGTACGATGATGGTGGCCCGGCGGCCGCAGCGAGAGCGCTTCTCGGTTGAGTGCGATTGCCTCGTCGAGGCTTTCCGTAGTCCCCGTGTGCTCAAAATGAGACTGAAGGGCACAGGCAAGGTTGTGGAGGGAAAGGGCGCGGTATGGGTGTCCTGAAGGGCGTAGAAATAATGCTTCCCGGAGAAGTACGATCGCTTCTTCTAGGCTCTCGGCAGCGTTTGTAAGTTTGAAATCAGTTTGAAGGGCGGTGGCCAGGTTGTTCAGGGACAGCGCATGGTCTAAATGACCCGGCGGTCGTAGAGATAAGGCTTCTCGATAGAGTAGAATAGCCTCTTCAATGCTCTCAGCGGCATATGTCTGCTCGAATTCGGTGCAAAGGGTGCTCGCCAGGTTATTAAGCGAGAGGGTACGGTTGTGGTGACCTGGAGGCCACAGGGACAGCGCCTCTCGGTTCAGTATGATTGCCTCGTTCAAGCTCTCTATAGCGCCTGTCTGCTCAAACTGAGAACAAAGGGAGTTGGCCAGGTTGTTGAGCGAGATAGCGCGGAGTGAATGACCCAACGGCAATAGGGACAATGTTTCTCGAAGCAGGGTAGTTGCTTCATTCAGGCTCTCAGCAGCACCTGTCTGCTCAAAGTGAGCCTGAAGAGCATTGGCTAGGTTGCTGGAGGCCAATGTATGGTAGGGGTGACCCAACGGCCGTAATAGCAATGCCTCTCGAAGAAGGACAATCGCTTCGTCCAGGCTCTCGGCAACACCCGTCTGCTTGTAATGGGACTGGAGAGAGAGAGCGAGGTTGTTAAGAAACGTTCCGCGGTCCGGATGTCTAAGAGATGTGGCAAGCATCACCGCTCTCTCCAGAGAAATAGCTTCGTCCAGATCCTCCCTAGCACCGAAACGGACAAATCGTTGTCCGAGACACTTGGCTAGCACCACTTGGAATATATGACCTTCTTCGCCCTGTATTTCAGCCGCGCAACGACAAGCGCGCACTGCGCTGTCTAGAAGGTTGATCGATGCATTTGTTTGTGACGTATGCTCGTATGCCCTTCCCAGCGCAAGCCAAGCTTCTGCGTTTTGGTGATGAAGCCGAACAGCGACTTCCCCCAGAGCAATTGCATCTGTTGTATCTGCAACCACAGGCGGTTCATGCTGTAGCCGGACGAGGCAAGAGATGAAGTATTGGGAACCATCCTGAGTAGGCGTTCCCGAGGCGTCAAAATCGGGGTCAATCCGGTCTAGGGGTGTGCCCGGACGGGCAAGTTGGAGATACGATATCCCCCAACGGTGCCACTGCAGGATGGAGAGGCCGTCCAAGATGGCAGAGTGTGGCGTAGCCTTCCATTCGGCATCCGACGCGGGGCTCACAGTGGGGGTACCGTAAGCGGTGTGAGTTGGCCAATTCTTCGTCGCATACTTTTGTAGAGGGGTGGTGAATGTAGACGGGGGAGATGATAAGAGCCGATGCAGCTCCTCAAGGCAAGCTTTACCGAGCTGACAGTGTGAGGTGGAAGCATCGATTGGGAACGCAAGATGAGGGGGAGTGTCCGTACTTTGAAGGTACTCCAAGAAGGATAAGTGGAATCGCAATGGGGCTGGGTCGACCATGTGCAGGTCGTCTTTCATCTGCCCCGTCTGCAAAGGGCGAAGATCGGATAGGATCTTGCGAATGGTAGGGACCGGCATTGACACCAATGAGGCGAATGCAGCAATGGGGAGAGGTGCTTGGAGAACCAGTAGTGCTCCCAGGAGCACCTTGAGCTTGGCTTTATGATCAGGCTTGGGGAATCGTAAGTGGATGGCGCTGTGATAAAGATTCGCCAGGATATCGTTGTCCCCGATGCTTTGCTGTGAGTGGAGCAGGGCCGTGACGGTCTCGTGTGGGTTTGGACAGCTCAGCTCGTCTTCCAAAACAGAGCATAACGTCGAACTCCAGATGAACAGGCCAGAGGCCTTGTTCACCAATTGGTTGATGGTTTGCAAGCTAGGCTTGCGCCCGTACTCCCATTGCACCTGTTTGAGCCGTTCCTTGAAGTACTCTCCCATCACACCTTCCACAACATCTAGAAGGTCGTATCGTCTGAAAGAGACGTTAAGGAAGCGATCTTCCAAGCCTGGTCGTCCAAGCACAACGAACCGGACAAGATGTGTTTTGGTGGTGAGACAGGCGAGAGCCTTGATGAGGGTAGGGTGAGGCGCCCATTGATCGAGGGCATCCAGTAGGATTACCAGGGGCTGAGGAAGACCAAGCGATTGGATGGGTTCCAGAATAAGCTTCTGGATCCTGATCTCAAGAGAGACCGAGGGGTTGACATCGAGGCGAATGGCTCGCGTTAGCGCTGGGAACGCTCCGCACAGCTGACCTGCAACCATCCTGACCACCAACTCGGGGGTCCAGTCGGGAAGGGCGAAACCGAGGAAGATGTTGCCAGCAAGGCGCTTGTCATCGCCAAGCCTCGTGGCGAGGGGCTTCGCCAGCGTCGACTTGCCTACCCCCACCTTTCCAAGCACGCAGAGGACGAGCTCTGGTAGATGGTCGGAGTCGATCCACTGTAAAATACGGGCTTCGTCCTCAGTTCGACTGTCGGGGAAGCAATCGCTGAGGTAACTATTGATATCTGGATGAATGGGAAGGCTTCGAAGGACGTTGAATTCCTCGATCTGTGTAACATGGCCTAACAGAGAGCGTATATGAGCACCATCGGCATTCTGTAACCTGGTTTGTACTTGCCGTTATTTATCCCTATGAAGGCGTTTCCTACCCGTTCGATGTTCACAACAGAGCCGTACTCGTGGTGGTTAACTGGTCCATTATCTATCGGGGTCCAATCATCTAGGGTGATCATTAGGCTAGAGATCGTTTCCAGCAATAGAAGCTCACCATTCAACGGTCTCGCTGTCGGTGGTTCTGGCGCAGTTGTTTGTGCTGTCTCATCTGCGGGTGGGTTCATACCTCAGAATCGGTGCAACATGAATGCCAGCTACACTCACTAGGAGTCGCAACCAAGAAAGGATTTGTAGCATGAGAAGGTGGAGCAGCTAATGTCTGAAGAAATTCGGCACTCCTGAACGGATTGCGCTCAACAGTCTTCGGAGGGTTAATCGATGCGCGATCCGAAGCCTGCGGTTGCTCTTGGGGCATTATTGGTCCTAGATGGGCGAGGAGCACCAAGCACAGGGGTAACCCACGATGGGTCACTCAATAGAACGTGATGCCCAGGGCGGCACGTGCCCACTCGACATTTGCATTTGAACCTTGTCAACAGGAAACCGTGAAACTGGAGCATATGATATATGGTCAACAGTAAACATCTGGGTATAAATAGGTTCGCAGTCAAGCATTGAAGGACGCTAGCCAAGGTGGGTAATCAGACAGCGAAAGAAATAACCAAACCACTGGTCATGAATGTAGCACCAACTTGAAAGCCGAGGTCCTCATGCTCTACGTCTCCTGGCCTAGACTTCCCGCTCGACTCCTCCTGGAGTAAGACCAGATAGATTGCAGCACAGAGAAAGACAACAGCACTGGTATACATAGTCAGAGATCCCGCCCCAAAATGGGAATACAGCTGCCACCAATCACCGTCAGCGTATATTCAAGAATAAAGGGAGCTGAGAAGAGAGAGAACTCACACTCAAGACATAGCAGAGGCAGTTCCATATGCGCTTCCTCCCACTGAAGGTAGCAGAGACCTCGGCTGTCCATCGTGCAACGCTGCCCACATTGCCTATAGAATAGGAGCGTCATGAGCACGATAATGGGGCGAAGGTGGGATAGCCGTACTGTTTGCTCTCAAGCTGACTTCGGCAGTGCCAGTCCTGACAGCCCTCAACCTCGTCGCCATTGCGAAGTCAACGCAGAGTCAAGGTGTTTTCCTGATGACCACCAGTGTCGACTGAGCCCCTAGGAGGTGCGGGCGAGAACTCGGGTTCGGTCGTCCCGCTCCAAGTAGCTTCTGCAGGAAGACGGAGGATAAAGCAAACACTGCATACGGCTAAACCACAAGGGTGTCAGCAGCTCAACGACGATACAACGGGAGAGACACAGACCTACGCTCATTGACCACAGCAAATAGTCGTGGTCTGGTCGCAGTCTCTCTGGTGTTGCGGCGGGCTGATAGCCAGGATCGCTGGGAGAGAATTTAATGGATGTCGTGGTGCATGGATATGTGGTTCATCTTCATCAACTGGGATGGCTCTTAGAGGTCGACCTCCGTCCACAGAGACCGCCCTAGACCCAACCCAAGGGTAGGCGTCCCCCCTGCAGCAACGTACAGGATCATCCTAAGTTTGGATGGAAGTTGGGTCGGTTTCCTCGAGCTTGAGCGAAGGAGCAAGAACTGATAGTCATATTTTAGTGTTCATGCTTCAGCTAGTATATATCACGTACTACGCACCTAACAACTGAGCATCCGCTATCGTTTCCCTGTTTAGCTTCACCTCGGCACTAGGTTGGATCCCGACGTGCATGGCGCATGGAATAACCCCAGTCCTGTGTAACCTCCCAGAGCCGCAGACAACAGAGGCCTGCCCTCGCTGCTAGTCCGCTTGATGCTCAAGACAACAGCAAGGCATCGGGTCGGACGCAGGACGGCACTGCTGGGTCTCCAAGCCATAGAATGGAGCAGGAGCTGCTCATAATGGTTGATGGTTGGGCCTCATTACGAATTTCGCGAACCCCACTGTCGTCGCTGTTGCGGTTCAAGATCACTCCTTGGCTCGGACAAAGGACTGTGACGCACGACGATTGTTCAAAATCTCAGCCATAGATCAAGCAGGAGCTGGTCGTGGCGGTAGTAAAAGTGCTGTTCATTGGGAAAGGGGGTAGCCCGATTCCCGTGAAGGCATAAATTCAGCAAAGGATCCAGGAAGTAAGCTCGAAGAGGATCGACGAGAAGAAAACGAATTCGGAATGGCCAGAGCAAACCTGTGGCGGTGCTTAGTATTAGTGCCCACGCTAGTGGGTTAGGTTTCAATTAGCGCCCGTCTAGCCCTCAAGCTAGTGTTCCGGGAAATAGGAGGTGCTAATCAGCACCTGTAAATTTGCTGGGCAAATTAGACAAGGCCTTGCGCGCCAAATTTACCATGCAAACTCTGGCTATGTATTACGGGATTCACCTTCATCTGGACCATCGAAGGCCCTCGACGAATGCAACCAAAGCTCTGATGCATATGGTCAACAGAAGACAGGCCAGTCTCTTGCAACTATTTTGACACACAAGAGTTGGGAAAAGTATACACGCACATTTGTTCGCCTGTAATTCACGCGGTGAACCTGGCTAATCAGCCGAGATTTCCCAGCAAATTAGCGCCCAGAAGCATGGCTGTCATTTACATATATGGTAAATTAGGGGCCAGGGTAACTTTGACCCCGAACCTAATTCCCGGAGCCTACCTCAAGCTTAAGACGCTACTCTGCCGGCCAAGTAAGTAATCCTTAGATGCTGCTTTAGCGTGGGTTGGGCGTTTACTGCTCCCAAGATGCAGTCATCGCAACTCTTTGAAAGCAAATAACGAGCGCGCCACGAAGCCCTTTCTTCACGATGATTCTGACTGCACTTTGAAACATTGTAATTCCACATTGGATAGTGGATTATGCTCTCTGCCATCACATTTTTCCAATCTATGAACTCCCAAAAGGTACGAGGTACGATGCACAAATGAAGCTCGTAAGTTTCCAAAGATTACATTTTCTCAAGATGCTTTACAGTCTATATAGCCGAAGAAATAGTAATTGGGATCACGAGCACAGTGTTAAGGGTGAGTAGAGGGTGAAACTATTGCGAGGTTTCCCCAGCACATGGTAGTAGCGACTCTGCCTCTTCGAGGGTCTGAACGTCGCCTGTCAACATATAAGAAGCCTGTAAGCTGACAGCTAGGCTTTGAACTGCCGCTTGGTGGTCATCGTGACCTGGCGGCCATAGCAATAACACATCTCGATTGAGTGTGATTGCCTCATTCAGGCTTTCAGCAGCTCCTGTCAGATCGAAATAAGACCAAAGGCAGCGGGCGAGGTTATGGAGGGAAAGAGCGCGTGATGGGTGGCCTACTGGTCGTAGCAACAATACTTCTCGATGAAGCACAACCGCCTCATCCAGGCTCTTAGCAGCACCTGTAAACTTGAAGTGAGACTCAAGGTAGTTGGCTAGGTCTCGAAGGGGTATGGCGCGGTTTGGATGGCCTCCTGGTAAGTGCATCAAAGCTTCTCGAAGAAGCACAATTGCCTCGTCTAAGCTCTCGGCAGTTCCTGTTAGCTTGAAATGTGAGTGAAGGGCGATGGCTAGGTTTTTCAGGGAAAGGATATGGCAGTGAGGACATGATGGCCGTAGCAACAACGCTTGTCGAAGAAGCACGATTGCCTCGTCCAGGCTCTCAGCGTCACCTGTGATCTTGGCATGAGATTGGAGAGAGGACGACAGGAGGATGCGGGTAGAGGTCCAGTCGGGGCTGCCTGGTGGTGCTAACGACAATGCCTCTCGAAGAAGCATGATTGACTCGTCCAGCGTCCCAGTTGCGCCTGTGAGCGAGAAATCAGATCGAAGCGAGCCGGCCAGAGCGATGAGGGTCACGGCGCGGTGTGGGTGGCGTGGAGTTGTGGCAAACATCGCTGCTCTCGCTAGAGAGATAGCCTCAGCGAGGTGTTTCCGATCACCAAAACCGACAAACTGATCTTGAAGACACCTGGATAGACACGCAAGGGCCCGTGGTTCTCCCCCAAACCCAATATCAACTGCACAACGATAAGCTTGCATAGCACGGTCTAAGAGACGGGCTGAACCATTTATTCGTGAGGCTTGCTCGTATGCCAATCCCAGCGAACACCAAGCGTCTGGGCTTCGGTGCTGAAGTCGAACAGCCACTTCTACCAGCGCAATATCATTTGGTGTGGGTACGATCTCAGAGGTTTCACTCTGTAACCGGGCGAGGCAAGAGGTGAAGTATTGGGAACCATTGTGAGTCAGCATTACTGCGGCATCGTAAGCAGGTTCAATCAGGTCGAGGGATTGACCAGGATAAACCAATTGAAGATATGCTTTCCCCCAACGATGCCACTGCGCGATAGACAGGCTATCAAGGACTGCAAAATGTGGTGTAGCCTTCCACTCTGCATCTGACGTGGTGCTCACGGGTGGGGTGCCTTCCATCGTGTGGGTTGGCCAATACCTCATGGCGTATTTCTGCAAAGGGGTTGTGAAGGTGACATCGGGAGGTGATAAGACCCGTTGCAGCTCCTCAAGACAGGCTATGCCCAGTCGAGACTGCGAAACATTGATGGGAAATGCAAGGTTGGAAGGAGTATCCGAACTCTGCAGATATTCCAAGAATGACAGGTGGAACCTCAACGACGCTGGATAGACCATGTCCTGGTTGTCCTTCATTTGCCCACTTTGAAGAGGGCGGAGATCGGCCAGGATCTTGCGAATGGTAGGGGCCGCCATCGACACCAAGGATGCAAATGCGGCAATGGGAAGGGGCTCTTGCAGGGCCAGCGCCGCTCCTAGGAACACCTTGAGCTTTGCTTTGTGGTCTGGCTTGGGGAACCGCAGGTTGATCGCATCGTGATACAATTTTGCAAGGACCTCATCGTCGTCCACGCTTTGCCGCGATTGTAGAATAGCCGTGAGGGTCTCGTGAGGGTTCGGACAGCTGAGCTCGTCTTCCAAAACAGAGCACAGCGTCGAACTCCAGATGAACAGACCAGAGGCCTTTTTCACCAATTGGTTGACGGTCTCAACGCTAGGCTGGCGCCCGTACTCCCATTGCACTTCACTAAACCGATTCCTGAAGTAGTTGGCCATGATGCTTTCCACAACATCTGGAAGATCGTATCTTTTGAATGAGGCGTTCTGGAAACGATCTTCCAGTCCTGGTCGTCCAAGCACAACGAATCGGACGAGATGCGTTTCCGTGGTGAGACAGGCGAGAGCCTTGATGAGGATAGGGTGGGGTGCCCACTGATCGAGGGCATCCAGCAGTATCACGAGGGAGTGGGGAAGACCGAGCGACCGGATGGGCTCCAGAATGAGAGATTGGATCCTTGTCTCTAGAGAGACAGAAGGATTGACATCAAGCCGAATGGCTTCGCACACAGCTCGAGTGAGCACTGGGAACGCTCCGCACAGCTGACCTGCGGCCATCCTAACGACCGACTCAACGCTCCAATCCGGTAGAGCGAAGCTGAGGAAGATGTTCGCAGCCAGGCGTTTACCCTTTCCGAGCCTCGTGGCAAGGTGCTTTGCCAACGTCGACTTTCCGACACCAACTTTGCCAAGCACGCAGAGCACGAGCTCTGGTGGATGGTGGGAGTCGATCCACTGTAGGATGCTTGCTTCGTCGTCCGTCCTGCTTCCTGGGAAGTACTCGCTGAGATGAGCACTGATGTCTGGATGGATTGGGAGGTTGCGAAGGACGTTGAATTCGTCCACTTGCGTAACATTGCCTGATGGAAAGCGCATGTGAGTTCACTACCGCCAACCTGCCAGTCCTAGGTTGTACCTACCGTAATTGATCCCTGAAAAGGCGATCCCCACACGTTCAATATTGACCACCGGGCCATAATCTTGGTGGACTCTTCCGTCGCCTATTGGGGTTCAAATTAGCTTGGGTGATCATCGATTATGGAACAATCGAGGGACTCACCGCTCGCCTCGTGCGGATGACCTGTCGGTGCTGCTGGTGCATTCGTTTGTGTTGGTTCCACCGCTGCAGCGTCCATACTTCAGAATCGACACAGCAAGGAAGGTAGCTCAACCCACCTGGGATTGCAATCAAGAACGGATTTGTGGCACGAGAAGGTGCAGCGAGCGCTAATCCCCGCAGATATTCCGGATTCCTGAATGGATTCCGCTCGACGGTCTTCGGTGGACCGTCTGGCGGCTGGGCCTGACGTTCCTCTTGGGGCATTAGAGGTCCGTAGATGGGTGAAGAGGACAAAGGACAGCGGTGGTCAACCATCAACCACGGGCGCTCAATGCCCCAGATGGCACGTGCTGCTGTAGAGTTACTGGACGGCCCCGATGTCAATCTGGGACGATTTACCACTGGAAGGCAACATCAGCCTGATGTTTGGTT
Source organism: Coprinopsis sp. MPI-PUGE-AT-0042 (assembly GCA_020736565.1). NCBI lineage: Eukaryota > Fungi > Basidiomycota > Agaricomycetes > Agaricales > Psathyrellaceae > Coprinopsis > Coprinopsis sp. MPI-PUGE-AT-0042. The sequence goes on along the minus strand of JAHBOF010000201.1, from coordinate 86,789 downwards.
CTTATAAGTGTAGCACTCACCATGGAATAGGGGTCGAGAAGCTGGACTCGGACCGCTATTACGAACCATGCGGTTTTTGACCCCCTGAGATCGAGACAGTACCAAGGGGTTGTAGGGACGATGTGAACTCACCGCCGTTTGAACACTCCAACAGTCGTCTCCAAGCTATACACAGACTGAGTGGTTAGCAGAAGGCAGTTGAAATAGATTTCTCGAACATATAATACATGGTCTACAATCCACACTAATCTGGACATAAATAGGCTCACAATCACCCACTGCATCGAACGACACCGACCAGGTAGATGGAGAATCAGGACCGCTGGACATCACTACACAGCCGAGATTCCTCCTTCTCAACACCTCCTGGCCCAGACGTCCCTCGAAGCTCCTCCTTGAGCATAACCACACAGATCCCGGCAAAGAGAAAGAGGACGACGTTGATATAGACCGGCAGATTTCGGCTCAGGAGAATTCCACCTAGGGTTGGTGCAACATTCCACCTTTGTAGATTGTCAGTACCGATATGAAACGTAGGGCGAAATCGTAACGCACATTCGAGACAAAGCAGAGGAGTGCTACATGCTCTTCTTCTCACCGAAGTGGCGAAGATCTCGTGTCCAGGCGCCCACACGGCCCGTAAAATGCGTCAACAATCACAGTAACGAGCCGACGGTGTAATGGACGGGGGTTGCAAGCAAACTAATTCGGAATGGGCTGCATCTGATTGCCCGTGGATTAGTCACCATTGCGAAGACCATGCAAAAGAAAGCCGTGACAAGGGTGCTTACTGCTGACGACCATCGTCGACCGAGACGTGACCCGATCAGGTACACTCTGAGCTGAAAGAGGGCACGACGGGGTCATGCAGGTATGGGAGGAGGAGAGCAAGAAGATAGTGAGACGAGAGAGCTGAAGAAAAAGGAGAGTGAACGCACAATAGCCCTGGACATCCTCCAATGGTGAAGATCACAACGTCCCGCAAGCTGCCCTTTTGGAGAAGCGGATGCAAGCTAAGGGACGTCCCAGTTTCCAGGAGTTTGGCAGAAATACGTTGAACATGGTACACGCTGAGCAAAACGACGGTCAGTCAGTCAGGCAATGACACAGCGAGAGAGACGGACCCCAGCTTATTGACCACCAGGTGCCCACACAACAGTGTCGTCCTCAGCCACCCAGGACTGAGCTCCCTCATAACACGATCCCACTGCGCCCATAAAGGCTTTTGTACAGCATGAGGAAGAGCCCAGAATCTGTTCATCCACCAATGCTCGACTTCGGCGAGATGCAGCAGACGACTGTCTATGCAGATGGGGCGGTCGCGGTCTACGTGATGTTACAGGAGGTTGATAGTCAATATGGCTGGGAGCATCAGTGAATGAGGTGGTATATGGCGGGTATCGTCTTGCACCATCTTCCTCGGCTGGACTGGCTCTCGGCGGTCGACCTCCGTCGACAGAGGCAGCTCTAGATGTAAGAGCTGGGGTTTCTCCAGTAGAAGTGTATACGGGTTCGTTTGATCCCCTGCTCGCATCCCAACTCCCTCCTGCCCCTCCTCCTTCCAGGTCCCCAGTAGCGTCGAACAGTACTGTATGAGATGTTGATCGTTGGGGTGTCGGTGGTGTTGCCAGCTTGGGTGCTGGTGAGCCGGATAAGGACACCTGGGGGCAGCTTGCTGAGCTGGGTGATGGCGATCCCAAACATCGTGAAACTCGACTTCCATCTCTGAGCCATTGAAGCGTGAGAGGGTTTCGTTCAGCGGGAGGAAGAGCCTAGACGGCACGCAGCAGACGACTGTCTTCGCGGCTAGTGGCAGTCGATGTGGAGTTGTGAGAAATATGGGCTGAATGTGAGGATCGCTGTGGTGATGACCGGTAGCGCTGTACGTTGGGCGTTGCCCTTGACTATCTTCCTCAACCAGGCGGGTCCTAGACCAGCGAGCGGGTGTTTCGCTGATAGCAGGGTATGCAGGTCCGGCGGACCTTCGACCACCACCCCGACTGGCTCCTGCTGCTCTGGGTGATCCCGAACGTTGCGTAATTTGCCTGTCATCTCTGGTCCACTGAAGCGCAAGATGAGGTGGAGGCGTCCTGTGGTCAACCAGCTGAAACAGGGTATTTTGGAAGATTCGTGGAAGCAGGAGTGGACCATCCTCGTTAGGAACATGAAAAAAGTCTAAAATCAATACACGTTCAGCTGGGCATCACAACAGGGGTTTGTAAACGAACCAATAAAGGGAGGTTTATCAAGAGCTATCATTCCCATCCTAGGTTATCCTTGGACGTGGACTCGATTCCCAGGGGACTGAGAGAAGGAGGAGGAACTAATGATACCCTGTCAGCTCTCCTCCTGCAGCTAGCATGTATAAAGTACGCACCCAAAAGCTGAGGATCGAGACCATTCCCCTGTCCAGCTCTGCATCGCGTCTCTACACATCGCCGTGGATAAACTTCCGCCACGCAGTGGCATACGATGGCTTTGACCTTCACGGCTCATCCTATGTCTTGCGCAACCTCCCAAACAACATAACCCTGCCATCGCTCCTGAGCTGGTCGACTGCCCAAGAAAGCTGCTCGGCATCGTTCGGTGTCCTAGTCACAGAATTGAGCAGGACTGGGCCAGAGCAGTGGAAAATTTGAGACTCGTTAGGAACAGACATAGTCAAACCATTCCAGAGTGAAAGATCAAGGACGCCAGAAATCGGTGGTTCGATGGGCGGTGACGAAGGGAAAAAAGAGAATGACGGGCAAGAAGACGGGTGTGGCAGTGCCCGCTGTTGAAATAGGGTTAGGCTTCGATTAGCGCCCAGGCAAGTATTTTATTTTATTTTTATCAAAATATAAAAGAAGGAAGATTGGACAACTTTGGAACACAAACGTTGTGATTGGGACTGGGCCGATTTCGAACATGGTTTGCAAACCGTCGAGGGCTAGGCTGCGCCGGTAAGAGGGTAAAAGTAGCACAAATGGGTGTCTTGGAAGGCTGTGGAAGGCCCTCTTTCCTTTCCGTTGGTCTCGATCTGGAGAATGGGCACGATACTTGGGATCGTGCGCAACCTCAAATTCTCCTCGCGCGTTTTCTTTACGAAAGCGAAAACGCCTGTAGAGCACTCACGGCGGCGCCAAAGGCACCGCGATGTATGTAGCATGGTGTGGCACAGTGTAATTCCGATATTCACTACGCCATATATCTCGACGACAAGCCTTCCGTGACCTATGCTGGCCTTTAATTTAAACGCCCATTTTTAAACCTGGGCTTGGGACACTCCGCCTTAGCCTCTGGGCCAACACCCGTTGCAAGAGTGAACAAAAATTCTTGGTAACAACTGAAATAAAGCATATAGAACTTTAAGAGAACAACGAAACCACCCCTTCCCGGGCGAACGCCCGGGTGTTACCTTAACGAACAGTCAATAACATATGCGTAGATAAAGCTTTCTTCCGAGTAGTACATGACGTCAAGGTACTGTACTATCAAGGTGACCAAATAAAAAGTCATGATGATCATAAATCAAGTCAAAGGTCTGCCTATCGGACGTGTAGCAGTGGATGAAGCTACTGTGCAGCCTCTGCAGCTAGCAGTTCTAGCGCCTTTGCCTCTTCCAGGGCCTCTACGTCCCCTGTCAGCGTGTGAGAAGCCCGTACGGCAATGGCCAGGTTACTGAGGGCAGCGGCGTGGTTTGGATGACCCGACGGCCATAGCAATAACAGCTCTCGATGGAGTGTGATTGCTTCATTTAGGCTGTCGGCAGTACCCGTCAAATCGAAATGGCATCGAAGGGTGTAGGCCAAGTTGAGGAGTGGAGCGGCACGGTCCAGATGACCTGACAGTCGTAACAGCAGTGATTCGCGAAAGTGCACAATGGCACTGTCCAGGCTCACAGAAGCACCCGTCTTCCAGAATTGTGCAACGAAGGCGATGGCCAGGACGTTGAGAGATGCTGAGCGGTTTGGGTAATTTGACGGCCATAGCGACAATGCCTCTTGAAGAAGAATGATTGATTCGTCCAGGCTTTCGGTAGCTCCTGTCATCTCGTAATGAGAGCGAAGAGATTCGGCTAGATTGTTGAGGTAAATGGCCCGGTCTGGGTGACCTGACGGTCGAAGTAATAATGCTTCACGGTAGACCGCAATGGCCTTGTCCAGGGTCTTGATAGTGCCTGTCAGCTTGAATTGCGAATCAAGGGAGCTGGCCAAGATGTTGAGAGATAATGTACGGTCTGGGTGATCTAAAGGCCATAGCGACATCGCTTCTTCAAGAAAGGTTATTGCTTCGTCCAAGGTTTCGGCAACTCCTGTCAGCTCGAACTGAGACTGAAGGGCCGCGGCTAGGTTGTTGAGGGAAATGACGCGGAGCGGATAGCCTGATGGTCGGAGCAATAGCACTTCTCGAAGAAGCACAATTGCCTTGTCCAGGCTCTCAGCAATGCCCGTCATCTTGAAATGAGAGTAAAAGGTGCTGCCGAGAGTACTGAGCACGAGAGAGTGGCTTGAGTGGCCAGGCGGCCATAGCAGTAATGCTTCTTGTAGAAGCTTCATGGCTTCATCCAAGATCTCAGCAGTGCCTGTCAGCTCAAAATGAGACTGAAGGCAGTTGGCTAGGTTGTTGAGACATGATGCGCGCCGTGGATGACCTGGCGGCCATAAGGACAATGCTTCGCGAAGCCGAATGGTCGCCTCGTTCAGGCTCTCTGTAGACCTTGTCAACTGAAAATGCAATTGAAGGCAGCCGCCGAGGTTGTTGAGTGAAAGGGGGTGGTCTGGGTGACCTGACGGCCATATCAACAGCGCTTCTCGAAAAAACATGAGAGCCTCCTCCAGGTTCTTGATGTTGCCTGTGATCCTAAATTGAAAGAGAAGTGCGTTAGCCAGGTTGTTGAGAGATTTTGTGCGGTGTGGATGGCCCGATTGCCATAACAATAGGGCTTCTCGAAGAAGTCCAATTGCTTCTTCCAAGTTCTCGGCAGCATCTGTCGATTCATAATGAGTTAAAGCATTGGCCAGGTTGCTGAGAGCAAGCGCGCGATCTGGGTGGCCTGAAGGCCATAAAGACAATGCCTCTCGAAGAAGCATGATTTCCTCGAGAAGGGCCTCAGCAGCACCTGTCAGTTCGAAAAGAGCATGAAGGGAATGGGCCAGGTTGTTGAGCGACAGAGCGTAGTTGGGTTCGCCCCGAGATCTTGCAAGCATCACTGTTCTCCCCAGCGAAATGGCCTCCTCGAGATCTTCCCTACGGCCCAAACGGGCGAATCGCTGCCCGAGGGACTTGGCCAATAGTAACTTCACGGGGAATCTATGTTCTCCTTCGTGCTCTACATCAGCCGCATAGCGATAGGCTTGCATAGCACCTTCAAGAAGGCTGACTGATGCACTCGTTTGTGATGCGTAATTGTACGAAGCGCCCAGCTGAAGCCAGGCATCTGAGCTTCGATGCTGTAGTCGAACGGCCACTTCTGCAACAGCAAATGCATTGAGTGTAACTTCAGCCACAGGGGCTTCAAGCAGTAACTTGACAACACGAGAGACGAAGTACTGGGGGGTGTCACCAGTCAGCGTTGCTGAGGCCTCATGAGCAGAGCCACTCGGGTCTAGGGATGAACCAAGGCGGACAGGCTGGAGATATGCCGAAGACCAATATTGCCATTGTGTGTGAGAGAAGCCACTCAAGATGGCAAAGTGCGGGGTAGCCTTCCATTCGGCATCGGAAGTGGGGCTCACAGTCGGGGTGCCGTGGGCAATATGGATGGGCCAGTACCTTATCGCATACTTTTGGAGAGGATTTGAAAAGGGAGGTTGGAGAGGGGATAAAGGACGGCGCAGTTCCTCAAGACAAGATTTGCCTAGCTGAGAGTGTGATGCGAAGATATCGACGGGGAACGCGGCATTGGGGGGAGTGTCTGCACTTTGAAGGTACTCCAGAAAGGACAGATGGAATCTCAGTGAGGCTGGATACACCATGTCCTGGTCATCCTGCATTTTTCCAGTCTGCAGAGGGCGAAGATCAGCCAGTATTTTTCGAATGGCAGGGGCCGCCATCGAAACCATGGATGCGAATGCAGCAATGGGTAGAGGCTCTTGCAGGGCCAGCACCGCTCCTAGGAACACCTTCAGCTTTGCTTTGTGGACAGCCTTGGGGAATCGCAGGTTGATGGCATCGTGATACAATTTCGCTAGGATGTTGTCGTCATCCACACCTTTCCGCGCCTGGAGAATGGCCGTGAGGGTGTCATGAGGGTTTGGACAGCTCAGCTCGTCTTCCAGAAGAGAGCAAACCGTAGAACTCCAGATGAAGAGGCCGTTGGCCTTGTCCACCAATAGGTTGATGGTTTCAACGCTAGGCTTGCGCCCGTGCTCCCATGGCACTTGATTGAACCGCTCCCTGAAGTACTTCCCCATCACGCTTTCCACAACATCTGGAAGATTGTATAGTTTGAAGGAGACGTTCTGGAAACGATCTTCTAAGCCTGGTCTTCCCAGGACAACGAACCGGACAAGATGTGTTTCGGTGGTGAGACAAGCGAGAGCGTTGATGAGGATAGGGTGAGGTGCCCATTGATCGAGGGCATCCAGCAGTATCACGAGCGGGTGGGGAAGACCAAGCGAACGGATAGGTTCCAGAATGAGGGTTTGGATCCTTGTCTCAAGAGAGACAGAAGGGTTGACATCACGGCGAAGGGCTTCGCAGACGGTTCGCGTGAGGGTCGGGAACGCTCCACACAGCTGACCTGAGGCCATCCTAACCACCGACTCGGGGCTCCAGTCGGGAAGAGCAAACCCAAGGAAGATGTTCGCAGCCAGGCGTTTGTCCTTCTCAAGTACCGTGGCAAGGTGCTTTGCCAACGTCGACTTGCCTACACCGACCTTGCCAAGCACACAAAGTACGAGCTCTGGTGGATGGCGGCAGTTGATCCACTGCAGAATGCTTGCTTCATCGTCAGGCCTGCTTTCGGGAAAGTAGTCGCTGAGATGACCACTGATGTCTGGATGGATTGGAAGGTTTCGAAGGACATTGAATTCATCGATTTGCGTAACATGGCCTAATGGAAAGCGCATGTGAGTTTACCGTCGTCATGCTGTGAGTCCTGGCTTGTGCCTACCGTAATTTATCCCTGTAATGGCAATCCCCACATGTTCGATATTGACCGCAGGGCCCTGCTCCTGGTGATGGACCACTCCATCGCCTGTCGGGGTCACATCAGCTTGCATGATCGTCGCTTATCGCCAGACTGAGAGATTCACCTCTTGCCTCATACGAGCGACCTGTCGGTGCTTCTGGTGCATTAGTTTGTGTTGATTCCACAGCTGCAGCTCGCATATTTCAGAACCGGGACAGCAAGAAAGACACTTCAACTCACCTGCGGTTGCTATCAAGAAAGGATTTGTAGCACGAGAAGGCGCAGCAAGCACCAATCCTCGCAGATATTCCGGATTCCTGAATGGATTCCGCTCAACAGTCTTCGGTGGGCCATCTGGCAGCTTGGCCGGGCGTTCTTCTTGGGGCATTAGAGGTCCGTAGGTGATTGAAGAGGATAAAACCCAGCAGTGGTCAACGGCCAGCCAAGGGCGCTCAACGCCCCAGGTGACACGTGCTGCTGTAGAGTTTGATAGGACGCATCCGATGCCAATCTTAGTCTAGTGGGAGCAGCGATCTCAATAGGGCACCTTAGATGGTTCAGGAGGGTGCAAGGTAAGGCGGTACGACGAGTAGAGCTGGAAAGCGACGTCAGCCTGATGTTTGGTTCTTATAAGTGTAGTACTCACCATGGAATTGGGGATGACAAGCGGGATTCAGATCGCAATCGCGAAGCCAGTGGTTATTGCCACCCGAAACCAGTCCCAACATAGAAACAGTTCATCTGCAAACAGTACAAAAACTGAGCAGGCGGCCAAGATAGACTTATGGATCATATATAATACATGGTCTACAATACACATTAATCTGGACATAAATAGGCTCACAATCATCTGTTGAAAGACACAAGCCGACAGAGAAACAGGACGATTCAGATAGGTCATCAATGCACTGGCAAAGGCCGAGATCCCTCCTTGTCAACACCTCCTGGCCCAGATGTTCCTCTCGGCTCCTCCTTGAGCATCACCACACAGACTGCGGCAAAGAGAAAGACAACAACACTGGTATACACAGGCAGAGTTCGGCTCATCATCAAGAGGATTCCGCCCAGGATGGGTGCAATCATTCCACCTCTGTCGTCAATCATGGTCCGTAAGTATGCAGAAGACGTAGGAGGGGGAGGTAACTCACATCCGAGACAAGGCAGAGGCAATGCCACATGCGCTTCCTCGCACCGAAGTGGCAAAGATCTCGGGAGTCCAGCCGTACAACACTGCCCACATGGCCTGCAGAGTGGGATCGTCAATGGCCGGTAAGAAGCCATGGTGGAACGGACGTACGGTTGCACTCAAACTAATCCCAACAGTGCTGGCTCTGATAGCCCATGGACTCGTTACCATTGCAAACACCATGCAGGAGAAAGCAGTAATGAGCGTGCTTCCTGCTAACGACCAACGTCGACCGAGACGTGACTCGATCAGGTAGGCTCCGAGCTGATTGAGGGAACAACGAGCTCATGCATTGGAGGAGGAAAGCAAGATGATTGTCAGATGGGAGTAGCTGGAGAACAGGGAGAGCGAACGCACGATAGCCCCCGGGCATCCTCCTATGGTGAAGATCACCACATCCCACAAGCTGTCTTCGAGTGCTTTTGGAGACGCGGACGAGAGCTCAGGTTCCAGCGTCGTCCCAGTTTCAAGGAGCTTCGGCAGGAACACATTGAACATGGTATACGCTGTACAGAAGGACGGAAGTTCATTCAGTTGGCTTAGCCACAAATGAACGAGAGAGATACGGACCTAAACTCATTGACCACCAAACTCCCCATACCAGCAACGTCGTCCTCAACCACTCGGGGCTAAGCACACTCATAACACGATCCCACCACGCCCACAAAGGTCTCCGCACAGCATGAGGGAGAGCCCAGAAGAATTTTTGTTCATAAGCCGATGCTCGACTTCGGCGAGATGCAGCAGACAACTGTCGTCGCATATGGGATGGTCGCGGTCTACGTGGTATCACAGGAGGTTGATAGTCAGGGTCGCTGGGGTCGACGGCGGATGTCGTGGTATATTGCGGGTATTGTCCTGGACCCTCTTCCTCAACAGGGCTCGCTTGAAGCGGTCGAGTTCCGTCAACAGAGCACGCTCATGATGCGATCCCATCACGCCCACATGCATGCACAAAGGCTTCCGCACAGAATGAGGAAGAGCCCAGAAAGCTCTTGTCGATACAAAGATGTAGCAGACGACTATCTGCGCAGATGGGATGGTCGCGGTCTACACGGTGTTGCAGGACGTTGATGGCCAGGGTCGCTGGGATCGACGGCGATGTCGTGGTATGTGGTGGGTATTGTCTTGAGCCTTCTTCCTCGGCTTGACTCACTCGAAGCGGTCGACTTCCGTCGACAGAGGCCGCTCTAGATCCAAGAGCAGGTGTGTCTCCAAGATAGGTTCGTTTGCTCCCCAGATCTTGTCACGAATTTCTCCCGCTCCTCCTTCCGCGTCCACAGCAGTATCAAGCAATACCGTTCGAGATGTTGCTCGTTGAGGTGTCGGTGGTTTTACCAGCTCGGGTGCTGGTCAGCAGGATAGGGGATAGATGCAGGGTCGCTTGCTCCTCTAGCTGATGATGATAATCCCAAACGTCGTCCCAGCTTGGCTTCCATCTCTGACCACGAGAGGATTTGGTTGAGCAGGAAGAAGAGCCCCAACGGGAGGCAACAGACGGCTGTCTTCACGGATGGTGGCAATCGAGTTGGCGTTGTGAGAGGTGTGGGTTAAATGTGAGGCTCGCTGTGGTGATGACCGGTAGCGTTGTACGGTGGGTGTTGCCTTTGACTATCTTCCTCAACAAGACCAGCCCTAGGCCAGCGAGCGGGCGTTTCGCTGATGGCAGCGTACGCAGGTTCGTCGGACCATCGACTCCCACCCCGACCGGCCCGTCCTCCTTTCGGTGATCTAGAATGTAGTCCAATTCGACTGCCGTCTTCGATCCACTGATGTAGAGCAAGACTTGATACGCCTTGTGGTCGACCAGCCGGAATAAGGTATCTTGGGAGGATTTATGGAAGCGGAAGCAGACCACCATTCTTGTAAGGACATGAACAGAGTCTAAAATCAATACGCGTTCAGCTGGGCATTATAATAAGGGGACGTATACGAACCACGTTATCAAGACTATCATCGCCATCCTAATGCCCTCTCCTCTCCCTCCCTCTCCAAACTCTCACCACCCTCCAACTTTCGACGTCGCCGTTGAGCTTGTTGTACAAGCTTTCGCGGATCACCCTAGGCTATTCAAAACCTTCCAAGAAGTCGGCTACGACATCGTAGTAGCGACGACATCGTAGTACCCGGCGTCTTCCTCGCACTCGTCCCTCAACGTTGTCCTCGGCACCCAGGTCTACATGTACTGGGGCGACTCTTCATCGATCATCTGCCAAACGCACACCCCACGCAGAAAAAGAATACAAGAATGATCGAGAACTTGGATGGACGTTGACTTGATTTCCCCAAGGACCGAGCGAAGGGAGCAAGAACTAATGATACAGTTTCAGCTCTCCTGCTGCAGCCAGCACGCATAAAGCACGTACCCCAAAGCGAAAGATCAAGACCGTTCCCCTGTCCAGCCTCGTATCGCGTCTCTACACAGCTCCGCGGAGAAGTTCCTGCCACGCATAGCGTTCGATGACCTCGAGCTCCGAGGCAAATTCTACGCCTTGCATGATCTCCCAAACCACAGAGCCCTGCCATCGCTCCTAGGCACTGCGAGGCATTGGATAGGACATGAGGACCGTGACGATGTGTTCGGTATCTCAGCCATGGAACTGAGCAGGACCGGGGCCGCATGCTAGGAACATGAGCAGTATCTGAAACCGATTCAAGTTCAGTGAGGTGTCCGGAAAGGAGGCTGTCAAAGTACCAACAAGGTTACCAAGGGGTATATCCGTCCTTCGTCATCCGTGGATAGAACTTGAGACAAATGCTTCCCGGTTCAGCTTCACATAGCGTCTCTATACAGCGGCGCGAGGAAACTCCTGAAATGCATGGCTCCTAGGCTGCTCGACCCATTCAAGACATCGGCTCAGAGACGAGCACTGTGGCGATGTGCTCAGCATCTCTGCCGTGGTATTGAGCCAGGTGGAATGGTAGAAATCGGAGGCACATCAGGAGCGGAAATGTTTAGAGTTCGGCAGAGTGCACAACTAAAGAAGTCACGACTTTGCTGTTCGACGGGTAAGGACAAAGAGAAGGAAGACAATGGCGGGCTGGCTTGCTCCGAAGTACGTGGCAGTGCCTGTTTTAGGGTTAGGTTTTGATTAGCGCCCGCCTTGCAATTGGCATTGCAGACTCGGTCGGATGCTAAGCGCTAAGCTCCAGAGCTCTTCCGGTTGATTTATACTTTGCGGAAGCTATATCATGATTTGCTACGACCTCTGAGATACCACACTCAGTACTCAGTACTGCGGAAATAGCCTCAAGTTCCTTATCAGATGCCCGGTCAACATGCCTTTACTCGTTCCTCCATTGCGCTTGTCCAATTCTGCGGGCATAAGCTATCAAAGGCATATTCGCAAAGAAAGTTCGTTTTTAAGGGGAACATGGCGTCAAGGTACTGTACAACCTAGCTAGCCGAAACGAAAGTCATCACGACCACAAATAACGTCGAAGGTACGCCAATTGAATGAGTAGTGGAGCACGAAGCTATGGTGGTGCATCTGCAGCTGCCAGTCGTAGCGGCTTCGCCTCTTCCAGCATCTCGACGTTGTTCGTCGACCTATGAAAAGCCTCAAGGGCAATGGCCAAGCTGGTGAGAGAAACGGCGCAATGTGGGTAACCCGAGGGCAGCAGCAATAATAACTCGCGAAAGAGCACAATGGCACTGTCCAGGCTCGCAGAAACACCCGTGATCTTGAATTGCGCCTCGAGGGAGATGGCCAGGAGGTTGAGAGATGACGCACGTTCTGGGTTATCTGATGGCCACAGCAGCAACGCTTCGTGAAAAAGAATGAATAAGTCGACAGATATATAAAGTAGGTACTAGAATCCTGAAGCTATTGTGCAACTCCTGTGGCTTCACGCAAGAGGGATTCTGCCCTGTCCCGAGCCTCAATGTTGCCTGTTAACTCGTAGGAGGCTTTGAGGGCTTTGGCCAGGTTTTTGAGAGATACTGGGCGGCGATGATGACCAGGCGGCTGCAACGACAGCGCTTCGTGATGAAGGGCAATTGCCTCGTCTAGGGCCTCGGCAGAACCTATCAGTTCGAAATGAGACCGAAGGGAGCATGCCAAGTTGTTGAGGGACGCGGCGTGGTGGGGGTGACCTGGTGGCCATAGTAAAAGCACTTCTCGATTAAGCGGAATTGCCTCTTCCAAGCTCACAGCGGTGCCTGTTAGCTCGAAATGAGACTGAAGGGAGCCTGCCAAATTGTTAAGAGGGTATGCGCGCTCTGGGTGACCAGAGGGCCATAACCGCAATGCTTGTCGGTAAAGCTCGATTGCTTCTTCCAGAATTTCGGCAGTACCTATCAGTTCAAAGAGAGACTGAAGAGAGCCTGCCAGATTATTAAGAGATAATGCGCGTGCTGGGTGACCTGGCGGCTGGAGAGACAGTGCTTCCCGGGTGAGCACAACTGCGTCTTCCAAGCTCTTAACAGTACCCGTCAAACCGAAATGGGACTGAAGGGCACGGGCTAAGGCGTTGAGAGAGGATGCCCGGGATGGGTGACCGGACGGCGTGAGAAACAATAGTTCCTGGTGGAGCATGATTGCCTCGTCCAAGCTCTCAATAGCCCCTGTTTGATCGAAATGAGCCCGGAGGATGTTTGCGAGGTTATGGAGGGAAGACGCGCGGTATGGGTGACCTGAAGGCAGTAGCAGCAGCGCCTCTCGAAAAAGGATAATTCCCTCATCCAGGTTTTCAGCAGCGCCTGTCACCATGAAATGGGAATGAATGGAAAGGGCGAGGTTATTGAGGCAAGCTGCTCGATGTGGGTGACCTGCCGGCGCTAGTGCCAATGCTTCTCGATAAAGCACCATCGCCTCATCCAAGCCCTCCCCAATACCTGTCAACTGAGAATGGGACTGAAGGGAGCTGGCCAGGTTGTTGAGGGCCTCTGCTTGGTTTGGGTGACCTGGTGGTGCGAGTAAAAGTGCTGCTTTCCCGAGCGCAATGGCCTCAACTAAGTCTTCGCTGCCGCCAAAACGGATAAATCGCTCGTAGAGACAGCTAGCTAACACTGCGGGAACTTGGTAGCCTCCATTTTCCCCTATCTCAGCGGCACACCGACAAGCTTGCACAGCGCTGTTGAGAAGGCTGTCCGATGTGATTGTTTGGGCAGCATCCCTGCATGCTTCTCCTAACGCCAGCCAAGCATCGGAGCTTTGGTGTTGAAGCCGAACAGCTACTTCAGCCACAGCGACTGCCTCTGACGGACCTGCAGTGACCGGTGCTTCAAGCAGGGATTGCGCGAGGCGGGAGATCAACTCTCCAGGAGTATCACGAGTTGGCGTTCCCAATACCTCATGAGCAGGCTTAGTCGGGTCTAGGGTTGTGCGAGGGTGGACAAGCTGAAGATATGATGTGGCCCACCGCTGCCATTGAGGGACACACAGGCTGTTCAAGATCGCAAAGTGCGGTGTAGCCTTCCATTCAACATCCGAGGTGGGGCTCACGCTCGGGGTACCACGGGCAATGTGAGTTGGCCAATACCTTGTTGCGTACTTCTGTAGGGGAGATACGAAGGTTGAGGGAGGGGAGGATAACAGCCGATGCAGTTCCTCAAGACAAGCTTGGCCAAGCTGAGAGTGGGAAGTGAAAGTGTCTGTTGGAAATGCAAGATGGGAGGGGGTGTCCATACTCTGAAGGTACTCCAGGAAGGATAAGTGGAACCTCATCGACGCTGGAAAGATCATGTCCTGACTGTTCTGACTAGTTTGTAGAGGGCGAAGATCGGCCAGCATCTTGCGAATAGTGGGGGCCGTCATCGACACCAAGGAAACGAATGCAGCAATGGGGAGAGGTTCTTGGAGAACCAGCAGTGCTTCAAGGAGCACCTTGAGCTTTGCTCTATGGTCCGGCTTTGGGAATCGGATGCTGATGGCACTGTGGTACAGAGTCGCCAGGATATCATGGTCGCCAACACTTTGCTGCGATTGTAGGATGGCTGCGATGGTTGCGTGAGGACTCGGACAGCTCAGCTCATCTTCCAAAAGAGAGCAAAGAGTCGAGCTCCAGATGAATAGGCCCGAAGCCTTGCTCACCAGCTGATCGATCGTTTGGTCACTAGGCTTGCGTCCGTACTCCCATTTGAAGAACACTACTGCGACTAGCAGGTAGAGTCTTACCGAGTAGCTTGTAGGCTTAACTGGTAGGTTAAAGTGATAGAGATTGAGGTAGCTACAGGAGTCCTTGTTAAAACCTCAACGATACACACACTGCAAGTGGGGAATAGTTCGATAGTTAGATTGAGTACTGTAGGATGATACTGTTACACATACCTGCAAGTGGGGAATAGTTCGATAGGGAACTCCTCACTTGCAGTAGCTACTTTAAATACCTATGGAGGCTATGCAAAGTAGAGATCATAACACAGTACCCATCGATGAACAGTATCGATGGTAGTTGTACAACAAAGATATGTATGATGAAGATAAATAGAAGAGATCGTAGTCATCGAATAGAAATGATAGAATGATAGAAGATGAAGAAGATAGATACGATGTATATGAAACGATAGATGTTAATCGTCCGATCTTAAACTAATGAATCTCTGTAACTACGATGAGATGTAAGGAAGAAACCATGACATGAGCATTGTATTCTAACACACCCCCTCAATGTAATGTCCATGGACTAGAAAAGTCCCATTGCCATACGATGGCGTTCGACTGCAAGTCGAGGCAGCAGCTTGGTAAGGATGTCCACAATCATGTCGTTTGTAGGAAGGAAGTGAACTTCAATGGCCCCTCTACGAATTTCCTGCCGGATCCAATGCATCTTGATATCGATATGCTTCATCTTACTGTGATGCTCAGGGTTCTTGAGGACTCTCAATGCCGATTGGTTGTCAACCATAAGCAGAGACGGTTTGTCCATTTTGAACCCAAGTTCGCCTAACAGGCTTCGCATCCAGATAATGTCGCGTCCAGCAGTAGAAGCAGATATGTATTCAGCCTCAATTGACGAGTTGGCAATCGTTGCTTGCTTCTTGGAAGACCAGCTGACTGCACCTGTACCCATCTTCATGATAAAACCACTTGTCGACTTGCGAGTGTCAAGACATCCTCCATAGTCCGCATCGCTAAAAGTCTGGAAGAGCTCAGACGTATGTGGTCGATCCCCATCAGCTCTGTAGGTAAGCTTTAGGTCCTTCGTCCCTTGTAGGTAGCGGAAGAGATGCTTGACTGCCTTCCAATGTGCTAGTCCAGGATTTGAATTGAACTGTGCAAGTTTGGCAACAGAATAGGCAATGTCTGGTCGTGTTCCAATAGCAAGGTACATGAGGGCACCAATAGCGTTCATATATGGAACCTTCTTCATCTCTTCTTTCTCCTCATCTGAACTGGGAAGCTGGCTTTTATTGAGAGTGATGCCAGGTTCCATAGGCGTGGTGACTGGTCTGCATTCTGAGAGGCGGAAACGAGCAAGCATGTCAATGATGTACTGGGTTTGGGAGAGGCGGAGGGTTCTGTTTTCGCGATCGTATTCGACTTTTATGCCTAGAAGGTATGCTGTTGGACCAAGATCCTTCAGCTTGAAGACCTTTCGCAGTTCGTCCTTGACCCATTGGATTTTGGACTTGTGCTTCGACGTTATGGTAATGTCGTCAACGAAAACTGGGAGCGTGACTCGAACACCATCCTTGGCCCAGGTATAGATGCTTGGATCGGATAGAAGTTGGATGAAACCAATGCGCTCGAGTTCGTCTGCAAGTTTCTGGTACCAGAGTCGTCCGCTTTGCTTCAGACCATATAGACCCTTCTTTAGCTTGCACACCCATTTCTTGCCATTAGGACTAGGAACTTCAAAACCCTCTGGCTGTTTCATGTAGACCTCGAATGCATCTTCGATTTTGCCATTAAGATAGGCATTAGAGATGTCGATGGACTCGATGTGGTCACCATTCATGGCAGCCTGAGCTAGGATGGCTCGGAGCGAGGCTAGACGAGTTGTGGGGGCAAAGACTTCATCATAGTCGATGCCATGGGATTGACCATATCCTTGACCAACAAGTCGTGCCTTGTACCGTTCAACTCTCCCATCTGCATCTCGCTTAATGAGGAAGACCCAGCGAGAGCCAATGGCTTTGCGGTCTGAAGGTAGCTCCACTAGTTCCCAAGTTCCATTGTCAACAAGAGCGTCGATCTCAGTTTGCGCAGCTTCCAACCATTTCTTCGAATCATCCCTTGCCATTGCCTCTCTCCAGCTTCGTGGGGCGTCGTCTGGTCGAGTTGCTGCACCAAAAGCCTTTTCGCCTACTATATCAAGAGCAATGTCGACTGCCTCTATCATAGAAATGTGATTGTCTGTAACACCATAGACGTCAAAAACAGACTCTAATACTGAAGTAGCTTTTAAGGCCTTCTCCAGATCAGGTTCGTCATCTTCTTCCTCAATGCTTGTAGCAGTGAGAGGTGCGAAGCGGTTCTCAGACATAGGCGAGTATTGGCGAGTTGATGAGGATGCAGGGATATGTGCAAATCGAGCAGGGTTTGGGTTGAAGCCAGAACGAAGGTCCATGAGATTTATGCCTCCAACCTGAGGTGCAGGAGCTGCGATTGGTGTAGGTTGTTGTGGAAGTGGCGCTGGATTGGAATTTTGTGCACCCCCTCGATCTTGCGCCTCTTGCACAGACCGAGTCCTTGTAACAATTACAGTAGTCTCAGAGTCATCGTCCTCTGGAATGTCAGGCCGAGTGGCTGACTTTTCCCTGCGTGCAACTGGCACGGTTCCTCTCCTGCTGCTCCCTGCTTGGACTTGGTAGTCAACTATTTTACGAGCTGCGGCTCGAACAGGACGGTCTCCTTTCGCAACCTCAAAAGGCTTGTTTGGGTTGGACTTTGGTGCTGCAGGCTGCTTTTCCATAGCCTTAGCCTGGCCAGTGGCTGGTGCTTTTGGCTTAGGTTTGGCAACAGCAGGTGCCTTGCCCTTGTTGGGCGCAGGTGTGGGAGTAGGTGAGGGGCTAGGTGGACGACGTATTTGTCTCAGAGCAGGAATTGGTGTTTTCTCAGTTCTCCCATCGTCAGGGGAGATTGGCTCGTCTTTTGCCTTTGGCGTGGGGGAGACGTATGCCTGAGGTGTAAACCATTCTGTTGAAGACTTTGACGGGGTTTTTGTCATATCCTCCTCTCTTTTGACCTTTGGAGAGGGAGTACGAGGGGATGGCGCTCGGGGAGTTTCAGGACGTTCAGGGATTTGACGATCCCCATCATCATCAGAGCTATCATCATCCGAGTCGGAAGGATTATGTGGTGGAGGCAACGAAGGTGAGTGACGATCTACAGAGTTAGGTGGATTCTCTTCATCACCCTCCTGAGTACTGTCGTGCTCATGAAACCAAAGCTCAGAGAATTTTACCGGTGGCACCACTACTTTTTTGTCTTTCGTGGATAGGCCTGGGAACGAAGTCTCGTCGAATATGACATCTCTCGAGATAATTTCTTTTCGTCCCACCGGGTCATAACACCTCCAGCCTTTGTACCCTTCTGAAAACCCTATAAAGATGCACGGGATAGTATGTGAATCTAGGTTTCCGCGATCCTTCCGGGCAACATTTACAAATGCCCTGCAGCCATAGACCTTGAACATAGAAAGGTCTGGTCTTTTCCCACTCCATACCTCATGTGAGGTGGTTTCAGATAGGGAGGATGTTGGGGTGACATTGAGGATTTCAGCATAGTATAGGACAGCTGTGGTCCACCAGCTGGTTGGCAATCCCGAATGATTCAGCATGGCAGTCACCCCCTCAGCTAAGGTACGGTTCATCCGCTCTGCCACGCCATTTTGCTGTGGGGTGCCTTTCACTGTGTGTCGGCGTTTAATTCCCCGAGCTTTCATCCATTCATCCCATTCTTTTGAGATGTACTCGCCCCCTTTGTCCTCTTGGAACTCTTTGAGTTTCTGGCCTGTTTCAAGCTCCACTTTTGCAACCCATTCCTTGAAGACGCTAAATGCTTCGCTTTTCTTTTTCAGGCAATAGACACCTTCTTTGCGACTGCAGTCGTCAGTAAAGGTAATCCAATAGCGATACCCTCGAAGAGATCTAGGTAGCGGACCATGAAGGTCACTGAAAGCACGTCCAAGTACTTCTGGAGAGCGGTTTTTGGGAGACTTTAGGGAATGGAAGGCGATGCTGTTTCCCCGCAATGCATGCTTCACAAAATTCCTTGACATCTGTTCCCTTTTTGACTACAATGCCGTCAGCAAGATTTTGGGATATGAGTCGATCCAGTCGATCTTTCCCAATGTGACCAAGTCGATCATGCCAGAGTCCTTTGTCTACAGCGGCCACATAGGCCTGTTCTCCTTTCTCAAGTGTTACACACCGTCAAGTATGCCAGTAGTGCCATGAATAGTAGCAGTGAAGAGGTCTTTGCCACCTTTAGAGAATTCAAGGGTGTCGTTCTCAATGACCACTCTGGCTTTACTTCTTTTAACGATGGAGAGTATAGAGAATAAATTATTTTGCAGACGGGGGACATATAGTACACGTTCGAAAAGTACAGACTCGCGATTACCAGCAGGCTTAAATAGGACGTCACCTCGACCTTGTGCATAGACGATGTGGTTGTTGGCTAGTTTGACGGGTATCTTGCAACCAACCATATTGCGCATCCATTTCAAGTGGGGGGTCATATGCGAGGTAGCGCCGGAGTCTGCATTCCAGGAATGGTCAGCGGTCTGTTTAAACTTTCGACGACGAGGGGTACTTGCGATGTGAGCAACGGCAGCCATCATAACCTTCTCTTCAGGGTCCAACTCCGAATCGGAATCTTCCTGGGCAACATTTGCATCTGCCTTCTTCTTCGACTTCTGCTGATCGTAGCATCTGTCGTCGCCATGTGAGTTGTTGGCGCCATGGACCTTGCATGTGAACTTAGGCTTCTTGGGTGTAGAAGAAGTAGAAGCCTTGGAAGTTGTCTTCTTTTGTTCGAAGACTTCTTCTTTGGCTTGGACGCTGCAAGTGCAGCCTCTTCAGCCAGTTCATCGTTCTTTTGCGTAATGTCGGCCATGCGAAGGTGGTCGAGGACTTCCTTGGGTCCTTTGACAGAGTCGAGGTGGGTGAGAGTGTTGCGGAGGAAGGTAGAGTTTTCGTCATGGGGAAGACCAATAATAGCGATGGCCATCATAAGGTCGTTGATAACGTCAATAGCAGTGTAGCCTTCTGAGAGTGTGGCTGGGGTAACGACGACTTGATGTGTTGCAGCAGCTGTTGTACCTGGAAGGGTAACTGATACGTCAACAGTTCCTTCTGGGATAAGCTTTGGTGCTTTAGGGATTCGGTCCTTGATTTGCTGGGCGAGGGCAACGAGTTTGGAACCAAAATCGCTGTACGAATCAGTCTCTGTCTTGCGTAGAGCAAGGAGTTCTTGAAAAGCTGCTGCTCTGGACTGGGCAGTCTGTGGCTGGTAGAAATCAAGGAGAGTGTCGTACATGGTCTCTGGGTCGTCGTCCTCAACATTGCGAAGGACTGAGTCAAGTTGGGCATCATCGAGGGTACCTCGAATATAGCCTGCAAGTGCGGTGCGACGCTTGCGGTAGTCCCTATAGGCCTTCCTCTCTTCTGTATCTGAAGAGTTTCTGTCGGGTTCATCCTCCTCGCCAAAGAGAATGTCCCTCGCGTTTATGGTGAGCGCGTGGTTGATGACATTCTTCTTCCATCTGTTGATGGTAGCAGCAGAGAGAGGGTTCTCGACGGAAGTCGACATGATGGAGCGTATAATGTAAAAGGGGTTGAAAAATAAAACTGTAAGGTAAAGCAATGGGCACTTGGGCAAGTGAACTTGAAGTACGTAGCAGTTTTTAGTGACTAAATATATAAGACCCCGGGTGTTGCACCGTTCTCCAACTCTCTCGCTCGAGCTGCGATGTTGTTGGTGGTCTGCTATCTCCTACGTGGTTTTTTGAACCTAGTGTTCTCAACCTCTCGCGGTAACCCTTTCCCAGTAAGGATCGGGACCAGTCCGGATACGTTCTTTGTTCTAAAGGGAGAGTACTCCCAATGTGGCAGTAGCCGTTCGAAGGACGTGTGAGATAAACGAGAACGTGGACGAAGTCGTCCGTTCGAAGAGATGAAGATTTAGAAAGTCTAATCGTCCAGTCACAAGTGCAACTGGGGACAGACGGGTGCTCCTAGTCGATAGACAAGGGAAGAGCCTAGAAGGCGATGCTACCAGTGGTAGACTTGACCGAATGTGAGGGAGGTTGAGTGGTAGCGTTGTGCGTTGACGACTTGTCTTTAGCACTGTGCACCGGGGCTCATAACCTGTTAAAACCTCAACGATACACACACTGCAAGTGGGGAATAGTTCGATAGTTAGATTGAGTACTGTAGGATGATACTGTTACACATACCTGCAAGTGGGGAATAGTTCGATAGGGAACTCCTCACTTGCAGTAGCTACTTTAAATACCTATGGAGGCTATGCAAAGTAGAGATCATAACACAGTACCCATCGATGAACAGTATCGATGGTAGTTGTACAACAAAGATATGTATGATGAAGATAAATAGAAGAGATCGTAGTCATCGAATAGAAATGATAGAATGATAGAAGATGAAGAAGATAGATACGATGTATATGAAACGATAGATGTTAATCGTCCGATCTTAAACTAATGAATCTCTGTAACTACGATGAGATGTAAGGAAGAAACCATGACATGAGCATTGTATTCTAACAGTCCTTATATACATAAAGAGTGTACTAAATATAGAGCTGTGTAAGGACTGAGTAAGTAGTCACATGAGTGATAAGTATCCATATGAGTCAGTATGAGTCGTGAAGACGAATGAATGACAAATCCTGTAGATATCGCATAGCCTCATTAGAATGTATCTAGGAGAGTCCGAGTCGGAGTAATCCGAGTCGGAGAGCTCGAGTCGAATCTAATCTACATAAGATAAGATCAACACTCCCCCTCAATGAGTGCATCTCCTAACGAGTGTACTCATTGGACTAAGACGAGTAGAACTCAAGTCCTAGTAATCCCCTGAAGTGTTCAAACTTCACACGTCCCAACGGTTTGGTGAAGATGTCTGCGATGTTGTCATTGGTATCGACTCGCAAGACTTCAATGTCTCCATTCTCGATAAGTTCACGGATGGAGTGAAACTTGACATCGATATGTTTCATGCAACGTTCCTGAATAGGATTGTTGCTAATGAAGATGGCACCATTGTTGTTGGAACAGATAGGGATTGGCACGATGATCGGCATGCCAAGCTCTTTGAACATGTGCTTAAACCACATCACCTGTCGACTACAGTCAGACACAGCCATGTATTCGGCTTCGGTGGAGGAATTTGCAACAGTTTTTTGAGCGTGTGAAATCCAGCTAATGCTAGCGCTTGCCAACATCACCATGTTTCCAGTCGTGGATCGGCGTGCAACCAGATCCGCAGCATGATCGGAGTCCGAGTAGGCGATCAATCCATTTTGGGATGCGCCATCGAGAACCAGAGCGTAGTCCATAGTTCCTCGGAGGTATCTGCATATGTACTTTGCCTTGCTGATGTGTTCCTCAGAAGGATTAGCTGCAAATTGAGACAGCTTTACAACAGCGTAGGCGATGTCTGGGCAAGTACCCAGCATCAAGTAGAGCAGAGATCCAATGATCGACTGGAAGTAGTGGCGTTGTTTCGTATTGATAGGTCCAGTATGTTCGAGGGGCCTATAACCCTCGACCATAGGTGTAGGTGCTGGTCGGCAATCCTTCATATCAAAACGCTCCAGGACTGTGCCAAGATAGGCAGATTGGTCCAGACGGATATTTTGTCCGTCACGTCTGATCCTCATTTGTAAGAACTCGGTTGGATTTTCGAAGTCTCGACATTCCCACTTGAGCTTGAACGCCTCTTTCTTGGCATTTACAAGTCTCTTATTAGGACCCACGAAGATGAGATCATCGACGTAGGCAATCATGATGACAAAGCCACCATGTCCATCCTGAAGGATGAAGATCCCGGTATCGGTCGATAGTTGTTTGAAGCCAAGAATCTTCATCGACTTTGCAAGTTCCATGTACCATGCACAGGACGCTTGCTTTAGACCATAGATAGCACGAAGGAGCCGGTACACCTTGTGCTCTTTGCCCTTCATGACAAAGCCTTCGGGTTGACGCATGTAGATCTCCTCATCTAGTTTCCCATAGAGGAATGCGGTCTTGACATCGACTCCGGTGATGTGCCAATCCTTGAGAGCCGTGAGGGCTAACATGGTTCGGACTGATTCAAAACGAACCACTGGTGAGAAAATCTCGTTGTAGTCAATGCCTTCGATTTCTTGGAAACCCTTGGCAACAAGTCGGGCGCGTTTTCGACCGTCAGATTTGACGTCGAATACCCAGCGATTGGTAATCGCTTTGCGACCTTTGGGAAGATCGACCATTTCAAATACATTGCGTTCAGAGAGTGCCTTTAACTCATCTTTGCAAGCATTGATCCATCCTTTCTTCTCCTGCGGTGGCATCCGCAAGATGTCTTTAAACGTCCACTCGCGTGGAGCGCTATCGACAGAAGGATCTGGAGGCAAAACCGCTTTTGAAAGCAGGAAATGCATAAAATTAACTCCCCCTTCACGCGCTAAGCGTTCTAAGTCCCCAGGTATGTCAAAAGTCGAATCAGAGTCACTTTCGGACACTGGAGTAGCAGGTATTGGCGCAGGAACACCTTTTTCTCTGCTTTCAACATCTTGATTAGATCCAGATGGCCGTCTGTCATCTTTATCAAGTGCTTGTCTCCGATCCGTCTGATGCTTTTCTGTCGGAGTTTTATTTCTGTAGACATCGCCAGGCTGGGGCTTGGTTTGGGTCCGATCCCGCGCAGATCTCCTAGGTGCATCACCTGGAGCGTTTCCCGGCGCAGGGTTCGGCGGGTGCTGGTCAGCTGGTTGTTCACCAGCGTTCCGATCGTCGGCACGATCAGGACCGCTACCTCTTTTAGGGGTATGGGAGTTTTGGGATGGACGAGGAAGGGAATCATCGTCGTCATCATCATCTCCAGATTCAGATGGAGGTCCATCATTGCCAAACGAGGAAGGTGGGTAGTCTTCAACTCGTGGTTGGTCTCGAGGTTGTTTGGCATCAGGACACCTTGGGAAGTGAAGTTCATCAAAGCGAGCAGTAGTCGCCTTAAATAGAACATTCCTTGGCGATCTCATGAAGAGATACGCCTTCATGCCTTCTGGGAATCCTAGGAAGATCATATACTCTGACCGTGGAAGGAGCTTGTTAGATCGTTGTTCCTTGGGAATATACACCCAGGCACCGCATCCAAAGACTCTCAATTTAGAGACGTCTGGAGCTTCTCCTTCTACAGCCTCGTGTGGAGTAATCCAACCAAGACGCTTGAGAGGTGTCCGGTTATACACGTAAATGGTGTATAGAACAGAAAATTCCCACCATGATGGGGACAGGCAAGCGTTGTGACGCATTGACTCGGCCTTCTCCATGATAGTGCGATTGAAGCGCTCAGCGCGTCCGTTCTGCTGATGCATATACGGAGCGCTAATTGATAGCTTGATTCCTTTCGATTTGAAGAAACTTTTCAGTTCATCATTGATGAATTCTCCACCACCATCCACCTGCCATTCTTCGATTTTCTCATGGTATATTGTTTCGACCATGGTGACGAAGTCTTTGATCGCTTGTATTGATCCACTCTTCTGACGAAGGAGGACACATGATCCACGACTCGTGCAATCATCAAAGAAGGAGATGAAGTGTTTGAATTTGTGGTATGACTCGACGGAGAATTCTTTTAGATCCGAATGGATCTTCTGGAATCTGTGCTTCGCACGCTTGCTTGAAGCCGGGAATGGCTCAAGCGTCATCTTCCCTTGCGCGCAACCGCGGCACAAAGGTTCATGTTTGGGAATTTCCACCGTAGGTGGGAAGTTCGTGGTATGCTTTTTGGCTCGTTTGAGCACTTCCCACGATGGATGACCAAAGCGTTTATGCATGACCTCGTAATCGACAGGTGGTCCGGAGACCTTCTGCACTTCAATCTGTTAGAACCAGGGACACCCGGGCGCGGGAAAGCGAAGCGAAGCGGAGTGCCCGGAATGTATCAGGATCTCAAATGGAAAAAGGAACGAACAGGACCTTGGCCTCAGCAATGCTTCCCAACATGCTGTGCCCTTCCTAGTCCCCAGGGGTCCTACTTGTGTCGGGGAGCGACCAGGTCTTAGGCGGAGGAGAGGGGCGAAGGGAATCCCGAAGGGATGAGCACAGCTCCGGGCCGGAGCGCGCTACACCGCGGGAAACCGGAGACCGGCGAAGCGGACAGACAGGAAAACGTCGGAGACAAGCTAGGTGTGTTCTAGTTGACTTTTCGACTACTGTACAAGTATAGGAGACAAAACCTTATATTCTGGAACGAGTCTGGATAATCCTACAGCTAATACAGAGGTCTAAGAGTCTCGGAGTCCGGAGCGATCGACAGGAACGGATCAGGAATGGAAGGAACGAGGGGATTGCTGCGGATCAGGAGGCGGAACGGATGAATGTCGGGACCGAAGTCAATACCGAAGGTTTCCTGGATGGCCGAAGGTTTCGGGTCCGGGCCCAAGGCGCGGGAATGTTCGGGTACTCGGGATATGGGTTGGAAACGCGCCAAAGCGAGCCGGAGCTCGGTTGCTCGGCAGCGGAGGCAGGGGGATGGTATCGAGCAACGGTGGGACGGATAGGGTTCGGGTGAGGTGCAACCTGCATCGGTCGGTCCGGAAATGGTCCGGAGTTCAGCGGTTAGGGGTCAGGGGGTGTTGTGGCATATGACACAATCGGTGATCCGTTGGAGTTCTTTACAGACACCCAATAAATCGTGTCGTCCGGATGAAGTGGATGACCCTTAATGAGATTTCTCCCATCAGAATCGTTGATACCCATGGATAGGGAATCACCCCAAAGAGTGGTTTTGGGTTGACTCAAGAAAGTTCCTGTAGAGAACAATCGAGTCGATAGATTGGGTATGTGATATACTGGTTCGATGATAGATTCCACGTCTCGATCGTTACCATCAGCAGCTTTGATGGTGTGAATCACTCGAAGCTTTCCAATTCCTTTTATGGACAGGGTAGTACCCTTGGAAGCGGTGTTAACCGATGGACTGTTCTTAACAACTTTGTAATCGAACGAGTCCTCTTTCGAGGGGGTAACATGCATTGATGCCCCAGAGTCCATCATCCAGTGTATGAATGTCTCAAATTTCTTACAGGAGGCGCAATGCGCATCTTTACACTTAGCGGTATTCAATGAATCATGAATAGAAACAATAGAATTTAATGCACAGCACAATTCTAAGAATACATCGTCGTCCAAGCTATCAAAATCTAATTGAAGAGGCTGTGGAGGCAACGAGTTAGCCAAATGTTTCCTGGTAGAAACAGAGGGGACGTACTTATTGTCGTCGAAATGTCCAGTCCTCAGAGCGTCCCAATCCAGTAGGTAGACGGATGGTTTTGCATCTGAAAGGCGATCTGGTCCATTACGATCTGGATGTTCGCCTCCCATCCCGTCGTCGGAGCCCCAGTCAGAGACTTCGTTGTCGGGGTGGAGCGGGTCCTCCAGTTCGCCGTCGCGGATCCTCTCCCAGACTGTCTTGGGACTGCCGAAAAGCGAGTCCTCGACTGCATCCCACCTCTCCAGTGCTGGTTCGTCGCCGAGGGAGACGCTGTCGTCGTCTTCGCCCAAGGCGTCGGTGTCACTGAGTCCGTCCAGTGCTTGTGAGCCGTCCCCTTCCATAGGCAATCGAGATTGATGCACCATGGTTGCTTGGGGAACGTCGATCCCTTCTCCAGATCCACCGTGTGCCAGTGGGGGAGATGGGAGTCGGTGCAGAGGCGAGCTGGCCTCGTGCACCTCAGGCTGGTCGGAGGGTTCAAGCGATCGTTGACGTTTGGAGGGCCTGGGGGAACTGATGCGGTCAATAAGTGCTCGTTTCCGCTTGTCCGCCTCCTCGAATGATTTGAGGTGACGGGCGGTTTTTGGTAGATCGAGCTTACTGCAGTTCTTCCTGGCGCGCTCCACGTCGGGATAGCACGAGGTCTCCGTAGATGGAGCGTCCTTGGCTTTAGCAGCCGAGGCGGGGAGATGGGTGGATGGAGTTAGGACGGGACGTTGGACGATAGAGGGTCCGGTCTTCACAAAAGAGAGGACCGAGACCTTGGCCTGGGGAGGCACATGCTCCTGAGGAGCGAGAGAGACGAGATGGTCGCCTAAGAAGGCGGCCTGTACCATGTGGGAGCTGTGACCTTGCGACTTCCTTTCCTTCTCTTTCTTCTTGTTGCCACCCTTGGATCCGCGCTTCTTCCCTTTGGACTGGGAAGAACCCGAGTTTTGGTTACTCGAGTTGCTGGAATCCTTCTGCTGCCCCTGTTGCTGCTGGCGGAAGTTAGGGTTCCCCCCTTTCCTCTTGATGCCAGTGAACTTATTGAGGGTAGCCGGGTTGGCTACGCGATCGTACTCAGCCGTGATGGCCTTGACGACGGCGTCGAAGGTGAGATCCTCCTTTTTCTTGTTAAGGAGGATGGCGACGGTGTTGTCGTATTTGGAAGGGATGCTGCTGATCAAGATCATCGCCTCGATGAACGGGTCGATCTTGACCTCGTTCTGGGCGAGTTGACCAAGATGGTTCTGGAGTTCAGCGATCGCGGGGCGAGGATCTCCATTCCCGATACGGAACTGGATCGCAAGCTTGAAGTACGCGAAGATCGCCGCGAGTCCTGGGGACCCGTAAAGCTCCTTGAGCCCATCCCACAACGCACTCAACGTATTCGCACCCGAGACTTGGGCGCACACGTTTTTGTTCATGCGAAGGAGGAGGGCTCCCATGGCCTGATTGTCGTCCTCGTCCCACTTCTTGATCTTCTCATCCTGGGCCAGCTTTTCAGCGGCGGTGGCTTCAGAGGGAAGATCGACGGGACGTTCGCCGTCGATGTACGACGCGAGACGTTGCATCTTGAGGTACTGCTCTGCACGCATGGCCCAATCAATGTAGTTGGTACCATCGAGCATGGGGACGTTATTGAGAGCGTTGGAAGACATTGTTAGATTGATAAGATCTGTCAAAACAAGGTTCATCAGCAACGTATATCACAAATCAAAGAAAGCAGCCATAACAGCGCGTTCTTTGCCCCATTCTGCAGCCATTACAGCGCAGATCTCTGCCATAACAGCGCAGAGTAAAGGCATAGGTTCGGCCTATCAGCCACTTGGTTAGACATGCATAGTCACAGCGGTTAAGCACAGACTTGTAGCAGTCTATGGAGGCAGCCATTACAGCGCCAACCAAGTTTGTAGTGCAGCCATTACAGCGCGACTACTGAGCTTCGGGGCTCATAACCTGAAGAACACTACTGCGACTAGCAGGTAGAATCTTACTGAGTAGCTTGTAGGCTTAACTGGTAGGTTAAAGTGATAGAGATTGAGGTAGCTACAGGAGTCCTTATATACATAAAGAGTGTACTAAATATAGAGCTGTGTAAGGACTGAGTAAGTAGTCACATGAGTGATAAGTATCCATATGAGTCAGTATGAGTCGTGAAGACGAATGAATGACGAATCCTGTAGATATCGCATAGCCTCATTAGAATGTATCTAGGAGAGTCCGAGTCAGAGTAATCCGAGTCGGAGAGCTCGAGTCGAATCTAATCTACATAAGATAAGATCAACACCATTGCACCCAGTTGAACCTTTCCTTGAAGTACTTCCCCATAACACTGTCCGCAACGTCTGGGAGGTGGTATCTTCTCATGGAGACGTCCTGGAAACGATCTTCCAAGCCTGGTCGTCCAAGCACCAGGAATTTGATCAGATGTGTTTCGGCAGCAAGATGGCTGAGAGCCTTGATGAGGAGAGGATGATGGGACCATTGATCAAGGGCATCGAGGAGTACGACAAGCAGGTAGGGAAGGCGAAGCGACCTGATGGGTTCCAGAATCAGCTTTTGAATTCTGGTATCAACAGGGATCGCAGGATCGACATCCAGGCGAATCGCTTCGCAGACGACTCGAGCGAGCGGTGGGAATGCTCCACACAGCTGGCCTGCTATCATTCTAATAACCATCTCGACGCTCCAGTCGGGAAGAGCGAAGCCAAGGAATATGTTCCCAGCGAGGCGCTTGCACTTCCCAAGCCTTGTGGCGAGGTGCTTCGCCAACGTCGACTTCCCCACCCCAACCTTGCCAAGGACACAGAGGACGAGCTCTGGTGGATGGCGGCAGTCAATCCACTGTAGAATGCGTCTTTCGTCATCAGCTCTGCTCTCGGGAAAGTAGTCGCTGAGATGGCCACTGATATCGGGATGGATTGGGAGGTTGCGAAGCAGGTTGGATTCCTTGATCTGTATAACATGGCCTAATGTAGAGGCCATGTGAGCTCGGTATCGCCAACCTGTAACTCCTGACATCTACGTACCATTGTTTATCCCTATGAAAGCATTTCCCACCCGTCCAATGCTCACAGCTGGGTTGTACTCCTGGTGATGTACTTGTCCGTTGTCCATCGGGGTCCAATCAGCTTGAGCAAATATTAGGCTGGAGCTCATTTGCAGAACCGGGGACTCACAGATATCTTTGTTCTGTCGACCTGTCGCCAGTTGTGGTGCCTTTGCTTGCGCCGCCTCGACCATGTCTGTGTGCATACTTCAGGACCAGCACCACAAGAGACGAAGCCAGACTCACTGGGGGTTGTCATCAAGAAAGGATTTTTGGCAGGAGAAGGTGTTGTCGGAAAAATCAAACCGGACTTAAAAGGTCCGGCCCCTTTTAGGTCATCCCGACCGCCTTGCAAGCCACCTTGAAAGCCCGTCATAAGGGCTGAGGACATCAAGTAATCTATATCTAATCTTTCGAGATAACTCGCGGTACCTGTAAGCGGGTCACTGATTGTAAGCCCCTGATAAGCCACCCCGGGTGTCACCTGATGCAGCGCGGGAGCGTTTGGCGCCGGTTACACGTTGCCTTTCTCCCTCATCCTTCCTAACCGCCTGCGGTTGCCTTCAACGAGCGCCAATCCAGCGAGCACTGCGCAAACTTCATCATGCCTCCCCAGCGAGCGTCAGGCTTGGTTCCGTGCCCTGACTGTGGCGAGAGATTCAATGCTCGCGGCATTGAGACCCACATCCTGTCCTGTGCTCCTGGGGGGCAGGCTGGCCCTTCACTGGCAAGAACAGCGGATCCCATGAGAAGGAAGGCGAATAGAGCTTCTAGAGCATTGAAGGCGCAACTTGGCATAGGTAAGGCTCCAATGTCTCAACTTTGCATCAGCGATTAATGATTATACGATTTCAGGCCCTGGGGCTGCATCCAATCAATCCCAATCCAAGATACAACTGCCCGACCCTCATCTTGGAGTGGAAGCCAACGACCACCTTTCGGGTACGTATGGTGCTGCTACTGAAACCCCATGGCTAATCTCGAATCCCTTCGTAGGATTGGCAACGACTGGCGACAGTCCATCACCCCAAAATCCTTCCGACATCGATATCGCTGCCATGGACAGGTTCATGGAGGGCTACGTCTCCTTCAATCCTAACGACTTTGAACCTGGCCCCTCTCGTGAGTGATCTTTGCTCCATTTTGTGTACTATTACCCACTGGGACCAAATTGTAGATATTCATGGGGACTATGACGCTCATCAAATGCCGGAAGCCTTCAACCTAGACGAGGCCCACAACGATTTAGGCTGTCCACCCCAGGAAGATGATATCATGGTTGAGCCCCACCCGAAATCGAAGGAACGACCTCGCTATTACACCTACAACTCTTATTCCTCATCTCTCCCCAAACCCGACAAGACCTCAGGTCCCAAACGAAGGCGGCAGCCTTGGTCTCCCTTCCTGCACCGATCCGACTTCGAGCTTGCTGAGTTCATGCGGGCTACGAACCTCAACATCAAACAAATGGATCGGCTGCTCCACATTGTTGGGAACATTTCGAAGGGAGCTGGATATAGCTTGGTGGATGCGCGTCACGTTACGGAAACGTGGGATTCATCTGCAAAAGATTTCAATACTCATGTATGCCTACGTCCTTTTAATGTTGTTGTAGAATCACTTTAACTTGTTGTATTGCTGCTGTTCAATAGATGGATAAAAAAACCATCACTGTTCCATATCGAGATGAAGACTATAAGTTCGATGTCTGGGCGTTCGATCTATGGGACTGGGTGCTACAACTCCTCCATGACCCGGTGTACATCTCCCAGATGCGATGGGATGCCTTGCGGCTCTTTCACCATAACGGGCATACCTTCGAGCGCTTCATCAATGAACCGTGGACAGCAAATCAATGGTGGCAGGTCCAGGTATGATATATAACTGTCTCCTGTTATCGAGGCTAAAAGATTTTGTAGGACAACCTTCCAGATGGCGGATTCCCCTTCTGCATCATCTTGTATGCTGACAAGACCAAACTATCCAGCATCGGCACGGCCAAAGGTTATCCAGTGTACGCACGCGATGGCAATCTTCCTATCGATATTCGCAACAGTGACGGGTTTGCGGGAGGCCGCATGGTGGCCCTTCTCCCCATTGTATGTTGCCTCGCCCTGCGAGATGTGTTACCAACTAATAAGGGTTCAAGGTGGAAGAAGAGGCAGATAAGGCAGGCAAACCTTCCTTCATCAATTTCAAGAATCTTGTTTGGCACGAGTCGTTCAGAAGAATTCTGAAACGGGTCGCGGTGTTCTCTCAATCGGGCTGCAAGGTACATTGTGGAGATGGTCTGTGGCGGATTATCTTTCCTCTCATCCTCATTCTCTCTGCCGATTTTGAAGAACAGTAAGCACCTTCGGCACTTGCTTCCACCTATGAGTAATACTGACAACACTTGACGATTCAAAGATGCGTGATGGCCAATACTCGGGGCAGTCGCAGCAACTTCCCCTGCCCTGTATGTCTGGTCCCGACAGGAGAGCAATGGAGGGTTTCAACTCCCTATCCATTGCGAACGTCGGAAGAACATGCAGCAACGTATGCTGCTGTCGCTAAAATGTCAGCAGAAGACCGCGAAAAAGATCTAAAAGCTCTAGGTCTTCGTTTTGTGATCGTATGTCACCATGTCCCTTCGAGTTGCAGAACATCATGACTGACATGCCTGCATTGTTACAGAACGTGTTCTGGGCGATGGGATATACTGACATTTACAGAGCGTTATGCTGGGATCGACTTCATGCGTATCACGGAGGGTTGTTCAGTGACCATATCCTCA
Source organism: Coprinopsis sp. MPI-PUGE-AT-0042 (assembly GCA_020736565.1). Classification (NCBI taxonomy): domain Eukaryota; kingdom Fungi; phylum Basidiomycota; class Agaricomycetes; order Agaricales; family Psathyrellaceae; genus Coprinopsis; species Coprinopsis sp. MPI-PUGE-AT-0042. The sequence continues at coordinate 55,284 of JAHBOF010000201.1, read as the reverse complement.
AAGAGTTCCTCGATCTCCTCGACGACAGTGACACATCGAAACGATCACTGCGCACGATGGTGGAGTGCCAGTGAGTCTGAATCATCTCCTAGTGCTACTTTTGTCTGGTTACTGAATGTATCTGCATTAGGCTTGCTTTGTTCCCCCACTGGCGCGATCTCAACCACTTCAAGGAGCTGTCAAAAATCAAAGAATTCTCTGATGGGCGGAAATACGAGGATCTCTCAAAGGTTAGCAAGCATTGGACTTCTATTCCGCGATCATGATGCTGATGCAAGTATCAATTGAATTATAGGTCTTAATTTATGCTGCGCACAATGCCCTTGATGAATCGCTGACAGGCTCACGCCGGGGCTTCTGGTTGCTGCGTCTCACGTGTGCATACCTGGAGTTGGATATGTATGCATCGCTAAGGAATCACACCGAGACCACCTTGCGACAAGGACGGCAGGCTCTCTTAAAATGGGAGGAAATGCTAAAGGTGCCGCATTCGCCCCATTCTTCCCTGTCTTATTGTTATGACTTACTAAATATGGCTCAGGAGTATCAAAAGGTTGCGACGAAGGGCTGGAACTTCCCCAAAGCCCATACCCATGCTCATCTCTTCGATGACATTGAAGCTAAAGGAGTGACACGAAACTCCAACACAAAGCCCAACGAGCAGCTCCACGGTGTCCTTAAGGAGTACTACGACAATACGAACTTCAAGAACGTCAATGAGAAGGTAAGCCAATTGATTACCTGTGCAACTGAGTCCGGTGATCTGATTTGAACGTTACCCAGATCGCAAGGTTCCAGTCCTGGGACCTGGCAATGGCTATCATCAACGAGAACATCGAGAGGCATGACAGTTCTCTTGCACTTCTGCAAGAAGATGAGGATGCGACCAGTGAAGGTATACTTTGCATCTTACCGTATCGTGGCACTACCACTGATTTCTGCCTTTTAGTTGCCCTCCGCCACCTGACTGTTGGATCGCCTATTCCCGATCCTGTGCATGAGGCCATCAAGGTTAAGAACGTCTTCAAGCATGTTCCCGAAGCGTTTCGGGGTGCTCTTGCTCCTTCCGATTTGCTGAAAAAGATTCGCGGTTGCCTCAAGCACTCAACTGAGCAAACTCACCAAAATTTCAATGTCACGGCAGATACGTGGGTGGGTTAAACAGTGCACTTTAAATGATGCATTTCCTTACAATATCACAGGTCAAGGTTTATCACTATGCCAAAGTGAATTATGCATCGCTGGAGGATGCGTCTGTTGCAACCGACTTTTTACGCATGAATCAGAAGTTTCATGACCAAGAGCGCTATGACAGCTGTCTAATTGACGTAGATGGCCGCCGTCAAGTCTTTGCACAGATGGTTGTTATTCTTGGCATGATGGTTTCAGGGCAGGAGGTGCTCCTTTTGGTGCTCATCCCCTACGACGACACACTCACTGAAGCCAGCGGAGCTGCGACCAGAGCAAAAGCGAGGCGTGATGAGGCCTTTGAATTCATCCGGGTCAGGCAACGCTTGCAAGCCAAGGCGGTGGTTGTCTTCGCTGAAACCATCATTCGCGGTGCTCTGCTTGTCAAGGACTTCTCGAACGAAGCTGGGAGGGATTTCTTGGTGGTCGACATTGTTGATGCTGACATGTTCATGAGGATGAAGCGTGACCGTCATTTGCTCGCTACAAATGTCTCGCTCTAACATCGGTTCTTCTCTGTCTGATGTACTGGTAGCACTGGTGAGAAGAATTCATTTGATCACCTTTGATGACTATTGTCTTACCAATGATTGAATTCCAGATTCCCAAGTACCTGTACTTGAATTCAATTCACTTTGTCCTTGTATCTTCGAAGCCCAATTCATATGACTCATGATAGATGCATGTCAGCAGAAAGGCCATCTCTATCGCGCCCATTTACGGTTGTTCTTGTTTTCTCAATTCTGCCCTCCTTCCCTGCGAACCACCATCTGTTGTGGCACGAACAGGTTCCCTGTCGCTCAGAACAGCCTTGGCCGGATCTTCCGAGCATGCACCTATAAGAGCTAATGGTATGTTGTTATCTGGAATCAAGCATCGCTTGGGCGCTCACTCGCCTCCCCTAGATGGCTCCTCGAGTAGCGGCTCACCCTCCACCTCGAGCCTTGCCTCAGATTGAGGAAGGTGAGGAGGACGATGACATTGATGAAGAGGCGGTAGCATGCCTTGATACCATCCATGGTGCTCTCAGGAGCACCGATATTGTGATATTGCGGAAGGTGTGTCTGATCCCTTTCCATGAAGTCTTGATGGTAGCTGATTTTCGTATCTGTGCAGGCTTTGACAACAGCACAGGAGATGGTTGTTGCCCTCCAGGAGCAGCGTGATACGGCAAGGGAAGAGGCTGCTGAATTTGAGTGCCAGCTCATCTCGATACATGCCTACCAACGCAAGGCTCGCAAGACGACAAAAGAAAACCGAGCAAGGGCTGAGCTTGATGATGAGATTAGCTCTATGATTCCCGAAGACGCCAAGAAAATTGCCCGTGCTCTCAATAACGGGCAAAGGACAGTGTCGCGGAGAGCGGCGCTAGATGCAATCTAATCGGCGGAGTCGTCGATCGGCGACAACGAAGGCGGAGGCGGCGACGACGGAGCGGAGAGGCTGAGCGGTGCGAGAGGCTCGACCAACAAGTAGTGGAACTACAAGTCGAGAGCAAAGGCGGAGAAAGAGGCTTTAGAGCAGAGAGATGACGAGTTAAGGCGTTGTATTGACGAAGAGGTCAAACTGAGGAAATACAATGAGAACGAACAGTCTTATATACCCCTACAGTAGATGCTGAGTCGTACTAAGTCAAAGGCCATGTGAGTCGTGCTGACAGAGATAAACAAGGAAGCTGCGCGAGGCAGCGCGAAGGATAAGTAATCGTATCGGGCATAACAATAGAAATGAGTCGGGCTGAGTAAAGGAATGACAAAGAAGGGTCGGGCTGCGCAGAGGCAATGCGCGTAGCCGAAGGTGAAATAGTAATCAACGGTAGGAATGTGGAAAGGAACCATCGGGACAAGTGAACGGAGATGAAAGAATAGGGGTAACGGAGATAAGATGGAAAGCGGATCAAGATAAGATAAAAAGGAAAAGATAGGGGCGAAACGATAGGGGCTAACCGGTGTCCACGACATTACCCCCCTCCTATGCTTCATCGTCCTCGATGATTTGAAGACCTAGGCGGACGTAGTCGGTGGCGGAGATGCGGCGAGGGGCGTCAGGGTTGCGTTCGTGAAATTCGTCGATGTATTCTTGTGAACGAGGGATGAGGTTGGATTCGGGTTCCCAGCTGTTGTGTGAGGCGTCGTAACCAAGCCAGCTGACTTCATAGTAGAGCTCATTCTTCCTGCCTTTCTTCCTCCATTCGCTGTTGAGAATGCTTTCGAGCTCGTACTCCGTCTCTCCTTCGATTTCTACGGCCTCTGGTGGTGGAGGTAAGATGCCGTTGACGTCGTTGCCTTTGAAGCGGGAGAGTTTGTCGAGGTGAAAAACGGGATGGATACGTCGCATGTTGAGAGGGAGTTCCAGCTTGTAGTCGAGGTCGCCGATTCGTTCGAGGATTTTGAAGGGTCCAAGCTGTTTGTTGCCTAAGCTCCGAGATGGAATTCGGACTTTGATGTCGCTGCCGTCTAGCCAGACATATTCGCCTACTTTGAAGGTGTCAGAGGCGCGTTTGCCGGCTTCGAATGAGTCTTTCTGGTGTGCTTTGTCCATACGTAAGGCAGCCTCAACGTCTTTACGGACTTCTCGAAGAGTGTCGAGTCGTGTATTGACTGGTCGGAGAGTGGAGTTGGAGCCGATGGGAATGTTGAAGGACGGAAGGTAGCCATAGAGAACTTCGAAAGGTGAATGATCGTGGGCGGAGTGAATACGGGAGTTGATGACGAATTCCGCCATGGGGAGGTGCTTGTCCCAGTCGGTTTGGCGGCGGTTAACGTAGAGGCGAATGTAGTTCTTGACTTCTTGGTTGGCGCGTTCCGTTTGGCCGTTAGCTTGTGGATGGTATGCGGTAGTGAGGCTGGACTTGATGTTGAGTTGTTTGAGGAGGTCGCGCATGAGCTGGGAGGCAAATTGGGGGCCTCTGTCGCTGGTGAACTGAAGGGGAAGACCGTAAAGGCGGAAGATTTCTCGATAGTAGATGTCAGCCACTCCTTCAGAGCCGATCTTGGTGGTGCAGGGGAAAACGTGGATGAACTTGCTGTAGTGGTCTGTAAAAACGATAGCGGCGTCATGGCCATCTAGAGTGGTGGGTAGAGGGCCAATGAAGTCAACTCCCACAGATTCCCAAGGGCCGTTGGGGACGTCTAGGGGTTGAAGAAGGGAGTGGGGATGCTGAACGTTCTTCTTGCGGGCGCAGGTGTCGCAGCCTTCGACGTACTTCTTGACGAAAGCCCTCATAGAGGGCCACCAGTACTGACGTTCGACTCGTTCAAGGGTGGAGTGAATGCCAGGATGTCCTGAGGTGGGGTCGTCATGGCATTGGCGGAGGATGTCCTGGCGGAGTTGAATGTCGTTGGGAACGTAAACTCGGCCCTTGTGATAGATGAGGCCGTCTTCTTCCTTCCATTCGGGTAGTCCATTGACGAGTTTGGCAGGTCCGTTCTTGAGGGCATTGAGGGCGGTGAGGACGTTGGCTTCTTTTTCACTGGCGAGGTGGATGCGTTCTTCGAGGGGGTTGGCGAATTCATGGTTGGCGGCGAGTTTGGCGAATAGTTCGGGTTTGAGGACTACTTGTTGTCGGTTATCTTCTGCGTCGGTTACTTGGTGGATATCGAGTCGAGAGAGAGGGTCGGCTTGGGTGTTGGCTTTTCCAGGACGGTGGGTGAGGTGGAATTGGAATCGTGAAAGGTAAAGTGCCCATCGGGCGTGGCGGCGGCTGAGATCTTGGGCGGTGCGCCAGTATTCAAGGTTGGCGTGGTCGGTGATGATTTCAAAGGGTTCTGGGAGGCCTTCAAGGAAATGTCGCCAGTCTTTGAGGGCTTCGATGATGGCGAGCATTTCTCGATTGTAGATTTCGTAGTTGCGTTCGGCGGGTTGCATGGAGGATGAGCGGAATGCGATGGGGTGCCAAAGACCGTCGTCGAGCTTCTGAAGCAATGCACCTCCCGTGGCGAAGCCAGAGGCATCAACTTCAATGCGTGTGGGTCGATTTGGGTCCCAAAGTGACAATACCGGGGCGGAAATGAATTGATGGCGGAGCGTATCAAATGCGTCTTGATGTGGCGTACCCCACTGCCAGGGAACATTCTTCTTGGTAAGGTCGTTGAGAGGGCGGGCGATGGTGGAAAAGTCCTTGATGAAACGGCGGTAGAAATTAGCGAATCCCAGGAAACCTCGAACAGCGCGTAGATTGCAGGGAGTGGGCCAGTTGCGGACAGCTTCCACCTTGGCAGGGTCCATGGAGATCTCTCCCTCCCTGATGACCAAACCTAGGTACTCGATCTCCATCTATTCAAAGACACACTTTTCAGGTCGGAGGAAGAGGTCGTGAGCCTTGAGGCGTCGGAGTACTTCGTTGGTGATTTGGCGGTGTTCTTCCAGGGTCATGGTGAAGATGAGAATATCGTCGAGGTAGACAGCAACTTTGCCGGCGGTAATGAGGTCGGAGAAAATGGAATTCATCAGTGCTTGGAAGGTGGCGGGTGAGTTGGTGAGTCCGAAGAACATGACACGGGGTTCGAAGAGGCCTTGGTTGGTTGCAAATGCTGCCTTCCACTCATCTCCTTCCTTGATGCGTACGTTGTTGTATCCCCAGCGAACGTCGAATTTGGAGAAATACTTGGCACCTTTGAGGCGGTTGACGATGTCAGAAACGAGAGGGAGTGGGTAACGATTCTTGATGGTAAACTCGTTGAGGCGACGATAGTCCTGTACGAAGCGAAGTTTTCCGTCCTTTTCTTGACAAAGAAGACTGGAGAGGCCAGGGGCGATTTCGACGGGCGGATGTAACCTTTCTGCACGTTTTCCTTGATGAAGCGATCCAGTTCTTCTTGTTCATTGGATGACATGGGATAGACCTTGGTGCGCATGTCGGCTGGGGCGTCTGGTGTGAACTCGATGGCGTGGTCCCAGGGTTTGTGTTCTGGTAGACGTTGGGACTCGGATTCAGAGAAGACGTGGGCGTGCTGTTGGTATTGAGGGGGAATCATTTCTTCGAAAGTCTTGACCGGTTTCTCCTTTTCGATCTGTTCGGCGATTTGCTGGGAGTAGGTGAATCCAGCGGCGCACCACAGTTGATCACTGATGTCCTCGAGGAGTCCTTTGTGCTTGAAAGATCGTCGTAGTCGGCGGTTGGCATTGATACGGCATAAGGGTGGTGTAGCGTCCAATTCTTCAAGAGGCGGGGTGGTAGGAGTGGTAGGTGTTGGTTCAGGAGCAGGTGGGTTAGCAGGAGTGGCAGGTGTAGGATCGGGAGTGAAGGCAGGGGTGGAGTCGGGTGGAATGGTGGTACCAGTGGCAACAGATTCATACTCAACATCTATTTCTTCGACGAGGGCGTCTCCTGAGGGGGTACCGCGATAAGCTGGGGCGGCATCCTCGTCTGGGATTTCCTCGATAGATACAGATGGAATGGGGTTCGTTGGAGCATGGGGTGGAATGCGAAGTGTACCACGTTGCCAGTCGATGGTAGGATTGAGGTGACGGAGCCAAGGGAGGCCTAAAATGATATCCTCGCCACCTAAGTTGGTGACAAGGAAGTCTGTCCAGGCGGTGTGATTATCGACGGTGAGCTCGAGGCGGGCGAAATGGGTGATATATCCAGCGGTATTAGGGGATCCATCGATGTTCTGGAGTTCGATGGGGCGGCGAAGTGGGAAGGTGGGGGTGCGGTTTCGTTGTACAAATGGGACGTCTAGGAAAAGTCCTGTTGCACCACAATCAACCATGGGATTGGCTTGGGTGCTGCTGCGGTCGCGACCTCGGATTCGGGCGGGCACACGGAAGTGGGATGAGAGGGGGTTCAATTCTCGAACGGTGCTAAGTTTACAGGTGGTTATCGAATCATAGGCAGAGGAGGCGTACGGAGCAAAGGGTGAATGCATTGCAGCATTGACAGACACCCTCTTTAAAAATCCTTGCGGAGCTGGGAGATCTGGTCGAGGATGCGGAGTTGGTTCTGTTGGTAGGTCTGGAGCTCGGTGGAGATAGTGGTGGGAGCAGGAGCGGGAGTGGCAGCAGGCCTGGCGGTGGCAGCAGAGATGGATGCAGAGAAGGTGGAAGGAGCTGGGGTGTTGAAAGAGGCGCAGGCATCAAAGGTGACTTCTTCAGCGTTGGTGGCACGGACGCGTTGGGTTCTCCTGAGTCCTCGGTCGCGTTCAAGTCCCATGAAGCGATCCTGGCAGACTCCTTGGATGTGGCCCTTGCATTTGCAGTAGCTGCACTGCGTTTCCTTGTACTGGCAGTCCCTCTTGAGATGGGTCTTGAGGCCGCAGCCGTAGCATCGTCCTTGCATAACTCGCGTAAATTCATCGCGAGAGCGTCCAGGAGTGCGGGAGGTGTCGACCTGCATAGCCATGGGATCGGCAGGGGCAGCAGTGATGGTTGGGGCGGAGCTGTAGCCAGACGAGCCCTTGTTCATCTGTCCAGGGCGGGTGCGCATGGTGAATTCGTTGTTGATGATGCGGGCGCAGAGTTCGTCCAGGGTCTTGGGCTCTTCAACGGCGCCTAGCTGGTTCATGAGGAGCCACATTTGGTCCTCACGGTGTAACTTGTCGGTGAGGCGTACAATGCCATCCTGCTCTCCTAGTCCCGTGCGAGGGAAGATCTCCTGAAACTTGGTGACCAGTTTGTGGGCGGACTGCCTGTCGTTTCCTTGTCGGAGGGCATCTAGCTCGAGAAGGGCGGATTTCTTGTCGTCGTTGGGTTGGAAGTGCTTTTCAAACTCTTCGACGAATTTTCTCCCAGTTGCCAGTGAAGGGGAAGGGGTGCTGTGTGATCTTCGCTGTGTCTCCAGAGCTGGACGCGATTTCCGCATCCACAATCTGTTGGAGAAAGCGGGACGCCCATCCATAGGCATCACCCGTAAAGAAGGAAAGGGCGGACGAGATCCATCTTCGATCGTCACGTCCTCCTTTGGTGCTCAGAAGGTCGCGTTGGTGGATTGCCCAATTGGTGAAATAGCGGAGGAAGCGGCGGGAGTCATCGGTTTTGCCTTTGAAGGATTCGGGCTTCTCAACACTGCTACGGGCAGGTGCGGCGGGTTTGTTGGCGAGTAGTTCAAGTAGTTCCTGGATTTGTTTGGCCATTTCGACTTGGCGTTGCTGAAGCTGGATGGGAGTGAGTTGGGTATCAACGTCCATGGTTCCGGAGTTGGAGGGTCTGCCTTGGTGGTCAGCCATGAAGACAAAAAGTGGTTCTTGAGCGGGGATGTCGGGGAGTGGCTTTGGGTCGGGTTTATTGGGAGTGGTCTGAACGAGAGTGGCGAGGGCGGATACTGGTGGTGAAACAGTAGGAGTTGGGAAGCGAAAGTCGACTGGGAACCAGAAGGGTGATAGAGCTGGGAGGTACTGTGCTTGGGTTGGGAAAACAACTAGGGATCTGTTGATATAGATTTCTTGGATGCTGGGGCTTGTGTAGCGGTAGGGGCACGGTTGGTGATCACAGTCGGCGAAATGCCAGGCGTCGGTGTCTGGGAAGTATTCGTAGTTGACGGAGGTTGCAGTGTTGATGTCAATTCCGTGTTGGAGTTCGGAGCAGTCAAAACTTGCTTCAGAGCTTGAGTCGCTGTCGGAGTTGCTGTGAGCGGATTGGTATGCTGATGAAAGGCTGGTGTCGGGGTCTTGTGATTGACTCGATTCAGAGTCGCTTTCTGGGGGTCTGAATGTTGGAATGGTTGCGGTGGTTACACGTGCGCAAGGGCAGTAGTCGGTACTGCCAGTGCGAAGAGGTAGTTTGACCTAATGTTGCGGAGAGTGGCGCTAGATGCAATCTAATCGGCGGAGTCGTCGATCGGCGACAACGAAGGCGGAGGCGGCGACGACGGAGCGGAGAGGCTGAGCGGTGCGAGAGGCTCGACCAACAAGTAGTGGAACTACAAGTCGAGAGCAAAGGCGGAGAAAGAGGCTTTAGAGCAGAGAGATGACGAGTTAAGGCGTTGTATTGACGAAGAGGTCAAACTGAGGAAATACAATGAGAACGAACAGTCTTATATACCCTACAGTAGATGCTGAGTCGTACTAAGTCAAAGGCCATGTGAGTCGTGCTGACAGAGATAAACAAGGAAGCTGCGCGAGGCAGCGCGAAGGATAAGTAATCGTATCGGGCATAACAATAGAAATGAGTCGGGCTGAGTAAAGGAATGACAAAGAAGGGTCGGGCTGCGCAGAGGCAATGCGCGTAGCCGAAGGTGAAATAGTAATCAACGGTAGGAATGTGGAAAGGAACCATCGGGACAAGTGAACGGAGATGAAAGAATAGGGGTAACGGAGATAAGATGGAAAGCGGATCAAGATAAGATAAAAAGGAAAAGATAGGGGCGAAACGATAGGGGCTAACCAGTGTCCACGACAGACAGCTGCCTACGTCTATATGTTCTTTTGGTCTTTTCGACACCGCCATCCCTCTTCACAACACCACGCCCAGCATTTGCCTGGGATAACGCCACAGTTCGCTTTGCGTCACCTGAGAATGAGCTGGCTGCACTCACTGCCAAGTTGTACGTTGCTGTCCCCTCTGTTCTCCATGATTATGTGCGGTACCAAAATGAAGCCTTTGTGAAGCTCGTAAGTGCTCGCCGTACATCCGCACAGCCATAGTTTTGCTTGCTGATCCTGCTCCAGTTTCACAGCTCGTGCAATAACCTCCGGTCGTCTACTGTGAACCGCCTTCAACAAAACGGCTCTGTCATTTTCGCCAGCATCGCTCCCCTCTTTGAGAAAGAGCAGAGCAAACTGAAGGAGGCAGGGAAGTGGCCGAAGTCGACAGCAAAGCGGGAACCCCTGACGTATGCTCAGAAGCTCTTTGAGAGGTTATTCGATCGAGCTGATGTCACTATCTTTCGCACTCTGCTCGGCTTCAGGGCAAAAGACAAGCCGAAGAAGGGTAAGGAAGGGAAGCAGTACAAGTGTTGGGCTCCCATTCTGTACCTTGACCCCGAATCACCACTCACTGAAGAGCTCTTTCGAAACCCTGCCTTGATCATTGTATGTCCTACTCCTTCCTGTGTGCTCGTGGATCTGAACTCATTGAACATCCTGTCTTTTCTGCTTCTGTAGATTGCGCTCATCATGCTTTGTGGGCCCTCTGCCGCCATGGGTGACCCGTCAGCTTGTAAATTTGACCGCCGAAACCCTCTACAACGAGGGAAAGACCGTGCCACCACACCTGGGCTGATTGCGTTTTGTGCGATATTGGTATGTCTTCGTCTAATGGCAAGATATCAACCACTGACAAAAGGAAAATGACCGTTAGGCTCGCTTTCTGCTGTCGCCAGACAGTAACTTTCCCAACTTCACCACTGGTGCTACAAGCAAGATCGATTACCTTGGGGACTTCAATGCCTACAAGAAGTTCTTGATCAAGCACTGGGATACATCGGGGATCCAGGATCTCATTGAGTACTGGGATTCCAAGGTCTTCCCAAACAGTTGGGGTCGCTCAATGGACACTGGTGAGGAACCCGACGCTGGTGATTTAGACGAGAGCGACGATGACTCCGACTCAGAACCTGCAGCGTTTGAAGCACCAAGTAGGCCAATTGATGAGGAAGAAGGTGCGCATCCACCGATTGCTTGTTTGAACCATTTCTAACAACTGAAGAGACAGACAAAGAAGACTTTGAAGCTGGCAATACCTCTGCCTTCGTGGATCTGGGGTCTGGTGGGGCTTTGCCTCAGGATGACGATGACGATGAGGATGACATTACTCCAGTTGCCATGACCCTCCCCGCTGACAACCCTTCTGGAATCGGACACTCGCCTGTCTCTTTGTGGTCCCCTATGCCTGCCGTTCGTGGCTCAACCAGCCGCACAAATGCAATGCTCATTGCAGCTGCTTTGCCGAGGAGAAGCTTTTCTCAATCTGGGTCCGCAGCGCTAGCAAGACAATCATCCTCGTCAAGTCGTCGTCAAGCTACATCACGTCTTGCTCTTGCACCTGAACTCTCTGTCCACGTCTCCCCTGCCCACTGCATCCCTGCTCCTGACTTTTCCCAGGCTTACAAGGGGAAAGGAAAGGCATTACTGGTGCTTGACCCATCAGCCGACATTGAATTAGCTGGCAGCACTAGAAACCCATCACATTCTTCTGCAGTATCGACATCTTCCCAACGCCCGGGCTCTGGCCACCAGGACATCCGGAGAAACCCAAGAGGATGAAGAAGGTTGTTCGGGAGGTCGTCCAGCAGGTAGAGGTAGAGGAGACCGACGATGAGGATGTTCAAGAAGATGAAAGCCGCTCCTCCCCAACTTGTGCCGCTTCCGTGGACCTTTCAGGGCCATCTTCAAGATTGTTGACCCATGTCTCGGCTGGCTCAAATCATCCTGGCATTTGTGCTCCTTCTGTTGAACCTAGCACCAAGGACACTATTCCGCCACCTCCAACAAAGCCAAAACCGCGTCCGAAAGTGGCAGCCAATAAAGACTTGTCGAAGACTTCAGGATCATCGGAGGGGTTGATCATTCATGCCCCCGAAGTGGAAGTCCTAGCCGAGGAACTAGGTGTGGTGGGAATAGCCCCAAAGGTTAAGAAGAAGCCAAAGCCGAAGGTGGCACCAGCTGCAGAACCCCGAACACTGAGATCGAAGAAGAATCCATGATTTTGAAGGTTTAAAGAGAACACAAGTACGTCCATCGTAGTTCTTGCCCACTCTGATGCTAAACCAACCCATCAGGGTCAATGTTATACAAATCCATGCCAGAACCGCCACACTACCTTGGGCTCTGCTCACCTGGTTGTGACTCCAACAATGGCCTCGCAGGGAAAGACGACGGATAAGTGGTGCTTGTAGATTAATCTAACTCCCTGCCGGATGCTTCGAATCAGGCTCTCACTTCAATATGCATTCTTTAATTGTGTATCTAATGGAATATATTGATCCATGGAATCCTGTATGCGTGAAAGAGCTGCAAGAGGAACAGGGAGAACCGGCTACGGCGTCGTGTGGGGCATCAAGGCTGTAATGGGCGCCCACCCTTATAAGGTTAGGTGACGGACCATACATATCAACCCGGGCTCTCTAACATATATTGGCCGCAATGCCCTAGTGGTAACTATGCACCTCTGTACAACGGTCAGCTAAGACTTGTAGAGTTCGAACGTGTTCCAGTGTAATATATATGTACTTTGTATAACTTGTAATAACTTGTAATTGAACGATGTGGAACTTCTAGTGAAAATGTTACGCACCTGTAATACGGTCTCTTTAAACTTGTAACTTGTAGCCATTCACCACGCAGATGTAATAAATTGTTTCAATATTAGCATGTTGATTAGTACCTCCTACGGCAGGTGCCTGGATTGTAGTATAATTGTTACGCGCTGCTTAGAATCATGTACCATGAAATGTAGTCAAAGTGTCACGTAAAATCAAGCTCTTGGGATTAGAATCGTAATGTCATTATCTATTTCTTTAGTCTACATAATGCGTACGCTTATAACCCCCTAACCTTACAAGCCCCTTATTAGGTACCTTACAAGGTGGACCTTGTCTCCTGATAAGACCGACTCTTCATCTTATCAGCGACTATAAGGGATCTCGGTCCTAATTCCGCTTACAGCACTAATAAGCCCGTTTGGGTTTTTCCGACAGTAGCAGGCGCCATTCGCTTCAGAAATTCGGCACTCCGAAACGGATTTCTTTCAATCGTCTTTGGAGGACCATCTGAAAGCGTAGAATCCTGGGGCTGGGGTTGATCTTGGGGCATTAGAGGTCCTGAGATGGGGGAAGAGAACAAAGCACAGCAGCAGTAGACAACGGGCGCTCGGCCAGGGTGGCACGTGCCTGCTGTAGACTTTGACAGGCCACTTCAATACAAACGAGGCACTGTAAAAGGCCAGGAAGGATCTGGGAAACATGGCGCGACGATGAGTACTCGAGGATAAAGTTAGCATGAAACTTGGTTCTCATGGCTCGTATAATACACGATCTACAAAGTACATATGAAATCTGGGTATAATAGTCTCAAAATCAAGTGTCCAAGGACAGTGACCAGTCGTGGGCGGAGTGCGAAGACTCTTGCAAGCCATCGATCCAAAGTTCGCGCCGAGCTCCCTCCTCCTTAATGCCTTCTGGTACAGGCGTTCTATCGGCTCCTTGAGCATAGTCATACATAGTGCAGCGAAGACAACAAGGAGAACGCCAGCATACACAGGCGGTGTCTGGCTCATCACAATTCCACCTCTGGGGACAAGATTGTCAGTGAAGACGTCAAAAGGACAGCATGAAGAGAGACGTTACTCACTTCGAAACAGAGCAGAGGCCCTGCCACCCTCTCATTGAGGTTGAAAAGATCTCGACTGTCCAGTCATACAACTCCGCTTGCATTGCCTAAAAAACGAGTGCGCGATGAACACAGACACGAGGCGCCAACAGAATCGACGTACCTCATACTGATTCCAACTGTACTGGTTCTGATAGCCCCAATCTCCACGTCCCAGGAAGTTGCTTCAAGTCCTTTTGGAGATGCGGAGGAGAACCCAGATGCAAGAGTTGCCCCGGTTTCGAAAAGCTTTGGTAGGAACTCGATGAAAATGGTGTGCGCTGTATGGGCCAGAGCCACAGAAGTGTCAGCCACGCAAAGGCTGGTAATGCCACGAAAAGGAAACAGACCTAAGTCCGCTGACCATCCCACGACAAGTCGCCCTTGGCGCAGGAGCAGATGTTTCTCCGACAGCAATGAAGGCAAAGTTCGTTGGATGCTTTGCTCCCACTCCCTCCTGCTCTTCGTCCCAGGTCCAAGCGGCGTCGGACAGTAGTGCTGCCGGTGTCCAGCTCAGGAGCTGGGTGAACCAGAACCAGACCCGACGCGCGGTTCGTAGGGGTGTCGAGGGTGACGCCAACTTGGGTACTGATGAGCTGGAAAGTGATGCTTGGAGGGCAGCTTGCTCGTCTGAATGATGGTGATCCTGGACGTGGTCCAACTCGAGCTCCATCCATAGTCCATTGAAGTTTGAGATGAGCTGCAGAGACTGGATAGCATCTTGTGTTCGCCTGGCTGAAACAAAGTATCTGTCGTTGAAACTGAAAGCCATCCGTGCTAGGAATATGAGCCATATCTGGAACCGATTCAAGTTCAGTGAGGTGCCAGGACAGGAGGCTGTCAACGCACCAATAATGCTACCAAGGTGTATACCCATCCTTGGTGATTCTTGGATGGCAGTTGAGACGAATTCCTCAGGATTATATCGCTTGCCGGTTCAGCTTCATATCGCGTCTCCTGAGGAGTGTCCAGACATGCAATGGCTGCAAGGCTGCTCGACCCGTTCAAAACATCAGGTCGGAGACGAGAACCGCGACGATTGCTCGGTATCTCTGCCACGGAATTGAGCCAAGTGGAATGGTGGAATACGGAGGCACATCAGGAGCAGAGATGTTCAGTTCGGAAGAGTTCAAACCCAAGAAATTCAGTATTTGGTTGTTCAACGCGTAAGGACAAAGATAGAGAAGAGAATGGCGGAGCTGGCTTGCTCGGAAGAACGCGTGTGGCAGTGTCGGTTGTTGGGTTAGGTTTTGATTAGCGCCCACCGCGCAATTGGCAATGCAGAGGTCGGATGCTGCGCTCCAGAGCTCTTCCGGTTGGTTTAGATGTTGTGGAAGTGATACAGTTATGTTTCACGTCGTCTGGAATATCATTCTCAGTACTCCGCGCAATTAGCCTCACACTCCTTATCAGTCCGCCGGTTACCATCCTTTTACTCGTTCCCCCCTCGCGCTTGTCGAATCTACGTCCATAAGCTATCAAAAGTTAATTCGCAAATAAAGCTTGTTTTAAGGGGCACATAATGTCAAGGTACTGTACAGCCCAGCTAGTCGGAACGGAAGTCATCACGATCACGAATAACATCGAAGGTACGCCAATTGGATGAGCAAGCTATTGCGCTGTATCTGCAGCTACCGGTCGTAGCGACTTTGTCTCTTCCAGGACCTTGACGTTGTCTGTCAACCTGTGAGAAGCCTCCAGGGCTATGGCCAGGTTGTTGAGAGAACGAGCAACTCAGAATCCTAGTTGTGACGTTCCTCTTGGGACATTGAAGGACCTTGGATGAGGGAAAAGAACCAGGGCCAGCAGTAATCAACGGTTAACCACAGGCGCTCAATACCCCGAGCGGCATGTGCAGCTGTGGAATTTGATAGGATATTCCATATGCTGCCACCGAACTCGATGAGGGGCGATGAAATGTCCAGAAAGTCATTACGAGCACCATGAGCACTCGAAAGTCGTTCCAACGTACAAATTGTTCATATACAGGGTCAGCGTTTCACGTAAAGCGGTGTATACAGTATACATTAAATTGGACATAGATAGATTCACAATCGAAACTTGACAGGGAGACGGATAAACAGGGTCGTCAGTCATCAATAAACCGCCAAACGCCGCAGCTCTGTGCAAAAACTTGTGACTATCGCCACAATGTTTTGCATAATCGCTCCAGCATCTCCTCGAAGTCCTCTAAATGACTGCGATAGCCTCGTTGATCCCCGATCTCCGAGACGGAGCTGCGGGCGTTGCAACCACCCTTGGGAGCCCGCGACTTTGGACCGTAACAGGAGGTGAACAGACCAGAGGCCTTGTTTACCAACTGATCAATGGTTTGGCTATTCTTGTGCCCTTACTGCCATGGTAGTTGATGGAACCCCTCCTTGAAGTACTTCCCAATGATGCTCTCCGCAACATCCGGGAGGTCGTACCTTCTGAACAAGACATCCTGGAAGGGTTCTTCCAAGCCTGTCTTCCAAAGGCAACGAACCGAACCAGGTGTGTTTCAGTGGGTAGGCAGGTGAGGGCCCTCATGAGGATAGGATGAGGGGCCCATTGATCAAGGGCATCCAGCAGTATCACGAGGGGATAGGGCAGGCCAAGCGACCGGATGGGTTCCAGAATGAGAGCTTGGATCCTTGTCTCTAGAGAGACGGAAGGATTGACATCGAGGCGAATGGCTTCGCACACAGCTCGAGTGAGCGCTGGGAAGGCCCCGCAAAGCTGACCTGCGGCCATCCTGACCACCGACTCGGCGCTCCAATCGGGAAGAGCGAAACCGAGGAATATGTTGGCAGCGAGGCGTTTGTCCTTTTCAAGCCTCGTAGCGAGGTGCTTCGCCAACGTCGACTTGCCCACCCCAACCTTGCCGAGCACGCAGAGAACAAGCTCCGGTGGATGGCTGGAGTCAATCCACTGTAGAATGTTTGCTTCGTCGTCCACCCTGCTGTCTCGTTGAGATGGCCACTGATGTCTAGATGGATGGGTAGGTTGCGAAGGACGTTAAATTCGTCAATCTGTGTAACATGGCCTATTAGAGAGCGGATGTGAGTTCACTATCGCCAGCCTACGAATCCTAGCTTGCACCCACCGAAATTGAACCCTGAAAAGGCAATTCCTACACCTTCAACATTTACGATTGGGCCATACTCCTGCTGGTAGATTCCTCCGTGGTCTAGAGTGGTACAGTCAGCTTGCGCGATCATGGTGCAGGAGATCACCAGACCAGGGGACTTCGCTTTGTCCTGACGGCCCTTTGGTGTTTCTGATGCGTCGGGTCGCGTTGGTTCCACTGCTGCGGTGTCTATAATTCAGAATCGGCATAGCAAGAAAGGCAGCCTGACTCACCTTGGGGACGCAATCAGGAACGGGTTTGTAACACGTGAAGGCGGTGCAAGTGTCAATCCTCGCAGGTATTCCGGATTCCGGAATGGATTCCCCTCAACAATCTTGGGTGGGCCATGTGGCAACTCAGAACCCTGCGCTTTACCTTGCTCTGGGGGCATGGTGGGTACTTAGATGAGTGCAAGAACAAGAAACACAGCAGTTGTCAACGACGGGGCGCTCAACACCCTAGGTGGCACGTCCGTGGTATAGAATTTGACGGAATGTTCCTGATGCTGCCAAAGAGGGACGTGAAAAGTTCTGAGAGGTCCAGGCAAGATGGTGCGACAAGTTGAGCTGAAAAGCGAAGTAAGCCTTAAGTCTCATTCCCGTGAGTGTAGTACTCACCGCGAAACTGGGGTTGTGGACACTTTGTAGGCTATCCTCGAAACGATAGCAGTTGACGCCCCTGAGCCTTGCAGGCGCTGGCATCTGCACTCAAAGTCGTTCTGACGTACAAAACGTGTATATTCAGACTGATCACCCAACGAAAGGCAATCAGGATAGAATTCTGGTGCATGTTGTACATGCTTTACAGTGCGCATGAACCTGGACATAAATATGTTCAAAATCGTGTATGGAAAGACACTGACCAGATGAACCATCAACGCACCGCCAAAGACCGACCCTCCTTCCTTCTCGACACTGCCAGGCCTAGACTTTCCTCTCTAGAGTGAATCATGGTCAATAAGTATCAATAACGTTGGAGAGGGACGTGGCTTACATTCAGTACAGAGCTGAAGTAACGTGATATGCACATCCTCTGAACAAAGTGGAACAGATCTCGGGTGTCTAGCCAGACACACAGTAACAACGTCGTCGTCGACCATTCAAGGCTACGCACCTGGCACAACCCTAGCGCGCGGACATAGGGTTTCGCACAGCGTGGAGAAGAGCCTAGGAGAATGTTGACCATGGTGCTCGATTTCGACGGGATGCAGCAGGCCAATGCCTTTGCAGATGTGGTGGTCGCAGTCTACGGATATTGCGGCACATTGATAGTCAGCATCGCTGGGGGCGACGGTCGACGTAGCGTTGTACGGACGGCGTTGTCCCTGACTTTCTTTCTCACAGAGGCAATCCCCAGACTAGCAAACGGATGTTTCGATGACAGCAGAGTACACAGGTTCATCGGACTTTCGACTCCCACTCCGACTGGATCCCGAAGGCCGTCCAATTTGACTTCCATCTCCAATCTATTGAAGCCCGAGATAAGGTGCAGGGACTTGATAGCTTTCTGTGATCGTCAAGCTGAAACGGGGTATCTCGTTGGATTTGTGGAGGCCGAAGTAGACCATTCTTATTAGGAACATGAACAGAGTATGAATCAATACGCGTTCGGCTGGGCATCATGATAGGGGTTGTAAACGAACCAAAAAGGGGAGGGTTATCAAGAGCTATCATTCCATCCTGGGCGATCCTTGGATGGACGTTGGCTCGATTCGACTGAGCAAAGGAACAAGAAATAATGATAAGATTTCAGTTCTCCTTCTGCAGCCAGCATATTGTACGTACCCATAAGTTGAGAATTGATGTGCATTGATAGTATCGTTTCTCCCCCGCCATTGTCTTGAGCGTTCCAGTAGCTTTGGAGCGATGGCAACCTGAGGGCTCTGTTATGTGGGAGTTCCCGAAAGACGTAGGCAGAGCTTTGAAGCTTGAAGCTTTGACCCGTCATACGCCAAGCATGGAAGGATTTTCTTTATAACCCTGTGTAAAAGACACGACGCGAAGCTGAGCCAGACAGAACGGGACCGTGACGATTTGTTCGATAGCTTAGCCACGGGATTGAGCAAGATCGGATCGGAGAAGTGAACCATTTGGGCCCATTAGGAGCAGAGATAGTCAAAGTCTGAGACTGAAAAATCCTCAGGAGAAAGAGAGGGAAGGAAAACATGGGGGGCACGCGCTGAGTGGCGTGAGGCACGTGGCAGTGCCAGTTGGAGGTTAAGCTTCCGATAAGCGCCTGGTATGATTGTACAAATCTACTCTACGGAAGTGACTTAGCGATGGAGCTGGCCACAACACAGAGTGGTACTCCCGGATGTGGTTAAGCCCTTGACCTACTAGCACTGTAAGCACCTCGCGAGTGGCGACGGGATGTTTGAGTGCGTTGCCTACAAATGTGAGGCTAACATCTGGTGTTTAATCTCTAACATGCCTTGCCATGGCGTAGTTATCATGCTAAACATTTTACGCAACAACTTCGCTTTCTTATCAAATGCCCAAAACACTCGCTGAGCGTTCTTCTTACAAGCGACGTCGAACGATCTCCGCATCTTGTTTTATCTACCCTCATCCGTCGCATCACGGTCAACATAGTTTGGCTCTTGACCCTCCTTTCCTCCATCACAATTATACAAATCTGATTCAATCAAATGTCGACGACTTCTATCTAAATGAAGCTTGCTTGCAAGCAATACATGATGCCAAGGTAGTATACTATCTAGGTAACCGAAGAGAGTGTCATGAAATTATGATGATCACAAATAAGAGTCGAAGGTCCGGCTGTGGATAAGTAGAACATGAAGCTACTTCATAGCCTCTATAACTAACACTTTTAGCGAATTTGCCTCTTCCAGGACCTCGACGTTGCCTGTCAACCCGTGAGAAGCCTCTAGGGCCAAGGCCAAGTTAGCGAGGAAATCGACGTGGTGCGGGTGGCCCGACGGACACAGCGACACTGCTTCTCGAAAAAGCATGATTGCTTCGTCTAGGGTTTCAGCATTGCCCGTCAGATCGAATTGACACCGAAGGTTGTAGGCCAGGTTGATGAGTGGGGCGACGCGGTGTGGGTGACCCGACGGTTGTAGCAACAGTGCTTCGCGAGAGAGCACAATGGCATTGTCCAAGCTCACAGAAGAACCCGTCGCCTCGAATTGCGACTGGAAGCAGAGGCCCAGAGTGTTGAGAGGCGTCGAGCGACTTGGGACATCTGACGGCCATAGAGATAATGCTTCTTGAAGGAGAATGATGGCTTCGTCTACGGCTTCGGTGGTTCCTGTCAGCTCAAAATGAGAGTGAAGGGAGAACGCCAGGTTGTGAAGGGAAATGACCCGGTCTGGGTGACCTAATGGTCGAAGTGACAGTGCTTCGCGATAAAGCACAATGGCTTCGTCCAGAGTCTCGCTAGCGCCTGTCAGCTTGGATTGCGCCAGAAGGGAGCTGGCCAAGATGTTAAGAGATGATGTGCGGTCCGGGTGATCTGACGGCCATAGCGACAATGCTTCTCGGATATGAATGAGTACTTCGTCTAGGCTCTCGGTAGCTCCTGTCAGCTCAAAATAATAGTAAAGGGAGTCAGCCAGGTTATTGAGGGACGCGGCGCGGTCGGGATGACCCGAGGGCCGCAGTTCCAATGCTTGGCGATCAAGGACAATAGCCTCGTCGAGATTCTTGGAAGCGCCTGTCAGCTTGAATTTCGACTTGAGGTAAATGGCAAGCATGTTCAGAGATGATGCACGGTAAGGGTGATCAGAAGACCATAGCGACAATGCCTCTCGAAAGAGATTGATGAGCTCGTCCAGAGTCCCAGCAGCACCTATTGCGTCGAAATGACAGTGAAGGGAACGGGCTAGGTTGCTTAGAAAAAGGGCGCGGTCTGGGTGACCCGAGGGCCGCAGTAACAATGCTTGGCGGTAAAGCACAATGGCTTCATCGAGAGTCTTGGAAGCACCTGTCAACTTGAATTTCGACTCAAGGCAGGTGGCCAAGATGTTGAGAGATGATGCACGGTCTGGATGACCTGACGGCCATAGCGACAACGCTTCTTCAAGAAAGGATATTGCTTCGTCTAGGTTTTCGGTCGATCCTGTCCGCCGGAACTGAGAGCGAAGGGAGTCGGCTAGGTTGTTAAGGGAGATGACGCGGAATGGATGGCCTGACGGCCGGAGCAATAACGCTTCCCGTAGAAGCGCAACTGCCTTGTCCAGGCTCTCAGCAGTTCCTGCGATCTTGAAATGAGAGTAATAGGTGTTGCCGAGATTACTGAGTGCAAAGGTGCGGTCCGAGTGACCGGGTGGCAGTAGCAATAATACTTCTTGGAGCAGCTCGATTGCTTCGTCGAAGCTCACAGAGGTGCCCGTCAGCTCAAAATGAGACTGAAGGGAGTTGGCCAGGTTGTTGAGAGCCACTGCGTGCCGTGAATGAGTTGGCGGTGATAGCGACAATGCTTCGCGAAGAAGAATGATCGCCTCGTTGAGACTCTCTTTGGATCCAGTCAACTGAAAATGAGACTGAAGGCAGCAACCCAGGTTGTTGAGGGAAAGGGCGTGATCTGGGTGGGCTGATGGCCGTTGCACAAGTGCTTCTCGGTAGAGCATGAGAGCCTCCTCCAGACACTTGACAGTGCCTGTGATCGTGAATTGAGAGTGAAGTGCATTAGCCAGGTTGTCAAGAAACACTGCGCGGTACCAGTGGCCCCATGGCCATATCGATAAGGCTTCTCGAAGAAGTTCAATTGCTTCTTCCAAGTTCTTGGCACCGTCTTTGAGCTGAGAGGATTTCAACGAGTTGGCCAGATTATTGAGAGCAATGGCGCGATTCAGGTGGCCTGAAGGCCATAAGGACAACGCCTCTCGAAGAAGCATGATTTCCTCGCATGGTACTCCCGCAGCACCAATTAGCTTGGAATGGGCGTGAAGGGACATTGCCAGGTTATTGAGTGACAATGCGTGGTCCGGGTGGCTCAGAGGTGTGGCAAGCATCACTGCTCTTTGCATTGAAACAGCCTCCTCCAGATCTTCCCTGCAGCCAAAACGGGTGAATCGCTGCACGAGACACTTGGCCAACAGCAATGTTGAAGTGAATCTATGCCCTCCTTTGCCCTCGATATTAGTTGCATAGCGACAGGCTTGCACGGCACATTGTAGCAGGCTGGCTGATGCATTTGTTTGTGATGTGAAAGTGTAAGAAGTTCCCAGCTGAAGCCAAGCATCTGCGCTCTGATGCTGTAGTCGGACGCCCACTTCCGCCACAGCAATTGCATCCAGCGTACCTGCAGGTGCGTCAAGGAGTGACGAGACGATGCGAGAGATCAAGGATTGAGGACAATCATGGGTCGTCATATCCGAAGACTCATGAGCAGGCTCGCTCAGGTCCAGGGGTGTGCTAGGGTAGACCAGTTGGAGGTATATCGAGGACCAAAATTGCCATTGTGGAAAAGAAAGACCATCCAGAATCGCAGAGTGCGGTGTAGCCTTCCACTCAACATCGGAAGTAGGGGTCACGGAAGGGGTGCCGTGGGTGACATGGGTTGGCCAATATCTCATGGCATACTTTTGGAGAGGAGCTGTGCAGTTCGACTGGGGTAAGGATGAGAGCCGACACAGCTCCTCAAGGCAAGCTCTGCCAATCTGAGTGTGTGAGGTGAAAGTATCGACTGGAAATGCAAGGTGAGGGGGAGTGTCCGCATTCTGAAGGTACTCCAGGAACGACAAGTGGAATTTCATCGATGCTGGAAAGACCATATCCTGATCGTCTTTCGCTCGTCCAGATTGCAGGGGACGAAGGTCGGCCAGGATCTTGCGAATGGTAGGTGCCGCCATCGACACCAGGGAGGCCAATGCAGAAATGGGGAGGGGTTCTTGGAGAACCAGCAGTGCTCCTAAGAGCACCTTGAGCTTCGATCTATGGTCTGGTTTGGGGAACCGTACGTAGATCGCGCTGTGGTACAGATTTGCGAGAGCATCATTATCGTCCACGCTTTGCTGCGATTGTAGAATGGCTGTGATGGTCTCGTGCGGGTTTGGACAGCTGAGCTCATCTTCCAACACAGAGCATAACGTCGAACTCCAGATGAATAAGCCAGAGGCCTTGTTCACCAATTGATTGATGGTTTCGACGCTAGGCTTGCGTCCGTACTCCCATTGCACTTGATTGAACCGTTCCTTGAAGTAGTTGGCCATGACACTTCCCAAAACGTCTAGGAGGTCGTATCTTCTAAAGGTAAAATTCTGGAAACGATCTTCCAAGCCTGGTCTTCCAAGCACAACGAACCGGACACGATGTGTTTCGGTGGTGAGACAGGCGAGAGCCTTTATGAGGATAGGGTGAGGTGTCCATTGATCGAGGGCATCCAGAATGATTACAAGGGGGTGAGGGAGAGCAAGCGATCGGATGGGTTCCAGAATGAGGCTTTGGATCCTTGTCTCAAAAGAGGCCGAAGGATTGACATCGCGGCGAATGGCCTCGTAGACAGTCCGTGTAAGCACTGGGAACGCTCCGCACAGCTGACCTGCAGCCATCCTGACCACCAACTCGGCGCTCCAGTCAAGAAGAGCAAACCCGAGGAAGATATTCGCAGCCAGGCGTTTGTCCTTCCCAAGCTTTGTGGCAAGGTGCTTCGCCAGCGTCGACTTCCCCACCCCAGCCTTGCCGAGTACGCAGATGACGAGCTCTGGTGGATCGCGGGAGTCGATCCACCGTAGAATATGGGATTCATCGTCGGATCGGCTGTCAGGGAAGTATTCACCAAGGTGGCCGCTGATGTCTGGATGGATGGGAAGGTTTGGGAGGACATCGTATTCCTCGACTGTCTGTGTTACTTGTCCTGACGAAAGCGTACGTGAGCCGACAGTTGAAGGTTCTTCGAACATGAGCGTGCACGTACCGTAGTTCGTCCCCATGAAGATATTGCCCGCTGTTTCAATCTTAGTTACTGAGCTGTCTACCTGGAGTTCAAATCGTCCGTTGTCTACTACGGGAGGCCAATCAGTTTGCATGATCACTAGACGATAGATAGACACAAAAACCCACCATTCTCCGCTGAATCGCACTTTAGCCCTTCTGCTGGTCCCGCCGCTTGCTCCGTCTCTACTGCTGCTGGGTCCATCTTCAGAATCAATGTAGAAAGAAGGGAATCTACACTCACTGGAGATTACGTTCAAGAAAGGATTCGTAGCACCAGAGGGTGCAGCAAGCGCCCATCCTCGCAAATATTCCGGATTCCTGAACGGATTCCTCTCAACAGCCCTCGATGGACCACTTGGCAACTCGGAATCCTGGGCCTGATGTTCCTCTTGGAGCATTCGATGTCCTTAGATGGGTGAAGAAGACAAGGACAGCAGTGCTCAACGGTCGTACTATGGGCGCTCAATACCCCGAACGGCACGTGCTACTGTAGAATTTGAATATTCTCGATGCTGCCAACAAACTCGATGATGGACGGCATACGAAACGTTCATATACAGGTTGAGCGGTTCACGCAAAGCAGTCGAGATAAACTTCAAGAGCATATAGTACATGGTCTTGACTCTACAGTATACATCAATTTGGACATAGATAGGTTCGCAGTCGACACTGACCAGATAGACGAATAATGAACGCCCTCCCTACGCCTCCTGGTTCCTCCTTGTCCATAACCACGCAAAGTACGACGAAGGAAAAGGTGACAACACTGGTATACATAGGCAAAATTCAAGTCTTCATCAAGAGGATTCCCCGAGATGAGGCGTAATCATACCTTCTCTGTTGACTAGCGTTGTCAGTGACGGTATGAAACGCAGGACCAGGACGTGACACGCGCATTGGGGATAGAACAGAGACAATCCCGGATGTGCTTCCTCTAACCAAGGTGGAAAGATCTCGGCCATGCAGCTTGCAGCACCACTCACACTGCCTGAACATCGAAAGCACCGTCAGCACAGACCCGAGGCGAGAATAGAATCGACGTACAGTTGTACTCATACCGATCCCAGCTGAAACGGCTCTGATAGCCCAATCACCAACCCCCCCCCCCCCCCCCCCCCCCCCCCCCCCCCCCCCCCCCAAAACTCGCATCAAGTCCTTTTGGAGCCGCAGAGGAAGACACGGGTTCAAGAGTTATCCGGTTTCGAAGAGCTTTGGCAGGAACACGTTAAACATGGTTGAGCTGGTACAAGTTGAAACCACAAGGTGTTAGTCACTCGGCGACAACGAAACGAGAGAGAAACGGACCTAAGATCATGGTGCACCAGGCCTCTCAAACCAACATAGGTCCATGCTCTCGACACGACCCTACCACGCCCACAGAGGTTTTCGCACAGCGAGGGGAAGAACCCAGGAGGTTTTTTGGCCATGACGCTCGATTTCGGCAGGATGCGGCAAATGATGGCCTTCGCAGATGGGGAGGTTGCGTTCTACGTGGTGTTGCAGGATGTCAACAGTCAGCACGGCTGGGGGCGACGGTCAATGTAGCGGGGTATGGCGGGTATTGTCCCGGACCATCTTCTACGACAGGACTCCCTCGAAGGGTCGACCTCCATTGGCGGAGGCCATCCTCAGGCGTTCTCCTACAGAAGCGTGCACAGGTTCGCTTTATCCACTCCAACTTTCTGCCGCTTCTGCTTTTTGCAGGTCCCCAGCAGCGTTGAACAGTGCCGTGCGAGATGTTGTCCCTTGGGTTGGTGGCGATGACAACTTGAGTGTTGGTGAGTTGGATAGCGAGGCCGACAGAGCAGCTCGCGCCTCTGGGATATGGGGATCCCGGTTGAGCTCCATCTCTGATCCTTTGAAACGCGAGATGAGCTGGAGGGGCTTGATAGTGTCGTGTGGTCGCCCAGGTGAAGCAAAGTTTCTTGAAGATTCGTGCAGTCTGAAGAAGACCATTCGTGCTAAGAACACAAACAGTATCTAAACAGGATTCGACTTCAGTAGGGTGTCAGCATAGGCTAAGCGTTGACAACGTACCAATAAAGTCAGGGCCATCAAGCGGTATTCCCATCCTAGGTTATCCGTCGATGAACGTTGTATTGATTCCCTTAGGACTGAGCCGACTAATAGTACGATTTCAGCCCTCCTGCTGCAGCTAGCACACAAAATGGACGTACCCAAATGCTGAGCATTGACACCGTGTCCCAGTTCTGCTTCACATCCCGCCTCTGGGCACAGTTATGCGGAATTCCCAAAATGCATGGTGTACTGAATGCCTTCGTATTTTTATGGCTTCCCATACAGCATAAGCATTGTCGGTGCTGCTATAGGCTACCTGGACCGGCCGGTCGAAAAGCATCGGAACCAAGAGGGGTTCGGGACGAGTTATTGGGAATATCATCCACGGAAACAGGTGGGAGTGTGAACAATGGTGCCCTTTGTGATCCAGGGTGGCTGTTTGAGGGAAGAGGGCGAAGAGAAGGGCGGGAGCCAAGCGTCATGATCAACAGAAACTTGTGGCAGTGCTTGCTGTTGGGCCAAGTTTTGATAAGCGCCCGCTGCCGCGCCAACTGCAGGACGGCACTCTAATTCAATCTCGGAGATGCTGCAAGCAACAAGGAGATAGTGACAGCTATCCAGGAAATTGGACCCCCAATTCCTGGTTAATCTTTAGACGCTGCTTTAGGGTGGATTGGGCGTTTACTACTCCTCAGATACAGCCTCCATCGCAAGTCTTGGAAAGCAAATAACGAGCGCGTCACGAAGCCCTGTCTTGGCGATGATTCTAGCCGCACTTTGAAACGCTGTAATTCCACATTGGATAATGGATTATGCTCTCCCGCCATCACATTTTTTCCAATCTATGAACTCCCAAAGGGTACAAGGTATGACACACAAATGAAGCTTGTAAATTTCCGAAGATTACATTTTCTCGAGATACTTTACAGTTTATATAGCCGAAGAAATAGTCATTGGGATCACGAAAAAAGTGTTAAGTGTGAGTAGAGGACGAAATTATTGCGAGGTTTCCGCACCACATGGTAGTAGCGACTCTGCCTCTTCGAGGGTCTGAACGTCGCCTGTCAACATGTAAGAAGCCTTTAAGCTGGCAGCTAGGCTTTGAACTGCCACTTGGTGGTCATCGTGACCTGGCGGGCATAGCAATAACACATCTCGATTGAGTGTGATTACCTCGTCTAGGCTTTCAACAGCTCCTGTCAGATCGAAATGAGACCAAAGGCAGCGGGCGAGGTTATGGAGAGAAAGGGTGCGTGATGGGTGGCCTACTGGTTGTAGCAACAATACTTCTCGACGAAGCACAACCGCCTCATCCAGGCTCTTAGAAGCACCTGAAAGCTTGAAACGAGACCCGAGGGGCGTTGGCCAGATTTTGAAGGGACTGTGCGCGGTCTGGATGGCCTGAGGGCAATTGCATCGACGCTTCTCGAAGAAGTGGCGATTGCCTTGTCTAAGCTCTCAGCAGTTCCTGTTAGCTCGAAATGTGAGCGAAGGGCGATGGCTAGTTCGCTGAAGGAAAAGGTATGGCAGTGAGGACATGACGGCGGTGCTTGCAACAACTGTCGAAGAAGCATGATTGCCTCGTCCAGGCTCTCAGCGTCACCTGTGATCTTGGCATGAGATTGAAGAGAGTGCGACAGGGAGCTGAGAGATGAGGTCCAGTCGCGGCTACGCGGTGGTGCTAATGACAATGCCTCTCGAAGAAGCACGATTGACTCGTCCAGCGTCTCCTTAGCGCCTGTGAGCGAGAAATCAGACCAAAGGGAGCCGGCCAGAGCGATGAGGGTCTCGGCGCGGTGTGGGTGGCCTGGAGTTGTGGCAAACATCGCTGCTCTCGCTAGGGAGAGAGCCTCAGCGAGGTGTTCCCGATCACCAAAATAGCCAAACTGATCTCGAAGACACCTGGATAGACATGCAAGGACCTGTGGTTCTCCCCCAATATCAACTGCACAACGATAAGTTTGCACAGCACGGTCTAAGAGACAGACTGAGCCATTTATCCGTGAGGCTTGCTCGTATGCCATTCCCAGCACACACCAAACACCTGAGCTTCGGTGCTGAAGTCGAACAGCCACTTCTACCAGTGCAATATCATTTGGTGTGGGTATGATCTCAGGGGTTTCACTTCGTAACCGGGCAAGGCAAGAGGCGAAGTATTGGGAACCATTGTGAGTTGGTGTTACTGTGGCCCCGTAAGCCGGTTCAAACAGGTCTGGGCATTGACCAGGATGAAGCAGTTGAAGATATGCTTTCGCCCAACGACACCACTGCTCGATAGAGAGACTATCAAGAACCGCGAAGTGTGGTGTAGCTTTCCACTCTGCATCTGACGTGGCGCTCACACTTGGGGTGCCTTCCGTCGTGTGGGTTGGCCAATACCTCATGGCGTACTTCTGCAAAGGGGTTGCGAAGGTCGCCTGGGGAGAGGATAAGACCTGATGCAACTCCTCAAGACAGGCTATGCCAAGTCGAGACTGCGAGGTAGAAGGATCGATTGGGAATGCGAGGTTGGAAGGAGTACCCGAGCTCTGCAGATATTCCAAGAAGGACAAGTGGAACCTCAACGACGCTGGATAGACCATGTCCTGGTTGTCCTTTATTTGCCCACTTTGTAGAGGGCGGATATCGGCCAGGATCTTGCGAATGGTAGGGGCCGCCATCGACACCAAGGATGCAAATGCGGCAATGGGAAGGGGCTCTTGCAGGGCCAGCACCGCTCCTAGGAACACCTTGAGCTTTGCTTTGTGGTCTGGCTTGGGGAACCGCAGGTTGATCGCATCGTGATACAATTTTGCAAGGACCTCATCGTCGTCCACGCTTTGCCGCGATTGTAGAATAGCCGTGAGGGTCTCGTGAGGGTTCGGACAGCTGAGCTCGTCTTCCAAAACAGAGCATAGCGTCGAACTCCAGATGAACAGACCAGAGGCCTTTTTCACTAATTGGTTGACGGTCTCAACGCTAGGCTGGCGCCCGTACTCCCATTGCACTTCACTAAACCGATTCCTGAAGTAGTTGGCCATGATGCTTTCCACAACATCTGGAAGATCGTATCTTTTGAATGAGGCATTCTGGAAACGATCTTCCAGTCCTGGTCGTCCAAGCACAACGAATCGGACGAGATGCGTTTCGGTGGTGAGACAGGCGAGAGCCTTGATGAGGATAGGGTGGGGTGCCCACTGATCGAGGGCATCCAGCAGTATCACGAGGGGGTGGGGAAGACCTAGCGACCGGACGGGCTCCAGAATGAGAGATTGGATCCTTGTCTCTAGAGAGACAGAAGGATTGACATCAAGCCGAATGGCTTCGCACACAGCTCGAGTGAGCACTGGGAACGCTCCGCACAGCTGACCTGCGGCCATCCTAACGACCGACTCAACGCTCCAATCCGGTAGAGCGAAGCTGAGGAAGATGTTCGCAGCCAGGCGTTTACCCTTCTCGAGCCTCGTGGCAAGGTGCTTTGCCAACGTCGACTTGCCGACACCAACCTTGCCAAGCACGCAGAGCACGAGCTCTGGTGGATGGTGGGAGTCGATCCACTGTAGGATGCTTGCTTCGTCGTCCGTCCTGCTTCCTGGGAAGTACTCGCTGAGATGAGCACTGATGTCTGGATGGATTGGGAGGTTGCGAAGGACGTTGAATTCGTCCACTTGCGTAACATTGCCTAATGGAAAGCACATGTGAGTTCACTACCGCCAACCTGCCAGTCCTAGGTTGTACCTACCATAATTGATCCCTGAAAAGGCGATCCCCACATGTTCAATATTGACCACCGGGCCATAATCTTGGAGGACTCTTCCTTCGTCTATTGGGGTTCAAATTAGCTTGGGTGATCGTCGATCATGGAAAAATCGAGGGACTCACCGCTCGCCTCGTGCGGATGGCCTGTCAGTGCTGCTGGTGCATTCGTTTGTGTTGGTTGCACAGCTGCAGCGTCCATACTTCAGAATCGACACAGCAAGGAAGGTAGCTCAACCCACCTGGGATTGCAATCAAGAACGGATTTGTGGCACAAGAAGGTGCAGCGAGCGCTAATCCTCGCAGATATTCCGGATTCCTGAATGGATTCCGCTCGACAGTCTTCGGTGGACCGTCTGGCGGCTGGGCCTGACGTTCCTCTTGAGGCATTTGAAGTCGTCAGATGGGTGGAGAAGACAAAGCACAGATAGCCAACGGTCAACCCGGGCGCTCAATGCCCCTGGGTGGCACGTGTTGCTGTAGAGTTTAATAGGACGGCGCCGATGCCAATTTAATGGGAACAGCGATTCAACAAAGTAGGTCCAGGAACTTTATGAGACGAGTGGCACTGGAAGGCGACGTCAGCTTGATGTTTGGTTCTTATAGGTGTAGCACTCACCATGGAATCGAGGTCGAGAAGCTGGACTCGGACCGCGATCACAAACCGTGCGGTTATTGCCCCGAGACCATACCAAGGCGCCGTCGGGACGATCTGA
Organism: Coprinopsis sp. MPI-PUGE-AT-0042; assembly: GCA_020736565.1. Taxonomy (NCBI): domain Eukaryota; kingdom Fungi; phylum Basidiomycota; class Agaricomycetes; order Agaricales; family Psathyrellaceae; genus Coprinopsis; species Coprinopsis sp. MPI-PUGE-AT-0042. Next base: position 25,370 of record JAHBOF010000201.1, on the reverse strand, counting down.
GCTCACCGCTATTCCAACAGTTCATCTGCAAGCTATACACAGGTTGACTGGTTAACGAAAGGCGGTCAAAATAGGCCTCTCGGGCATATAATATATGGTCTAAAATACACATTAATCTTGACATAACTAGCTGCATGATCGTCCATCCAACGACACCAATTCCAGGTAGGCGGAAAATCAGAACCGCTGGGCATCACTGCACAGCCGAGATCCCCCCTTCTTACCACTTCCTGGCTTAGAAGTACCTCTCGGTTCCTCCTTGAGCATCACCACATAGGCTGTAGCAAAGAGAAAGACAACGCTAGTATAAACTGGCAGATTCGGGCTCAGGAGGATTCCGCCCAGAATTGGTGCAATCATTCCACCTTTGTAAACATACATTGTCAGTACCGATATGAAACGCAGGGCAAAATCATAACGCACATTCGAGACAAAGCAGATACAGTGCCACATGCGCTTCCTCTCGCCGAAGCGGTAAAGATCTCAGGTGTCCAGACTCCAGCCGTACAACATGGCCTACATGGCCTGCAAGATGCGTCAACAATAACAATAACGAGCCGATGGTGAAATGGACGTGCGGTTGCATGCAAACTGATTCCGGATGTGCTGCTTCTGATAGCCCATGGACTAGTCACCACCGCAAAGACCAAACAGAAGCAAGCAGTAACGCGGATACCTCCTGCTAAAGACCATCTTCGACTGAGACGTGGCTCGATTAGGTAGGCTCCGAGCTGATCGACAGCATTACAGGGGTGTGTATTAAGGATGGGAGGAGGACAAGTTGATAGTCGGATGGGAAGAACTGGTGAATATGGAGGGTGAACAGACGGTAGCCCAGGGCACCGCCCTACAGTGAAGGCTACCACGTCCCACAAGCCGCCTTTCGAGCCCTTTGGAGTTGCACACGAGAGCTCAGGTTCCAGGGTCTTCCCAGTTTCGTGAAGTTTTGGGAGGAGCGCGTCGAATATTGTATACGCTGAACAGAACGACATTCAGTAAGTGAAGAACGGACGCAGATAGAGAGAAACACGCACCTTAGTTCATTGAACACCAAGCTCCCTACAGCAACGATGTCAGCCTCTGCCACCCCAGAACTGAGCTCCCTCATGACACGATCCCGCCACGCCTACAAAGGGTTTCGCACAGCATGAGGAAGAACCCACAAGAACTTTTGTTCGTAGACGGGTGCTCGACTTTGACGAGATCCAGAAGACGACTATTTGCGTAGATGGGATGGTCGCGGTCTACATGGTGTTGCAGGACGTTGGTGGCCAGGGTCGCTGGGGTCAACGGCGGATGTCGTGGGGATTGCGTGTATTGTCCTGGACCCTCTTCCTCGACGGGACTCGCTCGAAGCGGTCTACTTCCGTCGACAGAGGCCGCTCTATTCAGGAGCCGGTATTTCTCCAGTAGAAGTGTCTATGGGTTCGTTGGATCCCCTGCTCCCATCCCAACTCCCTCCTGCCCCTCCTCCTTCCAGGTCCCCAGTAGCGTCGAAAAGTACTGTACGAGATGTTGATCGTTGGGGTATCGGTGGTGTTGCCAGCTTGGTTAGTGAGCCGGATAGGGGGACGTTTGGAGGGCAGCTTGTTCATCTGGTTGATTGTGATCCCGAACGTCATCTAACTCGACTTCCATCTCCGAGCCGTTGAAGCGTGAGAGGGTTTCGTTCAGCGGGAGGAAGAGCCTAGACGGCACGCAGCAGACGACTGTCTTCGCGGCTAGTGGCAGTCGATGTGGAGTTCTGAGAGGTGTGGGCTGAATGTGAGGATCGCTGTGGTGATGACCGGTAGCGCCGTACGTTGGGCGATGGCCTTGACTATCTTCCTCAACCAGACGGGCCCTAGACTAGCAAGTGGGTGTTTCGCTGATAGCAGGGTATGCAGGTTCAGCGGACCTTCGACCACCACCCCGACTGGCTCCTGCTCCTCTGGGTGATCCCGAACGTTGCGTAATTTGACTGTCATCTCTGGTCCACTGAAGCACAAGATGAGGTAGAGGCGTCCTGTGGTCGACCAGCTGAAACAGGGCATCTTGGAGGATTCGTGGAAGCAGGAGTGGACCATCCTTGTTAGGACCATTAACAGGGTCTAAAATCAATGCACGTTCAGCTGGGCATCCCAACAGGGGTTTGTAAACGAACCAATAAAGGGAGGTTTATCAAGAGCTATCATTCCCATCCTAGGTTATCCTTGGACGTGGACTCGATTCCAGGGGACTGAGAGAAGGAGGAGGAACTAATGACACCCTGTCAGCTCTCCTCCTGCAGCTAGCATGTATAAAGTACGCACCCAAAAGCCGAGGATCGAGACCATTGCCCTGCCCAGCTCTGCATCGCGTCTCTACACAGCGCCGTGGAGAAACTCCTGCCACGCAATGGCATACGATGGCTTTGACCTTCACGGCTCAGCCTACATCTTGCGCAACCTCCCAAACAACATAACCTTGCCATCGCTCCTGAGCTGGTCGACAGCCCAAGAAAGCTGCGAGGCATATTCGTTCGGTGTCATAGTCACAGAATTGGGCAGGACTGGGCCAGAGCAGTGGGAATTTTGAGACTCGTTAGGAACAGACATAGTCCAACCATTCCAGAGTTGCAAGATCAAGGACGTCAGAAATCGGCTGTTCGATGGGCGGTGACGAAGGGAAGAAAGAGAATGACGGGCAAGAAGACGGGTGTGGCAGTGCCCGCTGTTGAGATAGGGTAAGGCTTCGATTAGCGCCCTGGCAAGTTTTTTATTTAATTTTAATTTTAATTTCTATTTAAAGCAGCTGTAAGGCGCTAAGTTATTTAAATACAGCCTGAGTTGGACGGTCGAATGTAACTCGGCGGGGTAATGTATAGCTGTACAGTCTGAAGGGGAAAGTAAGAGTGAAAAAGGAAGAAAGAAAGAAGAAAGAAAATAACCCTCTTTGTCCTTAGCGTTCATGGTAGCTTTTATAGATTAGTGCGTGGTAATGGATGTTCAGGGCTTCATCGACGTTGACGTCTCTGGTAAATGGACACCTTACAGTGTTTACCGAGCACGTACACACCTTCCCGGAGCAGGCGGTCCCTATCTCGGGCGTTCTGGACAGGGATCGCCACTGAGATGAAATCTATGTCAATCAGGCGCACCTTGTTATGAACAAGGTACCGGGAGCGATGAGCGAGATATGTAGGTCAGTGGGCTTGTATGACCGGGTTCCAGGCTGCAAGCTCTTCTTGGATGCGCAGGTTGACGTTGTCTTCTTCGAGGTCCGCATCTTGATTGGAATACCGTTGACAACCACCCAATGCCATGGTCGGTCAGGATCTCTGAGAGATGTCCTAGGACGTCGTTGATCTTGTCCCTTAAAGTTGCAGGGTGGGTGCGCCGGAGACGGTCGATAGCTGCTTGTCTGAGCTTGCATCCGGGAGGGAGTTCGATGACCAGACGATCCGCGTTTCCGCGAACCTGCTGGGAAACACCCTGGTTATCCTTCTTCGTAGTTTGGGGTGCAGCTGGCTTCTTTGAAGAAATTTCTTCCTTGGATGCAGCTTTCGCCACGTCTGCGTAGCATGGCTTTGGCTGGGGCGTCTTCGTGGGTTGCTCCTCCGGTTTGTTAACCTGGGATGGTTAGGTGCGATATCAGGAATGAGGGTTTTAACTTTCCTAGTGAACCCCATCACCCATTCGCAGGCCTTATCTTTTGACTCTTTGTCGACTTTGTCATTGTGACTCGTGAGGGTCGTATATTGCTTAGAGATGGCTCCACGCTGTTTGAAGGGGAAGCCTGAGGCGCTGGGCGGGATCGTTCCCTACCAGGCTCGGGCCCAGGCAAGTTGCAGGGCATTCCGCTGGCCACAACACGAGTTGACATTACCACCTCACCTCACCTCACCCAAATGTAGCCGTCTCGTTGGGATGCTTGAGTGCTCTTTCTGTGAAGGTGAGGCTAACATCTATTGTTCAATCTATGTAAAACACCTTGCGATGGTGTGTATATCAGGCCAAGCATTCTACGCAATTCACTCCATTTTCTTATCAGATCCTCAAATACAACTCAACGCCAGTCCTTCTTACAGGCGATGTCGAACGATCTCAGCATCTTGATTTATCTACCCTCATCCACCGCATCACGGTCAACATAGTTCTACTCTTGACTTCACTTTCCCCCATCGCACCTTTGCAATTCTACTTCAATATAACTGTCCACGATTTATACACAAATGAAGCTTGCTTTCAAGTGGCACATGATGCCAAGGTACTATACTATCTAGTAATTTTAAACCGAATCGAGAGTCGCGATGATCACAAATAAAGTCGAAGATCCCCATTGGATGAGTAGAACATGGAGCTACTGCGTAGCCTCAACTAATAGTATTAGCGAATCTGCCTCTTCCGGGACCTCGATGTCGCCTGTCAACTTGTGAGAAGCCTGTAGGGCCAAGGCCAGGTTGCCGAGGGAAGTGGCATGGTGTGGGTGACCTGCCGGACACAGCGACACTGCTTCTCGAAGAAGAATGATTGCTTCGTCTAGGGTTTCAGCATTGCTCGTCAGATCGAATTGAGACCGAAGGTTGTAGGCCACGTTGACGAGTGAAGCGGCGCGATGTGGGTGTCCTGACGGTTGTAGCGATAGTGCTTCGCGAGAGATTACAAGCGCGTTGTCCAAGCTCACAGAAGAACCCGTCACCTTAAATTGCGACTGCAAGCAGATGCCCAAAACGTTTAGAGACATTGGGCGGGTTGGGTGACCTGAAGGCCATAGCGACAACGCTTCTTGAAGAAGAATGATTGCTTCGTCTAGGGTCTCAGCAGCACCTATCACATTGAAAAGACAGTGCAGGGAGTGAGCGAGGTTGTGGAGGGAAAGGGCGCGTTCTGGGTGACCTGACGGTCGAAGTGACAGGGCTTCGCGATAAAACGCAATGGCCTCGCCCAGAGTCTCGGTAGAACCTGTCAGCTTGGATCGCGAGACAAGGGAGTTGGCCAAGATGTTAAGAGGTGATGCACGGTCCGGATGATCTGACGGCCATAGCGATAATGCTTCTCGACTATGAACGAGCGCCTCATCCAGGCTGTCAGTAGCTCCTGTCAGCTCGGAATGATACTCGAGGGAGTTCGCCAGGTTGTTGAGGGAAAGGGGGCGGAGTGGATGGCCTGATGGCCGGAGCAATAATGCTTCCCGAAACAACGCAATAGCACCATCCAATTTCTCGGGATTGCCTGACATCTTGACATAGGAGTAGAGGGTGTTGCCGAGTATACCGAGAGCCAGAGTGCGGTTTGCGTGACCGGGTGGCCATAGCAATAGTGCTTCCCTGCAGCAGCTCGATCACCTCATCCAAGCTCTCAGTATTGCTTGTCAGCTCGGAATGAGACTGAAGAGAGTTGGCCAGGTTGTTGAGAAACATTGCGCGCCGCGGGTGACCTGACGGCAATAGCGACAACGCTTCACGCAGAAGAATGATTGACTCATCCAGATGCTCTACAGCTCCTGTCAACTCATAATAAGATTGAAGGCAGGCAGCCAGGTTGTTGAGGGAAAGGGCATGGTCTGGGTGGCCTGACGGCCGTCGCATCAGCGCTTCTCGATGAAGCACGAGAGCCTCCTCCAGGTTCTTCACATTGCCCGTGATCGTGAATTGAGAGTGAAGTGCGTTAGCGAGGTTGTCGAGAAACATTGTGCGGTGTCGGTGTCCCGATGGCAATAACAGTAAGGCTTCTCGAAGAAGTTCAATTGCTTCTTCGAACTTCTCGTTGGTGCCCTTCAGTTCAGAGTGAGTCAAAGCGTTGGCCAGGTTGTTGAGAGTGAGGGCGCGATCTGGGTGGCCTGAAGGCCATAACAATAATGCCTCTCGAAGAAGCTTGATTTCCTCGAGAAGGGCCTCAGTAGCGCCTGTCAGCTCGAAACGATCATGAAGGGAAGCGGCCAGGTTGTTGAGTGACAGCACGTGGTTGGGGTCGTCCTGCGGTGCTGCAAGCATCACTGTTCTGCCCAGCGAAATGGCCTCCTCGAGATCTTCCCTACGGCGCCGAAATAAGTGAATCGTTCCCCGAGGCACTTGGCCAATGGCAACATTGCAGAGGATATATGTTCCCTTTTGCCCCATAGATCAACTGCATGGCGACACGCTCGCACCGCGCTATCCAGAAGGCCGAGTGATGCATTTACTTGTGGCGCATAAGCGTACGCGGTTCCAAGCTGTAGCCAGGCGTCCTGCGCTGCGATGCTGTAGTCGAACGGCCACCTCTGCCATGGCGATTGCATTGTGTATAGTTGCAGCCATGGGGCTTTCAAGCAGTAACTTGGTGACACGAGAGACAAAGTACTGGGGGGTATCACCAGTCGGTGTTCCTGATGCCTCATGAGCAGAGCCACTCGGTTCTAGGGATGAACCAGAGTGGACAGGCGGGAGATATGTCGAAGACCAAAACTGCCATTGTGTGAGAGATAAACCGTTCAAAATGGCACAATGCGGCGAAGCCTTCCATTCGATATCGGAAGTGGGGCTCACGGACGGTGTGCCGTGGGCGATATGGGTCGGCCAATACCGCAACGCATACTTTTCGACAGTGTTTGCAAAAGGAGGTTGGCGCGAGGATAGAGGACGGCGCAGTTCCTCAAGACAAGATTTGCCCAATTGAGAGTGTGATGCGAAGATATCGACTTGGAATGCAAGATGAGGGGAAGTATCCATGCTCTGAAGGTACTCCAGGAAGGACAGGTGGAATCTCATCGACGCTGGGTTGGACCATGTCCTGGTCATCTTTCATTTGCCCAGTCTGCAAAGGGCGAAGATCGGCTAGGATCTTGCGAGTGGTAGGGGCCGCCATCGACACCATGGATGCAAAAGCTGCGATGGGGATGGGCTCTTGGAGAGCCAGCACTGCTCCTAGGAAGACCTTGAGCTTTGTTTTGTGGTCAGCCTTTGGGAACCGTAGGTTGATGGCATCATGATACAATTTCGCAAGGATCTCGTCGTCGTCTACGCTTTGCTGCGATCGGAGAATAGCCGCAACAGTCTCGTGAGGCTTCGGACAACTGAGCTCATCTTCGAGGATTGAGCAAAGGGTCGAACTCCAGATGAAGAGGCCAGAGGCCTTGTCGACTAATCGGTTGATGGTCTCGACGCTGGGCTTCCGTCCATGCTCCCATTGCACTTGAAGGAACCGCTCCCTGAAAGTACTTCCTCATGACGCTTTCCACAACGTCTGGAAGGTCGTATGTTTGGAAGGAGACATTCTGGAAACGATCTTCCAATCCCGGTCGTCCAAGCACAACGAACCGGACAATATGTGTTTCGGGGGGTGAGACAGGTGAGGGCCTTGACGAGGATAGGGTGAGGCGGCCCATTGGTCGAGGGCATCCAACAGTATTACAAGGGGATGAGGAAGGCAAAGCGATCGGATGGGTTCCAGGATGAGATTCTGGATCCTTGTCTCAAGAGAGACAGAAGGATTGATATCACGACGAATGGCTTCGCAGACGGCTCGCGTGAGGGTTGGAAACACTCCACACAGCTGACCTGCGGCCATCCTGACAACCGACTCGGCGCTCCAATCGGGAAGAGCAAAGCCGAGGAAGATGTTCGCGGCCAGGCGTTTGTCCTTCTCAAGTACCGTGGCAAGGTGCTTTGCCAACGTCGACTTGCCTACACCGACCTTGCCAAGCACACAAAGTACGAGCTCCGGTGGATGCGGCAGTCGATCCACTGAAGAATGTTTGCTTCATCGTCAGCCCTGCTTTCGGGAAAGTAGTTGCTGAGATGACCACTGATGTCTGGATGGATCGGAAGGTTTCGAAGGACATTGAAATCGTCAATTTGCGTAACATGGCCTAATGGAAAGCGCATGTGAGTCACCGTCGTCATGCTGTGAGTCCTGGCTTGCGCCCTACCGTAATTTATCCCTGTAATGGCAATCCCCACATGTTCGACATTGACCACCGGGCCCTGCTCCTGGTATTGGACTACTCCATCGCCTATCGGAGTCAATCAGCTTGCATGATCATGGATCATCGTCAGACCGAGGCCCTTACGCTCGCCTCGTACTGCCGACTTGTCGGTGCTGCTGGTGCATTTGTTGTGTTGGTTCCGGCACTGCAGCATCTATACTTCACAATTGAGACGGCAAGAAAGGTAGCTCAACTCACCTGGGGTTGCAGTCAAGAATGGATTTGTGGCACGAGAAGGCGCAGCAAGCGCCGATCCTCGCCGATATTCTGGATTCCTGAAGGGATTCCGCTCGACAGTCCTTGGTGGACCATCTGGTAGCTGGGCCTGGCGTTCGTCTTGGGGCATTAGGTTCTCTAGATGGGCGTCGAGGACAAAGTCCGGCAGTGGTCAACAGTCAACCACGGGCGATCAATGCCCCCAGGTGGCACGTGCTGCTGTAGAATTGGATAGGGTGCCGACGCCAATCTAGTGGAAACAGAGATCTCAACGAGGTAGATCCAGGAAGGTTATGGGATAGGCGGCACAACAAGTATAGCTGTAAAGCGACATCAGACGGATGTCTGTTTCTTATAAGCGTAGCACTCACCACCGGATTGGGCCTTGAAGCAGAGTTTAGACTGCTATCATGATCATGAACCAAGGGATTTACTATTTGTCCTGTCCAAACAGTTCATCTGCAAACGGTACATAAACTGAGTGGGTAACGCAAGACAGTCAAGATAGACTTCTGGATTGTATAATACATGGTCTACAATACATACATACACATTAATCTGGACATAAATAGGCTCACAGTCATCCGTTGAAAGACACTGACCAAGTCAACGGAGAAACAGGACCAATCGGTCATCAATGCACCGCCAACGGTCGACCTCCCTCCTTCTCAACACCTCCTGCCCAGACGCCCCCCTCGGCTCCTCCTGAAGCATCACCACACAGACTGCGGCAAAGAGAAAGACGACAACACTGGTATCGGCTGGTTACCATCGCGAACAACATGCAGAAGAACGCAGTAATGAGCGTGCATTCCCGCCCATTGACCAACGTCCAACGTGGACCGAGACGTGACTTGATCAGGTAGGCTCCGAGCTGATTGAGGCCACAACCAAGTCATACAACAGGATAGGAGGAGGTGAGCAAGAAGATAGTCAGACGGGATGGGCCAGGAAGCAAATAGAAGGAACACACGATTGCCCCGGGACACTCTCCTATGGTGAAGATCGCCGCATCCCACACGCTGCCTTCGAGCCCTTTTGGAGGGGTGCCGACGAGAGCTTAGGTTCCAAGGCCGTCCCAGTTTCCAGGAGCTTTGGAAGGAAGACGTTGAACATGGTATACGCTGTGCGGAACGACAGTCAGCCAGCCAGCCAGAGATGACGCAATGAGGGGAGAACCGAACCTAAGCTCATTGACCACCGAGCTCCCCACACCAACAATATCGTCCTCAAAAACTCCGGACCGAGCACTCGTAACGCGATCCCACCACGCCCACAAAGGTTTCCGCACAGCATGAGGAAGAGCCCAGAAAAACATCTGTTCGTCCAGCAATGCTCGACTTCGGCGAGATGCAGTAGACGACTGTCTTCGCAGATGGGGTGGTCGCGGTTGTACATGGTGTTGCGGGACGTTGATAGTCAGTGTCGCTGGGATCGACGGCGGATGTCGTGGCATACGGCGGGTATTGTCCTGAGCTGTCTTCCTCGACTGGACTCTCTTGAAGCGGTCGACCTCCGTCAACAGAAGCCCGCTCTAGATCCAAGAGTAGGTGTTTCTCCAATCGAAGCGTACACAGGTTCGCTTGATCCCCTGTTCCCACACCCGACTTCCTCCTGCTCCTCCTTCCATGTCCGCAGCAAGCGTCGATCAGTTACTGTCCGAGACGTTGCCCGTTGGTGTGCCGGTGGGTGTTGCCAGCTTGGCTAGTGCGCCGGATAGGGATCCTTGGAGGGCAGCTTGCTCCTGTGGGTGATGGTGTTCCCCAAACATCATCCACCTCGACCTCCATCTCTGACCGGTTGAAACGCGAGAGGATTTCGTTCAGCGGGAAGGAAGAGCACAGATGCAACTGTCTTCACGATTGATTGCAGTCGATGTGAAATTGTGAGGTGTGAACTGAGGCGTCAGGATCGCTAGCCAATGCAGCTTCTATGGTGGAGGTTGTCCTTGACTAGCTCACGCGACGAAACTAGCCTCAAGAGCGTGTGCTTCGCCGGTAGCAGCGCACGCAGATTCGTCGGACACTCGACTCCCACCCCGACTGGTTCTTCCTCCTCCTCCTCCTCCTCCTCCTCCTCTTCTGGGTGATCCGGAATGTAGTCCAATTCGACTGTCATCTCCGAGCCGCTGAAGCGCGAGATGAGGTGGAGGGACTTGATAGCCCCTTGTGGTCGACCAGCTGAAACAGGAATTCGTGAAGGCTGACGTCGATTATTCTTGCTAGGAACATGAACAGTGTCTGTAATTAACCCAAGATTAGTTGCGTATTACGACAGAGGGCTGTAAACGAACCACTAACGGCAGGGTCAGCGAGAGCTATCGTTTCCGTCCTAGGTTATCCTTGGATCGGCGTTGACTCGATTCCCCCAGGACTGAGCGAAGGAGCAAGAACTGATGATACAATTTCAGCTCTCCCGCTGCAGACAGCATATGCAATGTAAGTACGTACCCAAACGCTGAAGATCGAGACCGCCCCTTTCCAGCCTCGCATCGCGTCGACACAGCATCATGGAGAAACCAATGCCACGCATGGTCTGTTGTTTGGGAGGTGGCGCAAGACGTGGACTGAGCCTTCAAGCTTAAAGTCATCGTACCCGTGTCTTGGTCGCGAAATTGAGCAAGAACAGGCCAGAGCAGTGGACAATTGAGACTCTTTAGGAGCAGAAATGGTCGAAATTTGCCAGAGTGCAAGAGCAAGGACGTCAGGAATTGGCTGCTCAATGGGCGGTGACGAAGAGAAGAAGAGAATGTTGAGAGAATGACGGGCAAGAAGGGTGTGGCAGTGCCCACTGTCAAAATAGGGTTAGGCTTCGATTAGCGCCCATCTCGGCCATGATGGTTGAAGGCAAGTTGCAAGGCATTCTGCTGGCCACAACACGAGTTGACATTTCCAAGTGCAGCTGTCTCGTTGGGATGCTTGTGCGCTCTTTCTGTAAAGGTGAGGCCAACATCTACTGTTCAATCTATGTAACACACCTTGCGACGGTGTGTATATCAGGCCAAACATTCTACATAATTCACTCCATTATCCTCAGATACAACTCAACGCCAGTTCTTCTTACAGGCGATATCGAACGATCTTAGCATCTTGATTTATCTACCCTCATCTACCGCATCATGGTCAACATAGTTCTACTCTTGACTTCGCTTCCCCCCATCACGTCAATACCAATCCAATTCAATGAACTCGTAAATGAAGCGTACTTCCAAGTGGTACATGATGCCAAGGTACTGTACTATCTCGTTAGCCGAGTCGAGAGTGACGACGATCGTAGATAAAAGTCTGAGGTCCGGCCATGGATGAATGGTAATGCGTAAAACTACTGCGCAGCTTCTATAACTAACGCTTTTAGCGAATCTGCCTCTTCCAGGATCTCGATATTGCCTGTCAACCTGTGAGAAGCCTCGAGGGCCGAGGCCAGGTTAGCGAGGGAAACAGCGTGGTGTGGGTGACCCGACGGACACAGTGACACTGCTTCTCGAAGAAGAATGATTGCTTCGTCTAGGGTTTCAGCAGTGCCCGTCAGATCGAATTGACATCGAAGGTTGTAGGCCACGTTGACGAGTGAAGCGGCGCGGTGTGGATGTCCTGACGGTTGTAGTGATAACGCTTCGCGAGAGATTACAATGGCATTGTCCAGGCTCACAGAAGAACCCGTCACCTTAAATTGCGACTGCAAGCAGATGCCCAAAATGTTTAGAGACATTGGTCGGGCTGGATGACCCAAAGGCAATAGCGACAACGCTTCTTGAAGAAGAATGATTGCTTCGCCTAGGGTCTCAGCAGCACCTATCACATTGAAAAGACAGTGAAGGGAGTGAGCTAGGTTGTGGAGGGAAAGGGCCCGTTCTGGGTGACCTGACGGTTGAAGTGACAGGGTTTCGCGATAAAACACAATGGCCTCGCCCAGAGTCTCGGTAGAACCTGTCAGCTTGGATCGCGAGACAAGGGAGTTGGCCAAGATGTTAAGTTAAGAGGTGATGCACGGTCCGGATGATCCGACGGCCATAGCGATAATGCTTCTCGACTATGAACGAGCGCCGCATCTAGGCTCTCAGTAGCTCCTGTCAGCTCGGAATGATACTCGAGGGAGTTCGCCAGGTTGTTGAGGGAAAGGGGGCGGAGTGGATGGCCTGATGGCCGGAGCAATAATGCTTCTCGAAACAACGCAATAGCACCGTCCAATTTCTCGGGATTGCCTGACATCTGGAAATAGGAGTAGAGGGTGTTGCCGAGTATACCGAGAGCCAGAGTGCGGTTTGCGTGACCGGGTGGCCATAGCGATAGTGCTTCTTGCAGAAGCTCGATCGCCTCATCCAAGCTCTCAGCATTGCTTGTCAGCTCGGAATGAGACTGAAGAGAGCTGGCCAGATTGTTGAGAAACGATGCGCGCCGCGGGTGACCTGACGGCAATAGCGACAACGCTTCACGCAGAAGAAAGATTGCCTCATCCAGATGCTCTACAGCTCCAGTCAACTCAAAATGAGATTGAAGGCAGCCGCCCAAGTTGTTGAGGGAAAGGGCGTGGTCTGGGTGGCCTGACGGCCGTCGCAACAGCGCTTCTCGATAAAGCACGAGAGCCTCCTGCAGGTCCTTGATATTGCCTGTGATCCTGAATTGAGAGTGAAGTGCGTTAGCCAGGTTGTCGAGAAACATTGTGCGGTGTGGGTGGCCCGATGGCAATAACAGTAGGGCTTCTCGAAGAAGTTCAATTGCTTCTTCCAAGTTCTCGTCGGTGCCTTTCAGTTCAGAGTGAGTCAAAGCGTTGGCCAGGTTGTTGAGAGCGAGGGCGTGATTTGGGTGGCCTGAAGGCCATAAGGACAATGCCTCTCGAAGAAGCTTGATTTCCTCGAGAAGGGCCTCAGGAGCACCTGTCAGCTCGAAACGGTTGTGAAGGGAGGCGGCCAGGTTGTTGAGAGACACTGCATAGTTGGGGTCGTCCCGCGGTGTTGCAAGCATCACTGTTCTCCCCAGCGAAATGGCTTCCTCGAGATCTTCCCTACGGCCAAAAAAAGTGAATCGTTCCCCGAGACACTTGGCCAATACTAATGTCGCAAAGCATACACCTTCCCTTTCGCCCCGTAGATCGACTGCATGGCGACACGCTCGCACAGCGCTATCCAGAACACTGAGTGATGCATTTATTTGCGTCACATAATCGTACGCGGTTCCAAGCTGTAGCCAGGCGTCTGAGCTGTGATGCTGTAGTCGAACGGCCACTTCTGCCACGGCGATTGCATTGTGTATAGTCGCAGCCATGGGGGTTTGAAGCAGTAACTCGGCGACGCGAGAGACAAAGTACTCGGGGGTGTCACCAGTTGGTGGTCCCGATGCCTCATGAGCAGAGCCACTCGGTTCTAGGGATGAACCAGGCTGGGCAGGCTGGAGATATGTTGAGGACCAAAATTGCCATTGTGCAAGAGATAAACCATTCAAAATGGCAAAGTGCGGCGTAGCCTTCCATTCGATATCGGAAGTGGGGCTCACAGGCGGTGTGCCGTGCGCGACATGGGTTGGCCAATACCCCAACGCATACTTTTGGACAGTGTTTGCGAAAGGAGGTTGGAGAGAGGATAAAGGACGGCGCAGTTCCTCAAGACAAGATTTGCCCAGTTGGGAGTGTGATGCAAAGATATCGACGGGGAATGCAAGATGGGGGGGAGTATCCGTGCTCTGAAGATACTCCAGGAAGGACAGGTGGAATCTCGTCGATGCTGGGTAGACCATGTCCTGCTCGTCCTTCATTTGCCCAGTCTGCAGAGGGCGAAGATCAGCCAGGATCTTGCGAATGGTAGGGGCCGCCATCGACACCGTGGATGCGAATGCTGTAATGGGGAGGGGTTCAAGCAGAGCTAGCACCGCTCCTAGGAGTACCTTGAGCTTTGCTTTATGATCTGGCTTTGGGAACCGCAGGTTGATTGCGTCGTGGTACAATTTTGCCAGGATGTCGGCGTCATCCACGCTTTGCCGTGATTGGAGAATAGCTGCAACGGTCTCGTGAGGCTTCGGACAGCTGAGCTCATCTTCGAGGATTGAGCAAAGGGTGGAACTCCAGATGAACAGACCAGAGGCCTTGTCCACCAATCGGTTGATGGTTTCGACGCTGGGCTTGCGTCCGTGCTCCCATTGCACTTCGTTGAACCGCTTCCTGAAGTATTTCACCATGACGCTTTCCACGACGTCTGGAAGATCTATCTCAATGAGATATTCTGGAAACGATCTTCAAAGCCTGGTCGTCCAAGCACAACGAACCGGACGCAATCCGTTTCGGTGGTGAGACAGGCGAGAGCCTTGATGAGGATAGGGTGAGGTGCCCACTGATCGAGGGCATCCAGAAGTATCACAAGGGGGTAGGGAAGATGAAGCGAACGGATGGGTTCCAGAATGAGGGTCTGGATCCTTGTCTCAAGAGAGACAGAAGGATTGACATCGCGGCGAATGGCTTCGCAGACAGCTCGCGTGAGCGTTGGGAACGCTCCGCACAGCTGACCTGCGGCCATCCTGACCACCAACTCGGCGCTCCAATCGGGAAGAGCAAAGCCGAGGAAGATGTTCGCTGCCAGGCGTTTGTCCGTTTCAAGCCTTGTAGCAAGGTGCTTTGCCAACGTGGACTTGCCCACCCCAACCTTTCCAAGCACACAGAGGACCAGCTCTGGTGGATGGCGAGAGTCGATCCACTGTAGAATATTGGCTTCGTCGTCCGTCCTGCTTTCCGGGAAGTACTCGCTGAGATGACCACTGGTGTCTGGATGGATGGGGAGGTTGCGAAGGACATTAAATTCGTCAATCTGCGTAACATGGCCTATTAGAGTGGATGTGAGTTCACTACCGCCAACCTGCCAGCCCTAGGGTGTGCATACCGTAGTTTATTCCTGTAATGGCAATCCCCACATGTTCGATATTGACCAATGGGCCGTATTGCTGGCGTTGGACTCCTTCGTTGTCTACTGGCGTCGAATCAGTTGGCGTGATCAATCATCACCAGACCACTGGCAAGAGACTCACCGCTCGTATCGTACGGACGACCCTTCGATGATGCATTGCATTTTTCGTGCGGTTGACGCTACTGAAGCGTCCATACTTCAGGATCGACCTAGCGTGAAAGGCAGGTCAACTCACCTGGGCTTGCAATCAAGAAAGGATTTGCAACACGAGAAGGCGCAGCAAGCGTCAACCCTCGCAGATATTCCGGATTCCTGAATGGATTCCGCTCAATCGCCGTCGGTGGGCCATCTTGCAACCCAGAATCCTGCGCCTTGCCTTGCTCTTGGGACATTGGAGGTCCTTAGATGGGTGTAAGACACAAAGCACATCAGTTGTCGACGATGGGCGCTCAACGCCCCGGGTGGCACGTGCCTGCTGTAGAATTTGACGAGATATTCCCGATGCTGCCAGCCAACCCAAAGAGGGACAGTGAATAATCCTGGAAGATCCAAGAAAGATGGTGCGACATGTTGAGCTGAGAAGCAACCTAAGCCTCAAGTCTGATTCCCATGAGCTTAGTGCTCACCGCGAAACTGGGGTTTTGGAGACTTTATAGGCCATCATCGAAACGATAGCAGTTAACGCCCCCGGAACCTTACAAGCGCCATCTGCACTCAAAGTCGTTCCGACATACCAAACAACCATAACCAGGCCGATCGCCCAACGAAAGACAATCAGCATAGAATTCTGGAGCACGTTGTACATGGTTTACAGTGCACACCAATCTAGACGTAAATAGGTTCGCAATCATCCGTTGAACGACACTGACCAGGTAGACAGTGAAGCAGGACGATCGGTACTCAATGCGCGGCCAAAGACCGACCGAACTCCTCCACCCCCTGGCCCAGACCTTCCTCTCAGCTCCTCCTTGAGCATGACCAAGCAGGTAGCGGCAAAGAGGAAGACGATAACGCTGGTAGACACAGGCGGCGTTCAGTGGTTCGTCAGAAGGATTCAGGCCAGAATTGGCACCATCATTCCACCTCTGTATACATGTACTGTCAGTATTGGAATGAAACTCAGGGTTGGGACGTGACGCACGTTTGAGAAAGGGCACAAGCAATGCCACATGCACTTCCTCTCGCCGAGGTGGCGAAGATCTCAGTTGTCCAGCCGTACAACACAGCTCACATGGCCTGCAAAACGGGAGCAGCATGAGCGCAATGACGAGACGACTGTTGAACGAACATACGGTTGCACTTAAACTGATCCCGACTATGGTGGCTTTGATGTCCACGGGCTCGACACCGTAGTGAAGACCACGCAGAAGCAAGCAGTCATGCGGGTGCTCCATGCTACTGACCAGTGTCGACCAAGACGTAACCTGATCAGATAGGCCCCAAGCTGATTGGGAGGGAAGCCAAGTCATGCAGCACGGATAGAGGAAAGGAGTCTGGGAATAGTCAAACAGTGAGAAAGAATAAAAGGGTAAGGAACGTACGATTGCCCGAGGACACCCTCCTATGATGAAAATCACCACATCCTACAAAAAACGTCCTGTAGCGCTTTCGGCGATGCGGACGAGAGCTCAGGTTCGAGGGTTGTCCCGGTTTTCAGGAGTTTCGGCAAAAAGACGTTAAACATAGTATACGCTGTGCAGGGTATGGAGGTTCATGATTGTTAACTGGTTAAGCCACGACTGAACAAGAGAGAAACGTACCTCTGCTTATGAAGCGCCAAGCTCCACATACCAGCAGAGTCGTCCTTCGTCACCCAGGACTGAGAAAGCTCAACACGATTCGGCCATGCCCATAAAGGGTTTCGTATAGCGCGAGAAAGAGCCTAAACAGGGTGCAGCAGACGACTGTCTTCGCGGCCTGCCTCGTCGTGTCATTGTGAGAGGCATGGGCTGAATGTCAGAATCGCTGCGCTTCCTCTCACCGAGGTGGCAAAGATCTCTTGCGTCCAGCTGTACAACACCGCCCACAAGGCCTGCATAACGAGAGTGTGAATGGTTACAGTAACAAGTCGATGGGGAAATGGACGTACGGTTGCGCTCAGACTAATCCCAACGGTGCTGGCGCGGATGGCCCACGGGCTGAACACCATGCAGAAGAGCACAGTAATGAGCGTGCTTCCTGCTAACGACCAACGTCAACCGGGATGTGACTTGATCAGGTAGGCTCCGAGCTGATCAACAGTAGCAGAGGGGCGTGTATTGCGGATGAGAGGAGAAGAGCAAGCAGAAAATCAGATGGGAGGAAATGAGGAAAGAGGCAATGAACGCACGATAGCCCCAGGGCATCCTCCAATGGTGAAGATCACCACGTCCCACAAGCTGTCTTCTAGTCTTTTTGGAGATGCGGATGAGAGCTCAGGCTCCAGGGTCGTCCTAGTCTCGAGGAGCTTCGGCAGAAACGCGTTGAACATAGTATACGCTGTACAGAACGACGGTAAGTCAGTCGGGCAATGACGCAGCGCGAGAGAAACACGGACCTAAGCTCATTGACCAACAAGCTCCCCATACCAACAGTGTGGTCCTGAACCACTTGGGGCTAAGTACACTCATAACACGATCCCACCACGCCCACAAAGGTTTCCGCACAGCATGAGGCAGAGCCCAGAAGAACTTGTGTTCATGGACAGATGCTCGACTTCGGCGAGACGCAGCAGATGACTGTCGTCGCAGATGGGATGGTCGCGGTCTACGTGGTATCACAGGACGTTGATAGTCAGGGTCGCTTGGATCGACCGTGGATGTCGTGGTAGATTGCGGGTATTGTCCTGAACCCTCTTCCTCAACGGGGCTTGCTCTCAGCGGTCGACCTCCATCAACAGATGGCGCCCTAGACCGAAGAGCAGGTGTTTCTCCAATAGAAGCGTACACGGGTTCGTTCGATCCCCTGCTCCCACCCCGACTTCCTCCTGCTCCTCCTTCCAGGTCCACAGCAGCATCGAACAGCACAGTACGAGAGGTTGCTCGTTGGGGTGTCGGTGGTGTTGCTAGCTTGGGTGCTGGTGTTCCGGACAGGGAAGGATGGAGGGACGCTTGCTCATCCGGGTAATGGTGATCTCGACTTCCATCTCTGAGCCGTTGAGGCTCGAGAGGGGTTCGTTCCGCGGGAGGAAGAGCCCAGACGGAACGCAACAGACGGCTGCCTTCACAACTGGTCGTGTTCAATTTGGCGTTGTGAGAGGTGTGGACTGAACGTCAGGATTGTGGGGTCACCGCCGATGTAGCGTCATCCGGTGGAGGTTGCCCTTGACCGTCTTCCTCGAGGCTGGCCCTTGAAGCGAGGGTGGGCGTTTCGCTGACTTCAGCGTACGCGGGTTCGTCGGACCCCGTCCCCCCCCCGACTGGCTCCTCCTCTGGGTGATCCCGAACGTTGCCCAATCCGACTGCCATCTCCGATCCACTGAAGTGCAAGATTGTGGTCGGCCAGCTGAAACCAAATAGCTTGGCGGATTCGCGGAAGCTGAACCAGACCATCTTTGCTAGGAACGTGAACCTTATCTGTAATCAATCCATGTTCAGCTAGGAATCATGATAGGTGACTGTACACGAACCACTGAGGGGAAGGTTACGGTCCACGGAGGGCCATTATTTCCATCCTAGGTTATCTATGGATGAACGATAACTCGATCCCCTTAGGACTGAGCGAAGGGGCAAGGACTAACAGTGCAATTTCAGCTCTCCCGCTGCAGCCAGCGCGTATAAAGTACGTACCCAAAAGCAGAGGATCGAGACCGTTCCCCTGTCCAGCTTTGCATCGCGTCCCTACACAGTGCCGTGGAGAAACTCCTGCCACGCATGGCGTACGATGCCTTTAAAGCTTGAAGGCTCAGTCTACGTCTTGCGCGACCTCCCAAGCAGCGGAACCCTGCTGCTGCTGCTCCTGAGCTGCTCGACAACTCAAGGCAGCTGCGATACATATTTGCTCCATGTCTTGGTCGTGAAATTGAGCAAGACCGGGCCAGAGCACTGGAAAATTGAAGCTCGTTAGGAGCGGCCATGGTCGAGTCTCGCCAGAGTGCAAGATCAAGGACGTCAGAAATGGGTTGTTCGATGGGCGGCAACGAAGAAGAGAATGACGCGGGCTGGTGGATGCATGTGGCAGTGCTTGCTGTCACAATAGGGTTAGGTTTCGATTAGCGCCCATCTTGGCCCGTGACTGGGACTTGAACTTGAATCGCCTGGGACACTGGGTGCTGAAGGCCAGAGCTTGGTGTAACATCTCGGTGGTTGCCGTTCATTTGTACTCAATAATCAACTAGTCTGCGCGACACTGAAGCCCTAAGATACGGGGGGAGATTTCACTGTATACGGCATGATTGTATAAGTCTGCTCTGCGGAATTGGCGATGGAGCTGGGAACAGCACGGAGCAGCATTTCCGAATGTGGCCCAGCCCTTAGCTTACTAGTAATACTGTCAGATACTGTCAGAGTATCGCAGTAGGAAGCTTGAGTGCTTTGTCTGCGACGGTGAGGCAAACGTCTGATGTTCAAATCTTCATAACATGCCTCACTAGTATGGCATAATTATCATGCTAAACATGCAACTCATTCAGTTTTCTAATCAGACCCCAAAAGACACTCAGCGCTAGTCCTTCCTACAGGCAATGTCGAACAATCTCGGCATCTTGTTTTATCTATCCTCATCCACTGCACCATGGTCAACATAGGTTGAACATAGGTTTACTGTTGACGCTCCTGTCCTCCATTGTAAGAAATGGACCTTGCCAGGTCCCGATTCACACCAAAACAGAGCACGACCAGTTATATATTGGAACTGTCGGTCTAGGGTATGAATGAGAACTAAGGCATAGGCATAGTGGCAAGGGGTGAGGGTAAGGTGTCTGCCTTGTAAAGAGGCTGATCGCGCGCCAGCTGGACGCGACAGGGGCCTTAGATCTAAACAAAGGCATACCCCCCTAGACAGGGGCTGTGGGAAGCCATTCCTTACATCCATCAAGCTTATACAATCCTACTTCAATAAACCGTCGGCGATTTATACACAAATGTAGCTTAATTTCAAGTGGTACATGATGCAAAGGTACTACTATGTCTAGGTGACCGAAGAGAGTGTCATGGAATTATGATGATCACACATACAAGTCGAAGGTCCGGCTATGGATGGGTAGAACATGAAGCTACTCCGCAGTCTCTATAACTAACAGTCTTAGCGACTTTGCCTCTTCCAGGACCTCGATATTGCCTGTCAACTTGTGAGAAGCCTCTAGGGCCAAGGCCAGGTTAGTGAGGGAAGCAGCGTGGTGTGGGTGACCCGACGGACATAGCGACACTGCTTCTCGAAAAAGAAGGATTGCTTCGTCTAAGGTTTCGGCAGTGCCCGTCAGATCGAATTGACACCGAAGGTAGTAGGCCAGGTTGATGAGTGGGGCGACGCGTTGTGGGTGACCCGACGGTTGTAGGAACAATGCCTTGCGAGAGAGCACAATGGCATTGTCCAAGCTCACAGCAGAACCTGTCACCTTGAATTGCGACTGGAAGCAGAGCCCCAGAATGTTGAGAGACGCCGAGCGACTTGGGTGATCCGACGGCCATAGCGATAGTGCTTCCTGCAGAAGCTCGATCGCCTCATCCAAGCTCTCAGTATTGCTTGTCAGCTCGGAATGAGACTGAAGAGAGCTGGCCAGATTGACGAGAAATATTGCGCGCCGCGGGTGACCTGACGGCAAAAGCGACAGTGCTTCTCGAAGAAGAACAAGGGCCTCGTCGAGACTCCCCACAGCTCCTGTGAATTCAAAATGAGATTGAAGGTAGCAACCCAGGTTGTTGAGGGAAAGGGCACGGTCTGGGTGGCCTAACGGCCGTAGCAACAGCGCTTCTCGAGAAAGCACGAGAGCCTCCTCCAGGTTCTTCACATTGCCTGTGATCGTGAATTGAGAGTGAAGTGCGTTGGCGAGGTTGTCGAGAAACATTGTGCGGTGTCGGTGTCCCGATGGCAATAACAGTAAGGCTTCTCGAAGAAGTTCAATTGCTTCTTCGAACTTCTCGTTGGTGCCCTTCAGTTCAAAGTGAGTCAAAGCGTTGGCCAGGTTGTTGAGAGTGAGGGCGCGATCTGGGTGGCCAGAAGGCCATAACAATAATGCCTCTCGAAGAAGCTTGATTTCTTCGAGAAGGGCCTCAGTAGCGCCTGTCAGCTCGAAACGATCATGAAGGGAAGCGGCCAGGTTGTTGAGTGACAGCACGTGGTTGGGGTCGTCCTGCGGTGCTGCAAGCATCACTGTTCTGCCCAGCGAAATGGCCTCCTCGAGATCTTCCCTACGCCGAAATAAGTGAATCGTTCTCCGAGGCACTTGGCCAATGGCAACATTGCAGAGGATATATGTTCCCTTTCGCCCCATAGATCAACTGCATGGCGACACGCTCGCACCGCGCTATCCAGAAGGCCGAGTGATGCATTTACTTGTGGCGCATAAGCGTACGCGGTTCCAAGCTGTAGCCAGGCGTCTGCGCTGTGATGCTGTAGTCGAACGGCCACCTCTGCCACGGCGATTGCATTGTGTATAGTTGCAGCCGTGGGGCTTTCAAGCAGTAACTTGGTGACACAAGAGACAAAGTACTGGGGGGTGTCACCAGTCGATGTTCCTGATGCCTCATGAGCAGAGCCGCTCGGTTCTAGGGATGAACCAGGCTGAACAGGGGGAGATATGTCGAAGACCAAAACTGCCATTGTGTGAGAGATAAACCATTCAAAATGGCACAATGTGGCGAAGCCTTCCATTCAATATCGGAAGTGGGGCTCACAGACGGTGTGCCGTGGGCGATATGGGTCGGCCAATACTGCAACGCATACTTTTGGACAGTGTTTGCAAAAGGAGGTTGGCGCGAGGATAAAGGACGGCGCAGTTCCTCAAGACAAGATTTGCCCAATTGAGAGTGTGATGCGAAGATATCAACTTGGAATGCAAGATGAGGGGAAGTATCCATGCTCTGAAGGTACTCCAGGAAGGACAGGTGGAATCTCATCGACGCTGGGTGGACCATGTCCTGGTCATCCTTCATTTGCCCAGTCTGCAAAGGGCGAAGATCGGCTAGGATCTTGCGAGTGGTAGGGGCCGCCATCGACACCATGGATGCAAAAGCTGCGATGGGGATGGGCTCTTGGAGAGCCAGCACTGCTCCTAGGAAGACCTTGAGCTTTGCTTTGTGGTCAGCCTTTGGGAACCGTAGGTTGATGGCATCATGATACAATTTCGCAAGGATCTCGTCGTCGTCTACACTTTGCTGTGATCGGAGAATAGCCGCAACAGTCTCGTGAGGCTTCGGACAACTGAGCTCATCTTCGAGGATGGAGCAAAGGGTCGAACTCCAGATGAAGAGGCCAGAGGCCTTGTCGACTAATCGCTTGATGGTCTCGACGCAGGGCTTCCGTCCATGCTCCCATTGCACTTGAAGGAACCGCTCCCTGAAGTACTTCCTCATGACGCTTTCCACAACGTCTGGAAGGTCGTATATTTGGAAGGAGACATTCTGGAAACGATCTTCCAAGCCTGGTCGTCCAAGCACAACGAACCGGACAATATGTGTTTCGGGGGTGAGACAGGTGAGGGCCTTGACGAGGATAGGGTGAGGCGCCCATTGGTCGAGGGCATCCAACAGTATTACAAGGGGATGAGGAAGGGAAAGCGATCGGATGGGTTCCAGGATGAGATTCTGGATCCTTGTCTCAAGAGAGACAGAAGGATTGATATCACGACGAATGGCTTCGCAGACGGCTCGTGTGAGGGTTGGAAACACTCCACACAGCTGACCTGCAGCCATCCTGACAACCGACTCGGCGCTCCAATCGGGAAGAGCAAAGCCGAGGAAGATGTTCGCGGCCAGGCGTTTGTCCTTCTCAAGTACCGTGGCAAGGTGCTTTGCCAACGTCGACTTGCCTACACCGACCTTGCCAAGCACACAAAGTACGAGCTCCGGTGGATGGCGGCAGTTGATCCACTGAAGAATGTTTGCTTCATCGTCAGGCCTGCTTTCGGGAAAGTAGTTGCTGAGATGACCACTGATGTCTGGATGGATCGGAAGGTTTCGAAGGACATTGAAATCGTCAATTTGCGTAACATGGCCTAATGGAAAGCGCATGTGAGTCACCGTCGTCATGCTGTGAGTCCTGGCTTGCGCCTACCGTAATTTATCCCTGTAATGGCAATCCCCACATGTTCGATATTGACCACTGGGCCCTGCTCCTGGTGTTGGACTACTCCATCGCCTATCGGAGTCAATCAGCTTTGCATGATCATGGATCATCGTCAGACCGAGGCACTTACCGCTCGCCTCGTACTGCCGACCTGTCGGTGCTGCTGGTGCATTTGTTTGTGTTGGTTCCGCCACTGCAGCATGTATACTTCAGAATTGAGACGGCAAGAAAGGTAGCTCAACTCACCTGGGGTTGCAGTCAAGAATGGATTTGTGGCACGAGAAGGCGCAGCAAGCGCCGATCCTCGCAGATATTCTGGATTCCTGAATGGATTTCGCTCGACAGTCCTTGGTGGACCATCTGGTAGCTGGGCCTGGTGTTCGTCTTGGGGCATTAGGGTTCTCTAGATGGGCGTCGAGGACAAAGTCCGGCAGTGGTCAACAGTCAACCACGGGCGATCAATGCCCCCAGGTGGCACGTGCTGCTGTAGAATTGGATAGGGTGCCGACGCCAATCTAGTGGAAACAGAGATCTCAACGAGGTAGATCCAGGAAGGTTATGGGATAGGCGGCACGACAAGTATAGCTGTAAAGCGACATCAGACGGATGTCTGTTTCTTATAAGCGTAGCACTCACCACCGGATTGGGCCTTGAAGCAGAGTTTAGACTGCTATCATGATCATGAACCAAGGGATTACTATTTGTCCTGTCCAAACAGTTCATCTGCAAACGGTACATAAACTGAGCGGGTAACGCAAGACAGTCAAGATAGACTTCTGGATCGTATAATACATGGTCTACAATACACATTAATCTGGACATAAATAGGCTCACAGTCATCCGTTGAAAGACACCGACCAAGTCAATGGAGAAACAGGACCATCGGTCATCAATGCACCGCCAACGGCCGACCTCCCTCCTTCTCAACACCTCCTGGCCCAGACGCCCCCCTCGGCTCCTCCTGAAGCATCACCACACAGACTGCGGCAAAGAGAAAGACGACAACACTGGTATCGGCTGGTTACCATCGCGAACAACATGCAGAAGAACGCAGTAATGAGCGTGCTTCCCGCCAATGACCAACGTCCAACGTCGACCGAGACGTGACTCGATCGGGTAGGCTCCCGAGCTGATTGAGGCCACAACCAAGTCGTACAACAGGATAGGAGGTGAGCAAGAAGATAATCAGACGGGATAAGAGATCAAGTAGAAGGAACGCACGATTGCCCCAGGACACCCTCCAATGGTAAAGATCACCACGTCCCACAAACTGTCTTCAAGCCCTTTTGGAGAAGCGGACGAAAACTCAGGTTCCAGGGTCGTCCCAGTCTCCAAGAACTTTGGAAGGAACACGTTGAACATGGTGTACGCTGTACGGAGCAACGGTCTGTAAGTGAAGGATGGACACAGCTAGAAAGAACGAACTCAAGTTCATTGACCACCAAGCTCCCCACACCAACAACGTCGGCCTCAGCCACCCAGGTAACGCGATTCCACCACGCCCACAAGCGTTTGCGCACAGCATGCGGAAGAGCCCAGAAAAATGTTCGTTCATCCACCAATGCTCGATTTCGGCGAGATGCAGCAGACGACTGTCTTCGCAAATGGGATGATCGCAGCCGACGTGGTGTCGCAGGAGGTTGATAGTCAAGGTCGCTGACGTCGCCGGCGGATGTTGCGGTATACGGCGTGTATTGTCCTGAACCCTCTTCCTTGACTGGATTCGCTTGAAGCGGTCGACCTCCGTCGACAGAAGGCGCTCTATATCCAAGAGCAGGTGTTGCTCCAGGAGTAGCCCACACAGGTTCGTTTGGTCCCCTGCCCCCACCACGAATTCCTCCTGCTCCTCCTTCCAGGTCCACAGCAGCATTGAACAATACTGTACGGGACGTCAGTCGTTGGGGTGGGGTGGTGTGTGCTGCCAGCTTGGGTGCTGGTGAGCTGGATAGGGATGCCCGGAGGGCAGCTTGCTCCTCTGGGTGACGATGATCCCGAATGTCATCCAACTCGACTTCCATCTCTGAGCCGTTGAAGCGCAAGGATTTCGTTCAGCGGGAGGACCTGACGGGACGCGACAGAAAACTGTCTTCGCGGCTGGTCGCAGTCAATGTGGCGTTGTGAGAGGTTGGTGAGCCGAAAGTCA